>OW052043.1:10000000-10517500 GCA_932526495.1 Bombylius major
ATAAAATAAATTATTTTAACCAAATAACGTGCAATAATAATTATCCTTTCTTATTCTTAAATAGTTTTTCTTTTCCAATATCTTCCAAATTTTAAGGCATATTAAAAGCAAGATTAAATTATTATTCATTTTTCTCATTTTTTCAAAGAACCAAAAAAGAAAAATCCCTATAATAACGGTAATTTTTTTTTTTTTAAAGATAATATTTTTTTTATTACGTATAAGATATATTTTTTTTAAATTTAAGATAATTTAATTTTTTTGTTGTCTTTATTTCAATCTCCGTACAATATTTTTATTTTAATTAAAATCTCTTTAAAAGAAAAGAAAAACATTTTTCTTTGGCCTCTTTGTAAAATAAGTCCCTCAATCGGTAGATTCGGACTCGTATATAATAAATATTTTTATCATAATATTCCAATTCTAAATGAATCCGAATTTCAATCGATTAGGGCAATTCTCAATATTATCCTTAATCCTAATTTTTTTTTTAGAATCAATTTTCAAATGAAATTTATAGCCCATCCTGTGTACGTCCATCGCTCATCCAATTTGAAACGTAGAAGGGAAGAAAGAGGCGACATATTGGTTTTCGTTCGAAAATTAATTCCGAAAAAAAATTTAAGAATCAAAATGATTTTTCAAACATCTTGAAAATTGTTCTTTTTATAGATTTGTTTGTTGTTGTCCATTAATAGTATTACCAACAGTTGCACCAATTGTTGTTCCCCCACCTGAAAGTATATCGTGTTCATTTTTTGCTTGTCTTAACCAATTACGTAAATCACGTGTCCTTTCAACTAAACTTGTTGTATAATTAACAGCACGTGGACTTTGTGATACAATTGTATTTGCAGCCATTATAGCTCCACCAACAGATGTTTGCATACGTCCAGATGCTAATTGACGATAAGTTTCTAAACGATCAGCCAATGTTGGTATTGATTGTGGTGCATGTAATAATAAAGGATTAGAAGTTTGATTATTAGTTAATGTTGTTGTTGCTAAATTAATTGATTGTTGAATTGAATTTGGTGATGTTAATAATGGTGGCCAATTTAAATCAGTTGATATTGTTGTACCTGGTATGATTGATGATGGTGGTAAACCTGCTACTGTGATCAAATAAATTACCACAGATGAAGTAGAAAAAGAGAAGAATTTTTTCATATTCAAAAAAAAAAAAATTTAAAAAAAAAACAAGCTAAAAACGATCAAATTACATACTGTGAACATGATATGTCTTCAAAAAACCACAAATGAAAAAAAAACAACTATCACAAAAATAACAACAACAAAAAAAGAATATTACCTTGCTTTTTACTCACCATAATTTTGTTGCTTACTTAAAATATCAAGTATTTCTCGTATTTCTGCATTAAGAATTTCTAAATTTTGTATACATTCTGATGATTCTTGATACATTTCTTTACGTCGATTTATATTAGCTTGATTTGTATCACTTGCAAAATCTGTACTACTAAAACCTGAACTTGAATGTGATGATAGATCACTTAATGTTGCATCTTCTTTATTTTCAACTTGTAAATAATCCATTGGTTTCTCTTTTTCATAAATTCTTTGTAATGATTGTTCTAAATGTCTTAAGCGTATAACTTTTTCACCTAAAAGTGCTCTAGTTCGATGTAAATTAACTTCCATTTCTGTTAATTCTCTTTCTTCTTGAATTAATTGATCTAATGTATGACGTGTACTTGGCGCTTTATGCCTTTGTTTAATTTCACGTTGACGTGCCCTGAAATTTGTGCGCTGTGTACGAAGTGATTCTTTTGCACGTCGAACTGAATCACGTTCCAAATGAATACGATGCTTAAAGAATTCAAGTTCAGAACTGGTACCGGCACGATCATTTGAAATATCCGAGAATGGATAACGTAAATGGTATGTTGTATCGAGAGTATTATCTGGAAATTGATCTTCTAAATCCTCCAATTTCTGTAGTTGCCTGCGAAGATTTTCAACTGGTGTACATGGTCGATCTACTTTGTAATTCTCTGCATTTAGACGTGATGTTGATGCCGATTTCATTCTGGAAAAAAGTTTTTTACGTTGTCTATCTCGAGGATTGTTATTATTTTCTTGATTGCACCTGAATGCTTCCGAATCGGAATTTCCATTATCACCATACGAGCCCGGAAGATATCTACCTTTTGGATAATTATTGGAAATTGTTGTATCCGATTGACTGATTGAAGTGGTATCATCCTGATATTGTGCTTGTAATTGTTTTATGTATTTTGATCCAATACCCATTTTACGTTCTCTGGATTGATGACGTTCTGCCGATTTATCCCTTAGAGTCTCTTTAATATTAAGTTGACTTCTTGGTGTCGGTGGTGGTTTCGATGGTTCTGAATATGGTGTTGATAATGATGCACTTTTATTATCACTATTTCCAATTGATGGTTTATTTGATGTTGAACGTTCAGTTTCTGAACCTGTAGTTGTTGTAAGACTTTGTTGTTGTGCTGATTGTTGTTCACGACGACGATTTCTTCGTTCTAATGATAATTTAACATCTGTTTTTAATCGAATATATTTTTCTTTTAAACAACGATATTTATCCTCAAGTAAACGTTTTTCACAACGTATTTTCTCATATAGTCTATCTTCACCAGATTCACGCATTCTTTGACGTTCCATTTCAAGTTCATGTGAAAGTTTATCTTTCATATCTGATAATTTTTGTGTATGTTCTTTTTTAATAATTTCTTCTTCACTTTTTAAATCACGTTCCAATTCTTGAATAATTTCTGAATGATTATTTTGAAGTGTATTCATTGTTATTTTATGTCCATCTATGACTTCTTTTCGTTTAATATCATATTCTTGTTCAATTTCAATACGATATTCATTTAATTTTTGTTGAAAATTATCTTCTAATTGTTTTTTATGATTATCAAATTTCATATCATATTCTTCACGAATTTTTTGTAATTGATAATTATGATTATGTTGTATTTCTTCAATATCAATTTCTAATTGTTTTTTAAATTTTTCTTCTTCAATTTTCAATTGTTGTAATTTTTGTGTTTCTTTTTCTTTCCGATACAATTCAATATCATCAAATATTTGATTATCAATTAATTTTCTACCATTAATTGTATCTTCACTTAAAACAGCATTAATATTTGTTTCTAATATTTTCAATTCTTTTTGATTATCTTTTAATAATTGTTGTTTTTGTATATGTAAATTTTCTTTAATTTCATCATGTAATTTTTTTTCTTCCATTAATTTTTCATCATTTAAACGTTCTTTTAATTGTTGAATTTGTTGTATATGTTCATAATTAATTTGTTCTAATTGTTTTCTATAATCATTATTTAAATCAATAAAATGATTTTCAATTTCATCATCATTTATATCATTTTTTTGTATAAAACTACGTATTGAACTAGCACGTGATTCAGAATCTGTATCTTCATATAACGGTTTCACCATATTATTATGTTCTTTTAATTTTTCTAATATTGATGAATTTGATTTATTTGCTGTTGCTGTTGCTGTTGTTGTTGTTGTTGTTGTGGTTGTTGTATCACCAGCACTATCTGCACTTAATGTACGAATTAATGATGATGTTGTAGGTGGTAATGATGGTTGTGATGATTGTATTAATGGTTTATTTAATAATAATTCATCAGAATTAATATGTGTTTTAATCATTGGTTTTAGATTTTTTATCATTGGTTTTATTGTTGTTATAGAATTTGTATTTGATGACATTGGAATAACTTTAATTTCTCTAATATGTTTAACAATTGGTTCATCTTCAACAAAATCCCATGGATCATCATCATAATTCATTGAATTATCATCATCATCATTATCTGAAATTTCTGGACTTGGACCAAATTTTCTTGAACTACTTGGATCATCTTCTGGTGAATTTGCAGATCTTATTTTAATATCATCTAAATTGAAACGTACACTTTTTTTATCTTCACTACAACCACCATTATCAGTATCATCTGTTCCACCTGTACTACATGTACCCGTTCGACGTCTTACATCTGTTAAACTTGAATCACGTAATATACCTTTTACAAAACCAATACCATTACCACCATTATTTAAACTATTATTTCCATGACCTAAAGCATCCTTAAATAAATTTTTACTTGTACTACTTTTATCATCATTAGATTTTGTTGTAATTGAATTTACTTCATGATTATCTTCGTTTATACCTCTAGCACCATCTTCTTCTCCTCCTCCTGGACCACCACCACTACTACCACCTACTTGATTAAATTTCTTAATTGTATTCGATTTTAAGAACATTGCACCTGTTCCAGATATTGTGAAACCTTTTTTATTATTATCATAATCATTATTTTGTTGTTGCTGTTGTTGTTGTTGTTGTTGTCCATTTAAATTATATGACATATAATTTGTATTTAAATTCTGATGATTATTATTTAATTTCATTGAAAGACCAATTTGTGGATTTGTTTTAACAACTTCAAAACGTGAATTTTTAATTGGATCTAAATTAGCTGGCTTTTTACCACGCATATCTAAAAATCTATTTGCTAAAGGATTCATTTTAATTGATTGATGATTTTGTTGTTGATGATTATGTTGATGTTGTCCTCCAGAATGTTTATGTTGATATTGTACCATATCATTTATTATTGTATTTGAATCTAAATCTTCATTACCTTGAAGACTACGTATACCAGAATCTAATTGTGAAACATCTTCTGTTGATACATCAATAATTCCTGTTGATGTTGCTGCTATTGTTGTAGTTGTTGATGTTATTGTTGCTGCAGATGATGCTACTTTATTATTATCCTGATTATGATTATTTTTCTTACGGGCTTTATCTACTAGGTCACGGTATACATTATCTAAAGGATGATCCCATTGGGTTGCTTTTGTTTTTGCATTATAATAATAAACAGCATGAAGTTTATCGTTATAACTGTAAAAGGAGGGAAGAGAGAAAACAAAAACCAAAAAAAAAAAAAAATAAATTTGAAATTAATTACAAAGTGAAAAATTTAATTTGAAAAATTTAAAAAAAAAAATAAGAAAGGAAATTGAGGGAAAATAATAAATCACGCTATTTTATTTGCTTTAGGTGTTTTTCTCTTTCAATATTCAATAAAGGGGTTTTTGTTTGTTTTTTTAAATTCTATTTTTTTCAGAATACATATTTTTTTTTATATTATGATGCGTTTTTAAAACAAAGAAAAAATTTGTTTTTTGAACAAAAACTTACCATACTTTCCAATCGGATGGTAATGCTTGCATTAAACCTTCTTTTGCCAAATAGAGCAAATGCGGTTCATTATCTGGATTAATGCCAATTTTTATCGCATACTCATTGATTTCTGTAATTTAAATTTTTAGAAAAAAAAAGAAGAATTTTGTATAAAAGAAAAAAACTGATAAATGAAATATTTTATTTGTTGTTTTGTCTTGACATGAGAGAAAAATTTATGAGAAAAGTTGTTAGAAAATAACGTATTTTTTGTCTTAGAAAAAATCTAGAATCATGTAGAGAAGTATGTACAAAGGACATTATACATATTCCTTTTTTTCTTTTCTCCTTGGAAATGAAAAACAAAGAAAAAGAAAAAACAATCATTTTACTATCGTACATGCTGCAATATAACTTTGAAATTCTTTTGTTGTGTTTTTTTTTTATTTCTTGGCATTCAATCATAAAAATAGCAATTTTCTTTTTTTTTTCTTTTTCATTTTTATGTTGTACATTCGAATAAATTACATTTTTTTTTCTCTCATGACATTTGACATTATTATTATTATTTTTTTGTTGTTACAGATTAAATAATTGAAAAAAAAAAAAATAAGAAAGATTTAATTTGTTTTAGATTTATGAAGTTTTACAAAGCCACTGGAGCAAAACAAGGACATAAAAAATTCGAATTTATTTTTGAATATTGCAGAAAAAACATATATACGGAGACGACTTATTGTCCAAAAAAAATAAGGTGAGTGACCGTATAACATTCTTATTTTTTTTTAATTAATTGATTTGGAAAGTTTCATACAAAATAAAAGGATGAAAAATTCTATAGTTTTTCAGAAAAAAAATCCAATTTCAAGCTTTGAAACCAATATGCCAATATTTTGGCGATATTAAAAAACAAAAAAAAAGATTAATTTAAAAAATTTACTCCTGGCTGACTGGTATTTCTTTTTGGAAAGCTACGGAATTTTTTCCCTCAAAATATGTTAAGTGAGATAAATTTAAAGGAAAATTTCGAAAATCTCGATGGTGGCGATTAAAACAATGAAATACTCATATATGAAAAATTATCCTTTTAATACTTCCGTAGGATAAATTTAAGAAGTGGTCAGAATTTTCTTTGAACAGTTCCCTATAAAACAAATAATATAGAAATCCGTTCTCTAAGCTAATTTCAAAAGGTGGACAGTGGTCGAAGTAAGTAGTAGAGTGCTAGCTTCTGATACTGTGAAGGTGCCAAGTACGAACTCGCCTAAGTTTACTCAGCTTTAGTACCAATTCATTTGAGCTCTGTATTAGTGCTTAGGTATACTGAAGTATATGTATTTTGGTGGCTCTGCCTCTGTTTACAGACCATAAGCAAATCCGTACAAAGCCAACTAAATTACACAAATATCAGTCCAGGGACTCTGTCATACGAATAATATTCATTCTTTATCAACGAATGTTTAAATCAATCTTCGTTCATTGAGACATGGCGGATTCGCCAAGAGTGAGACAGCAACATAAATTTAGTGCCATTTTTAGAGTATATGGTGTCTCATGCAGATGCTTTGTCTATAGTAGAAGTCAATCTAAGACCAAATTAATAGGTTGAAACAGGCAACAAAAACTGAGATTTAAAGAAAAATGTCGAAAAATGTAATCCAATCCAATCCAATGATTGTTTCGGAAATTACTTGAAGATTTGTTCTCGAGCGGGAGTAGTAGAAATTCTGCCCTATAATCTACCTAATTTCATCATGCATTGAATTACATATTTGATTTATCTATGATCTTTATAGAAATGTAACCTTTTGACTTTTTTGCTATTTTTATCCTTCGACATCATCATAATTTATTTCCTACAAAAATCGAAAATTCATAATTATAAAACGGAAGAAAGAAAATTTCATATTATGTTCTGTAATTTACACATATACTCTTAATGAAAGACTGAAAGGCCTTTCATTAAGTACATGAATGTAGGTACATGTATAATACAATTTGAGTGGGTGTAATATTTACCACCGTATGCATCAAATCGTATATAGTGAATATGGTGGAAAATGTTATATGTATTTTTATTTCTTTAAAAATCTTTCAATTTCTGAACACCGACGATGAAAATGTAATGTAAAATTTCATAGAAAAGCTGAAAAATTGAGGTAATATTTGTTTTCTATGTGATAGCCTAGTTTTTTTTTTTTTTTTCATTAAAAAAAGTAATATTTTCCTGTTTAGAAATTTATGTTTATAACGTAGAAATAATAATTTTCTTTTTCTTTTGGTTGTTTTTCATAACAAAAAATCTAGTTTATTTGTATGCGCACTTTTGATATGTACATACATACCTAAGGTTTTGTACAGTTGATGCAATATATGAGAGAAAAAATTGCATTCATACATAACGATTTCTGTAGCATGCAGAGATTTTAATTTTATGTTGGTGTAGGGTAAACTTAAATAAAAAAAGTGCATACATAATTTTTCTTTTATGTTTCAGTAAATTTATCCTAATGCGCCTGAAAGGTCCTATAAAATAGTAAATTTTCAATGATCCAAGGAAGTCAGATAAACATATTGTCATCTATTCAAGAATTTCAGGATTGTGTAAATTGAAATATGGCATGTTTCACGACTCGCATTCACACAAAATGTGTTTTGAAGTCTTTTTGGCTTTTTTGCGTAACCTGGCATTTTTCATCCTCTTGTAGCCTCATCTTGCTTAGGTGTTCTCTTTTTTTTACTTCTCATTTCTCAATGTTAAAGTGTATAGTAAAGAAATATCCCTACATTAATGCCCCAGTTCCACAGTCAACACTTAAGCTGAGTTTAACTCCTAAACTAAGTTTAAGCACTTTTTTCAGTTTCACAGTGGAGGCTTAACTGTTAAACTGAGTTTAACTCGAGTTCAACTTAAGCCGTCAGAATTGTGTAGTAGCTAAGAGCCAGAATACATTGGTTGGAATGGGCTAGTTGTAACAATTTTTTTCCTACTTGGTATAATAAGAATAGTCTAAAATAATTTTAGCTGACGGTTGTAATACACTCACGCTCGTTACAACTTGGTCGTGCCACCATCAGGTGTATTTTCAGGAGCTGTTAAAACCGGTTATAAACTCGTTTACGACGGTGGCAGCAGTCCTAGTCTATTTTCTCTCTAAGAACGGAAAAACCGACATTCGACGACTGGTAATCGAACCATAGTCCTCTATTTTGCCGGGATGCGCCACCGAATGTTATTTAAAAATCTTCTCTCAAATTTTTAGATTTTCTTTAGAAGAACACCCTGTATTCAATAAGCATTTCATGTAGCTTTTATAAAATGTGTCACATACGTATACATACTCACATAGAACATGTATGCCCTAAATGTGTTTGAAAAAAACTAAAAATAAAATAACAAAATAAATTGCAATTCTAATTTCCTGAATAGAAAATAAGATTCTCAATAAAAAAGGATAAAATGATGATGATAGAGTGCAGTGTATGATGATGTAAAAGATTTAATATAAGTACCACAGGCACACAAAAACAAATTGAGGTAGGTTCATTGCAACATATATGTAGGTACATGAAGGATGTATAAAACACATTTAACTAAAAGCAATATAAAAAAATGTGTGCCCTCAAAAAAAGTTAAAAAAATAAAAAAGTAATAACTACTTTACACCGCATACAAAAAGGATTCACATGCTTTAATAGTAGAAAATTGACTTTTTCTTTTATAAGTTATTATCTGTAAAATTTTCCACTTTTTTTTTATTTTAAAAAATCATCCCTTTCAGTGAGCAACACAAATATGATAAAGTCAGTCCTGCAGTTTTATTCATTTATTGTAAAATGTTTTCATGTATGTACATATACATATGTATGTACCTACTCATAGTATTTTTGAAGCATTCTAAAACAAAAACACTAAATTACTGTTTACAGTGTAAAAAATGTTGAAAATTTAACATGAAAAATTTTATGCAAAAATGAAAAGAAAGAAAAAATCACTTTTCTATAAAACACAGAAAAAGGATATGAAATATAAATAAACACATACTTATACATAGTTTGAGTTCATATGTGCATATGGGGTAATTTATAGCCACGTTTAATTAATGGTATGAATGATTTGTTTTGAAAAATTTAAATATGTGTATATGTTAACAAAGGGATGGGGGGAGTTAGGTGGGTTGTGGTGAATAAAGTATAAGGTGATAATATTGATTTTTATTTTAAGGTATGAGTAGGTTTTTTCATTTTAAGGCTAGTGACGTACATGTCGGGAGTTTTTTTGTTTTTTTAAATGTAATTTGATTTGGTTTGAGAGATAAGACGACAATGTAAATGGCAAAGTTAAAAATAATTTGAAAACATATAGAGAATTGTTTTTGAAATCAGTCAGGTTTAAAATCGGATTTAATCCTAGTTTAACACTAGCCTAGATTTTAAAAGAAAGAACCATGACGTGTAAAAGAATGTACATGTACATGTAACATATGTAAGTACTTTTTGTTTTTCAAAAAATATCAAATTGCCGCAGGATTATAAGAAGTTTGAATTCTGAAAGGATATTTTCTTAATAAAGGAAGTTTAAGTTTGTGAAAATTTGGCCGTTAGCTAACGTTTTAGACATCTCAACGGTACTTTGACTTTTTATAAGAAAGAAAAAAGTATCTGTACGTTATTTAAAGTTCAAGCGCTCAAGGTATTATAGCTGCACGCTGTAGAATCCATTTCAGATACTTTTCCTGTTACTTTGGGGAAATTCGAAAACTGATCATGGTAGCTACTATAACAACCAAAAGTAAATTTACCATATTTGATAATTCACCACTTACCAAAAGTAACCACGTACAATATTCGAATAATACTTACCTTTTTGGAAAAGATTATGTTATCTACCACAGTGATCAAATTTTTTCAATGGTTTATTTGGTTACTTGCTATATTTGTTATTTTACTGTATAGTAACAGAACCAAAATGGTGCTTACCTAGGCACGGTGAATTTTCGAAGTTTTTTTTTTTTTAAAGTTTAAAAATAGTGGAAAATGCTGTCGTATTGAAAGTGATTCACATTTACTACAGTGTGAATGTTCCTTAACTCGTGTTCTTTTTCGGGGTTTTTTTTTCTCATAACAAACTTGTGGTTCACATTCCGCTTAAAACTATAAATGCAAACATGGTAGAAGAAAAGTAAGAAATTCAAAGTAGTTACTTTGCTAAGGCCAAAGTTTTTGATAGGTTCTAAAGACATGAAGATGAAAAAAAAAAAGAACAAAATTTAGCCCCACATTTTTATCTATTGAATTTTTTCATGTGTGTCACTGGTCTAACGTATTTTGTTTTAAATATTTATTTTTATTCATTCAAAGTTCGTTTATGGCTTTTATTCATTTCATTTCAACTATTCAATTTTATTCTTGAACGTTACATAGCCATAAGGTTTAATCTTCCGGAAAAGGAAAAACAAAATGAAAAGAGAAAAAAAAACTACAAAACTATGCCAATCGTGAAAATGACTAATAAAATGCATCAAATTACATGACAATATTAGAAAAAAAACATACCTATGTAAATCTATCAAAAAAAAAATGTTGGCAGTTAGCGATTGAATAAAAAAAAAAAGAAATTGTAGGCATACAGCTTTTTGTTGAAGTATATATTATTCGTGATTATATTGATTTCCTAGAATGAATTGAATTAAAAGAAATATTAGAAGTTAATCCACAGAAGCAAAAAAAAAAAAGGAAGAAAACAAGCAATAAATTATGCAAATTAGCAGTTTGTAGGTATTTTTATATTATTGAAATTAAGAATTTCTCTATGTTTAGTTCTTGAAACTCTTTGGTTCGATTTGCAGCTTGGAGGTATAGAAAAAGAAAGTATACATAAACAAATTAGTCATACTGAAAGAAATAAAAGTGTAAAAGAAAAAAAAGTAGAAACCATATAACAAAAGTTCATTTTGTATATGAAAAATGTATCTAACATGTAAAATTACTTAATATGCATGTCAATGTAATAATGTGCAAAGAAATTGTGGGTTCAATGTAAAAAAAAAATAAATTGTATGAAGTCAATATTTGAAGCATTTTTTTGGGATTCATTTTGATATAATTAAGCAGAAAAGAGGGGATATTTTTTACCTTTTTTTTTTTTTTTAATAAAATCAATTTAATGGAAAAAAATTATCGATTAAATTAAATTTATCACAAAAAAAAAAATGTAATTTAAGCTAACTTTTAAATAAATCACTCACGTGAAATTACAAAAAAAAAATGTATCCAAAAAGTAAAAAAAAAAGAATTCGGTCATACATCACGTACACTATATTCAATGGAATCTAAGGAAAGTGTTAAAAAAATTTAATTCAATCAAATTTTTCGATAAAATTTCAATGTTGTCCTTTCAACACGTTTCAAATTTACATATATTTTTGATTGATTTCATTTCAATTTTTCTTTAGCGCATAAAAAAGAGACGATAATTAAATACATGGAAATTTTTTTATCGATTTTATTTTTTAATAAGAGAAAATTTTGAGATTATAACGTACGAGTAGCTGTGAAGTACCTGAAAGTAGCTGAAAAGTACGATTATTTTTTCAATTAAATAAAAAAATGAGCTTGTTTTGATCGATAAGCTTAATTCTGAAACTAAAGTTTTAATGAAAAAAAGGAATTCAAAATGAAAAAAAATAATCCATATTACATTTCACTTTTTTTCTTTCTATTTCGTGTAATTTCTTTTTCTTAACCATAATTTGAAATTACATTTGACCTTTAAGGTCAAAGTTCTTTGTATTGTGTTGAAATTTTGTGCCATGTCGAAGAAAGAAAAAAATTGTCGGTATTTTTGGAGATAATTTGAATTGAAAAAGAAAATTTATAAACACTAAATAGCGAGTTTCACAATGGAAGCTTAAGCGAAGCTTAAGTCTTAAACTGAGTTTAATCACTTTTTTCAGTTTCACAGTGAGTGTTAAACTGAGTTTAACTTTAGCTAAACTTAAGCCGTCAAATTTCAGAGTTTAAACTGAGTTTAAGTAAGAAATATAATGTCAATAAACCAAGTGTCAACAAATATAAGTAAAATCAATCGTGTTTTCATTGTAATTTTTTTTTTATATTTTCATATTTTTTTTTCAAAATATCAAAACTTCTATAGAAAGTTTCTGATTTTGAATTAAATTCAATTTCTATATACTTCCATGCTTTAATTTTTGATGCAACACTTTCTTTAGGTATTTGTCTGCACTCAATAATATTTTTATATTTTAAAACCAATCAATGTTTTGGTTCCTGCATTAGAAAAATTTGGACTTCTTTTTTTATTTTCACCAATTGCATTTTCATTTTTTTTTTATAAATAATAAAAAACGCATGACACTTTTTATACTGACATAATAAATTTCACAAACGAAGCAGCTGTAAACATTTTTTTTTGTTAAACTAGGTTTAGTTAAGCTGCAAAAAAAAAAATCAACTGTGAAATCTAGTAGTCTTTATCTGAAGCTTAAGCTATCTACAAAAGCTTAGCTAAGCGTTGGCTTAAGCTTCAACTGTGAAACTGGTTATAAGCTTTAGATTTTTTTTGTACCAGTTTCCATGTACAGAACAAACCAAGAACTTGTGTAGAAAAAGGTGCAGTTGTGACCTTTGACCCACGAAATTTTTGAAACTCTCATTATAAGAAATTTACCAAAAAAAGTATGTTATTTAAAGCAAAAAAAAATGCATAATCAGTTTTGGATTATGTGACTGGATTACAAGTTTTTTAATTGGCTAACACGGAATCATATATGAGTTTTGCAAAATACTGCATATATCGGTAATTTTTCAGACCCAGTCACGTACACCATGATCACATTAAAAAATTACCCACACAAGTAGATATGTTAATTTCTTATGAAAAAATTATCCTGATGGTACCTATATCTGGTAAAAATCTAAACTCTAAAGTAGGTAACTGTTTTTCTTGTGTGTGTTTTTTTTCCTTAAAATGCACATAATAAATTTTAAATTATGAAAATTGAATTTACGTCATACAATATATTACAAGAACAAAAAAATGTATATTAAATCATAATTACAATTTTTTTCTCCTTTTTCTTAAAAAAAAAAAAAAAGAATAAAAAAACTAGTAAAATCAAGTTGAAAAGTTATGAT
Organism: Bombylius major; assembly: GCA_932526495.1. NCBI lineage: Eukaryota > Metazoa > Arthropoda > Insecta > Diptera > Bombyliidae > Bombylius > Bombylius major. The sequence continues at coordinate 10,013,391 of OW052043.1, forward strand.
TAATTTTTTGTTTGTGTGTGTGTGTGTGTGTGTATGTTTGTGACTTTATACATTCCTTTTCATTTTGCATATAATCATGCAAAAATTTATTATTATTTTTTTTTTTTCAAACTAGAAATCAAGATTAAAATTATATGTTTTTGTCCATAAAATATTATTATTTTCATTTTTTTCTAGTTTTTTTGTTGTTTCTTTTTATTTTTCCATTTCTGTGTAAAAATGACAAATTAAGGTCAAGTGTATATCTGCATCAGAATGTTAACAAAATAATAAAAATTGTTTTTTTGTATTTAATTTTTTTTTTTTATTTTTCAAATAATCTACAACATTAAAAAAAAAAAGATAATAATAATAATAAAATGTTGGGTAACTTATATATCTCTGTTCTATTACTCAATATTTTTTGTTGTATCTTTGTATAAAAAAAAAAACCAATGCAAAAATGTATATTTGGGCGATTCTCTACGTAACGCAGACTACATCGTACGACGTTTTAACGTGTATTTCATAAACTTGTACTTAGAAAAGATTATTTTCCAATATTTTAGATCAATACCTTAATTTCTGAATATATCATATACATAAAATAAAATTGAATGTTTATAACACTGCTTTTGTGTTATTAACTCGAACAGATGTAACGCAGACTACATCTCACCAAAACAGAAAATGTATCTTTTTACTTTCCATTGAAATTTTCTGCTAACTGAATGCAACAAATATTTTGAAATGTATATGGTTTTATGGTAAAAGGTATATTCTTTGATTGGTATTCAATAGTATCTTAAATAGATTTGTACACTGCGTGCCAATGAAATCGCCAAAAGTATGTCAATTGTGGAAATTTCCAATTCTTAGGTAAATATTTTATGATCCTTTGAACATATGTTGGATATTTCAGTTTCAATAACTATAGTTTATAACAAATTTGTGTTGTAAGGTAATTTATTTTGTTAAGTGAAAGTGAAAATTGAAGTTATTCTTTAACCTGGTGTTTAGTAAGTGAGTTATAGAAAAAGTGTCAGAAAAATGAAAAAGTTATCAAGTGAAGAAAAAGTGAAAAATTTTTGCTTTAAAAGGACAAAATCTGACAAATAGTGAAATCGCAAGAACTCTAGGAAGAAATGAGAAATATTTAGATATATATGTATTTGTTCTCTTATGTTTAAAAGAATAATCAGAATTAGATGTCTTGTCTACAATCAGTTATAACTTTTTTAAATTTTCAAATTTTCAATAAGAGGTTTCCATTCGCAGAGAATTGCCCAAATACATATCGATATTTTTCCATGTACAAATGCATATTATAATTTTCTCTGTAATTTAGAATGATATAGTAGCATTTTTTCCTCATCCTCCACACAGATACAAGGACATTAATATAAAAAATATATGTATAATATTTAAGTTGTCTGGCATTCATTCAATATTTCAATTATCTTTTTTTTTCTCTCTCTAGTTTTTGTCGCTATCTTTGAATCAAGTATCTTTTTTTATTCTTAAATGATTTTAAAAATGACTGTTCTAAGTTCTAACTATATAACACGAATAAAATGTATTAAAAAATAATTAGTATATCAGTCATCAGGCATCATCATCATCATGAAATGCAATTTGACTTGATATTCAGAAAGAAACAAAAATATATCTTATATCTTTTTTTTTTTTTTTTTAAACATTTAATTACTCGTACACGTACACATAATTTTTTTATAGTTATTAGACAGAAAAAATACTTTTCATTTTATATAATAATAATATTGAGTAATTAAAAATAACAAAGATATTTGTAAAATTATGCCACATAAACTATATCCATAATTATTTTTAACACTTTCCTTTTTCTCTTATTTTTTCTTACAAAAGAAAAACAAAATACAAGAAAAGAAAAAAAAAGGATAAAAAGAAGACGTGTATAAAAGATTTGATGACGTTCACAGATTTTTAATTCTTTTCAATAAAATTTCAATTTTCTAAAAAAAAAAATAAAACATAAAAAAGATAGCTATTACACAAATATTTTTTAAAGGTATAATGTTAAATTTTTTTATTTTAAAAAAAAAAGGTCCTTTTTGTTGTGTAATAATTTTTTTTTTTTCACTTAAAATTTTATTTATCTGACATACTGTGCTTTTTTTCATTAAAAATAATAAACTCCTTTTTTATTTTTTTATTTTCAAGGTACACTACACCTACACGTACAATAATTATGCTAATCTCATTTTTATTAAAAATTTTTTCTCTGTATAAATTCCCTTTTTTGTTTTTGGCCTTTGTTTGTTGTTGTTTATTTTTCTGTTTATTCATAAACAACATGTTTTTAATTTTAATTTATATTAATTTGGGAATTTAATTATATTTTGTTTTTAAAAAAATGAAAATATGTTTTTTACCTCGTTAAATTTCTCAAAAGTATAATAAATGTAATATTTTGTTGTATAATTATGAAAAGTTTTTCAATTTGAATTTATGATTTTGTAAGAAAAAAGGGAACAACAAAAATATCCTTAAAAATAACCTATACTGGTGACTGGTGTAAATGTGAAAATGTGAAAAGTGATTTTCATTAAAGACCATACATTTTTTTTCCAATGTTTTTGTAGCGAAGAATCGAGAAAAATTGAAAAAGCTTTGAAATGAAAATTTCATGTTTTAAAAGTAGTTTTTATGAGTCTGTTTTTTTTATTGCGAGTGTCGTCAAATGAGAAATAAAATTTGCCCTTCAGAATCAGAATAAAGTTCTAGGAGTTAGCTAGGACCAAATGTGTGTTTCAGTAAAACAAGCTCAAAGTTTTAATGACTACCTGGAAATAAGTTTAATTTGCTTATCCATCAAGATCTATACTTTTGGAACTCTTCAATGTATACAGATCATGTGTATTTTAAATTAGATTCTGATAATTGACATTTAAAATCGAAGCGTGTATAAGATTAGCTAAAGCTAAAAGCAGCATGTAAATCAAGTGACCAAGTGTTGGTATTAAAGGCGAACTTAAGTTGTTAAAATTGCTTTGTTTTTGAATTTTTCAATGAGTTAGATTTAGACCACTTACTTTCAAAATAAACGGCACATTTATAACTCATACGAATTAACAATCATCCCACACTATTAGATGGTTAAACCGGTTATTTAACGCTTGTTGTTTTTTTTCAACTTGGTATAATAAGAATCATCTAAAATTTGATTTTATCTTGACGATTGAAGTACTCTCATACACCAACTACACACCAAGTAGCATTACAACCGTTGCAAACTAGTTTAAAACCGGTTTTTACAACTGCTCAAAATACACCTGATGGTGTTGGTGGCACGACCAAGTTGTAACGATTGTGAGTGTATTACAACCGTCAGCTAAAATTATTTTAGACTATTCTTATTATACCAAGTTGGAAAAAAATTGTTACAACTAGCGCATTACTACCCGGTGTAATTTGGCTGATACTCTCGTTACAACTGGTCATGCCTCCTTCAGATGCAATTTGAACAGTTGTAAAAACAGGTTTTCAAACTAGTTTGCGACAGTTGTAACAACCACCTAGTGTGGGATGGTTTTTAAGAGATTTGAAGCATTCTATAAGCGACAATGTTTATTTTGGTCGTTTAAATCGTTTCTAGCTTAACATAACCTCTTCTTCTCATCCTCTTCTCTGTTTGAACTGTAAAACTCTATTCACTTACTGTTATACTGTAATGTGTGCACCTGTTCTGATATTAAAATTACCATTCACTTCAAATTGTTCTTTTTTGCAATTAAATTAATATTCAAATGAAAGCGTCGACTCCTAAAGGATTTAGTCACACCACACAAGTGTTTTTTTTTACACTTTTTTTCTACTAATTTACAAGAGAACTTTCCACACTTTTAATTAACAAAATTAAATTATAAATTCAAATTCACAACGACAAATTGCATTATAAACGCAAAATGAACCTCAAGTTGATTGGAGGAAAAACAAATACACATGCATTCGAATTTTTTGTTTATTTTTTTTTCATTTGGCTTTTATTCTTTTTAAGTTTTCAAGTTCTATTATGGTTATTTTATGGTTTTTAGTTAATTCTTTGTTCTTGAAAATCGGCACCTAACAATGTATATACGTTTTTAATACACAGGACTACACGTACTATTCCACTGACTTCGACAAAGTATACTAAAACGACTAAAATTCATTTGAAGGACTAAAATAGCAGGACATCATACACATACAAAGAAAATACAAAAAAAAAAAAAACGAAGAAAGAATAAAAACAGTGAAATCATCATCATTTTCATTATTTATGAAATTAATATTGGGGATGGGTAAGGTAGGGGTAATAATTATATTTTTAGTCGTCGTCATCGTTGTCGTATATTGTACATACGTTTTTTATTTAGTTTTCTGTATTGAAATTTCGTATTTATTTATTTATTAATTCAATTTAAATCTGATTAATATCGATTTATTTTATTCTTTTTTGTTCATAAATAATTCAATATACGTTGTCAAGAATTAAATTGGATAATCGTGGCTAAAGTATATTTTCTATGGTCTCTCTTTCCCCACAGCTAACGCGGCACTACAAAATCTATTTAAAACCTTCTGGCTTCCTTAATACTTTCTATAAGGAAGTCCTTAAACAATTTCACCCATTTAAATATTTATAGAAATGTTTTGACATATCCTTCTACGTAATAATAATTACTAATTAATTTTTTTTTCTTATTGATATTTGTAACACAATAAAGAAAGGACATACAAAGATATTTATAAACAATTTATGATGTAATCTATACACACACAGATAATAAAAAGGACCTTCAATTTCATATTGAAAAAATTTATTACAAAAAAAAAAAGAAAAGGAAAGTAAATTGTTTTTCGTGTCCTTTACGTATAAAAATAATAATAACATTTTTGTAAACACTTTTAATTATTGGTTTTTTTTTTTTTTTTTTTTTTTTTTGTAGGATACAACATGAAAAATTACATTTTTATTGGATAAAATCGATTTTAATTAATTGTCTAGACTATATAGAGATAAAATTTAACATATAGTTTTTATATCCTTTAAGTCATAAAAAAAATAACTAAATTAAAAGTTAATTTTCAGTTTGAATTAATTGCTCTGTTAACTAAATTTTTACACCTTCTAGAAAGTAGGTGTTTTAACAATTTGTTAGAAAGTTTTCAAAAATTAATTAAGTTATTTTGTACTTAATTACGTTTTTTTTCCTTTTTCTTTTTTTCTTTTTTATTTGATAAGACCTAGCGTATAGGGATATCCTTATTCTGCACTTTTAATGAGACACACTCGTGACCCGCTGGAGCATGCAGATTGGAATAAAAAAATGTAGATGGGGGGAAATTTTAAAGGTATTTTGTTGGGAAATTTAATCCTAAATTGGCCCTTCGTTCTTTCTAACTATCTTGAATATCTTGATGGAAAACATTGGCCATTCTTAAAAGAAGTCAAAACAACAACTGGTTTTGTTTGTCATTTGAAGCTCATTTTCCAGAATTTTGTCAAGCTTAGGCGGACTACTACAGTGAAGAAAACGTGTCATCTACCACGTGATAGGTGAAGTTTATATAGAAATAGAAATATAATCTGAAAAAAATTAACCCTTTCTATCGTATTCAATTATCCTGGGAAAATTTTGAAAATCGTGAAAGAAAAAGAAACATGAGTTTTACACTAAAAAAAAAATTACATAAAATTTCTTCAAGTATCCTTTCTACAATAAATTATTTTTAAATGTGAATCAGTCTACCACATTTTCAATTTACATACACACATAAAAAGGATGCATTAATATTCACTTTTGAAAATAAAGTAAAATGTTTTACGATTTCACTTCATCTTTATCGGTAGTAAAAAAAATCGTTTCTAACTGGTCAATCATTAGGAAATCCTGAATTTAATATGAATTTTTATTAACAAATCCTATAAAAATCAAATAATGGTTTTTTTTTTTTTAAAAAAAAAGCTATAATAAAGAGGGAAATGATTAAAGGATTTCATATATTCTGTTAAATTTATAAGCTTTTCAATCGTGTGTAATGAATTGATCATCATAAATTTATTGCTCTTTTTTTAAAGCCTTTTTTATCCTTTGTTTTTCTCTTTCTTTCAACACCTACACCGTTAAATAACGGGAGCAAAAAAATAAGCTTGAATATTTAAAAAAACTTTTAAACGAATACTTTTTATAAATAAAATGCACTGTAAAATGCAAAATTAAAAATTGATTATAAAGCCTCTGTAACTACATACGATCATATTGGAGTAAAAAGTTGTTCGAGGACGTTTCGGAAGTTTCTCAGTAACTTTCTCCGTTCTTTAAATTCATATTTTTCTAATATTCCATCATATTTAATCATTTTGACGAAAGGATCAATTCTAGACAGGAAGCCTTCTATTCACTCATCCTAAATCCGAAAACCCCATGTAAATCCGTTCACTTTTACTACCCTAAAACTCTTTCCAAAATTTCAATTACGTCACGAGGAACACTCTTACCCACAAAGGAATTTAGTCAAGGGTTTGTAAGTGGATAAAAAGTATATAAAAATGTACAACAACATTTTGGACCAAATATTGATATTGATTTGAACGTATATGTTTTCTTGGAATTCGAAGGTTTATTTTAATACACACACATAAACACATATGTGTTTGAAAATTATTAAAAAACAACAGTAAAAGAAAAAAGTTTGGAAGTTTCGTTTTTTATGGCTTCCACGCGAGTTTAGAAAAAAGTGTTGTTGTTTTTAATTTTGAAAAAAAAAGAAGACAGCATTGAAAAACATAAAATATTGTAAATATGTATGTATGTATGTCGAAAAAAAAGGAAAAGAATTCTGTTTTGTTTTCAATGAATTACATATTATATTTTCAATTTAATTTATATTATTTTATATTAGAGATCTCCGGAGCCAACAAAATAATGTATTCATCCTCGAAATTATGTTTTTATGTGTTAAAATTCTTTCACAATTTCTTTTATTTGTCTTTTTGAATAAAATATTGACGAAAAAAAAAATGTACGTACTCAAGGAGGAAAATTTTAAAGGACACATGATAGTCATTTAATTAAGTGAAAAAAATAAAACTATTTTAACGCGCATTAACGTCTGCGGTCGTGTAGAACAATGTTTTTAGTGGATCTCGTAATAATGACATAAACGTTTCTAAAAGTGTTTAGGGTTGCCAGGTGTCCTCTTTTAGGGGGGATTGTTCCCCATTTTAACCGTTCTCCCACATTTTCATATAGTCCCACTTTTCATAAAATGTCCCCCATTTTCACGGGAATCATTTTCTAAGCAAACTTTTTCAATAATTTTTTTAAAATTTAAAGACGACTTTCGACAAAACTAATAATAAATGAGAATAATAATAAAAGTGTTTGTATAGCTTAGATAATTTTCAAAATCATTGGAAAAGGATGATATGAAAACGGTTCTAATCGATAAAATGACATATTACTTATGTAGATCACTTTTATAATCACTGTTTCAAATTTCTTTAGAGGACTAGACTAATAAATGTATATTTTCATAACATTTCTAACTTATCGTTTTTTTCGTTCAGTACCGTCACCTTTGTTTGTTTTTTTCGAATTAAAAAATATTTAAATCTTACTGAAAAAGTAATTTTCCCATCGTTTGTTCCCGTTGATAACAAGTCTTTTTCAGATCACATTCTCAAAAAATTGTCTTGTTGTTTCTTACTGATTTTAGAAAAACGTCATGAAGTTCAAAATAATATCTTTTTCTTGAAAATTCTAAAATGAAAATGCTTCCAAACTGGAGACAAAAGTCTCGGAAAACAATTCATCAATTAAACGCTACTTTTGATTCAAACGCCAAAAAACTCAGCTGGATAAAATCGTGTTTAATGTTCCGTGTAATTCGCATTTTTCTCTTCTTCAGAAGAATTTGAATTGCTATTAAAAAAGTAAAATGGCGAAATTTGAGAAGTCCGATATCCTTTCATATAATAAAAATTTATGATTTCTCAACTTTGAACTATTATAACTTGGGCTGTATTGCATCGATTCGTTAAAGACAAATGAAAAGCAGTAGATCGGAGAAGTGTTTCAGAATTGAAATTTTCACTTTTTTGTTAGAAGTTAGGATTTGAAGATAAGAGATGTTGGAAAATTTGTTTGTCAAAAAAAAGAAAAAAGACTTTTTGTGTATTTTACCCTATAACTTTTGCCCTAGTGAATGGATTTTTACCATTCAAAATTTATTCAGTAGAAAATATCTTTCCCAAATTTAAATCTTCTAGTCCTACGTGAACATACTTTTCTAAGGAAACAAAATATGTATAATTTTGTTACGGTAAAATTGAATGTGCTTAATAAGTATGTAAAATTTATACGAAAACAAAGTGTTAAAACAGTGTTTACACTTTATAAATAATTTATTGTCATACATGTAATTTTATTTTCTGGTAAAAAGTATCCTGACTAAGATACATAATATCATCAACATCAACAAAATAAATGGCTAAGAAAAAAAAAACACCAACAACAACAACAACAAAGGAGCGTCAATAACATTTGAAGTACATATACATACTTCACAACAACGTTTTTTCTTAAAAATGAAAAAAAAAATCATATATAATTTCTTCATACTCTCTTAGTACATATAATAAGGTACATCATTATAATGATTTTTCTTTATTATGTAGTATATTTTATCCTTTTTATAGCATCCTTTGTGTATATTATGTACACGAAGAGAAAAATTGTCATTGTTCTTCATTTGTGTTATATAGCTCCAGGTCCTTTTTTTTTATCCTTTTAACAGTTTTAACATATTTTTTTTCATTAAAGGCTTGCCATACCACCAATGTGTTGTTTTTTTGTTTTTAATTCAAGATTTACGGTTCATGTTGTTCTTTCTTATAAATTCTATCTTTTTTTTGTACTTGCAAAATTGATGTTTTCAGTCATTATGATTTTTTTATATGAGCAAAAAAAAAAACAATGTTCATTCACAGAAAAATATTGCAAAAAAAAAAAAAAACAGGTGTAAGGGAATGTGTATAGAGATATTCACACATATCACAACACTCAGGATTTTTGTTGTACTGCTTTTTTAATGCCATTAAAATGTAAGTTCGATACCCTTTTTGTTTGTTTTCTCATTGAAAAATAATTAAGGTCATGAAAAACGTTGCTTTTGATATGACACAATCAATTTTCGCATTTAAAGAAAAATTCCTAATGAATTTTGTTTTTCACTTCAAGTCAGGTACCCCGCCCCCCGCCAACCAACCCGAATTATGTGTAGGCCGTAAGGTGTTTATTTCCTTCCATTTAGCTTTTTGAATGAGAAGGATTAAGAAAGCTAACCTTGAATTTTTTAAAAGAATATTTGTTTAATTATTCATAAGAATAAGGACGCCAATATATTAACTAATACGTGTATACCAACATATAGTAGTACATACATATGTACATAAGTGTATGACGGAACAGACAAAAGAAAAGTATAAAAGCTTGAGCTAAATTGAGTAGGATGTGGATCGATTTGAACTACAGAGTGCCATTAAAAGAAAATTAGGATAAGTACATACATCAATTTTCTAAAGTGTGGTTGGTAACTTTGTGAATTTTAGGAAAAATTAAATAAAATTGGAGAAATTGAAGTCGTTCGTTTTGCATAATTTGACTTTTGACTTCTTTTCGTGATTTTTTTTCCGTATAATGGTCAAAGTCTCTTAAGCATTAAAAATTGAATGCAATTTATGCATTTCTATCGCAATTGAGAAAAACGCTAAACCTTACATATGTGTACATTTTTGAAATTAAAACACAATAAAGAAAATATTTCTAGTACATCATTTAATTATAGCTCTTAGTTTTTTCCCGTTATTATGGTTTATATTTGATATTCGTTGGTGAGCCAATACTTTTTGCGGGCACTGTATGTGTGCTGGCAGTAAGAAAGTGGAGTTACAGGACCCGGTACGGTCAAAATTTCAAAATTCCTTTAAAAATCAGAGAATCCTCCTTCTGTTTATGTGATACACACTATCGACTTGGCGAATTATATTTTCAAAATTAAAATTGTTAAAATTTTATCACAAATCGCCGGTCATTAAATTCTAAGAATTCTCTCACTGACTTTCATGATAGTTTTTAGCATGCGGTCACGAAATTTCAATATTTACAATAATATAATAATTTTCCTTGAAATATTTACGCCTACTTTTTTGCATTTACAAGTTTTATAGGTAATAAAAACATCCTGTTATGCATAATGCAACTTGCTAGTATGCGGTAATAATTATGGAAATTTATTTCTTCTTCTTCTTCTTCGTAATTATTATTAAATTCTAAAAATATTTCATTAAATTCTTGAAACACGTAAAATTTAATATGAAATGTGTGAAAATTATCGATCGAACAACAAAGAATAAAAGTAATTTCATTATAAAAAAAAAAAAAAAAAACAAAGATGTTACAGGATTCAGACGAATGTAAAAAATGGAAAAATAACAACGAATAATAAAGAAAAAGGAATTCTTATATAAAACCAACAACAACACCACCCACGCGTAACTAACAATAAACGACATAGTGTCATAGGCAACGGTTTCAGCCAAGCAGAAGAATGAACATAAAAAAATAAATAAATAAAAAATAAAGGATAATAAAAAAATGGGGAGTACGTGATTGATACTATAAGCCAACACAATATATTTTTTTCTTAACAAAAAATGATGAGACTACCGGACTTTTTATTCTATTTTTTTTTCTATTCCTGTAAATGTCCTTTTTTTAAACAGTATGATAACAAACACGAAAAAAAAATGAAGTAAAAATCAGAAAAGCAAATCAAAAAAAAAAAGTGACCCTTGAAAAAAATTAATTTCTCGAAATTACTTTTTAGTAAGCGAAAAAAAATAACGGATCGATATTTATGAAATATCATTATAAATGCATATATACCCTACATATATCATACTATAGATAAATATATTTGTAATATAATACAATATACGCAATAATAAGGATAATAATATGATTTGATGATACTTACCCTCAGCTGATGGTAGACAACCATCATCAAAAACTTCCTTGCAAATAACTGAAGGTGAAGCTGAACTGACACTTGTCATATTCTCTTGAAAAAAAAAAAAACAATAAAAAATGAAAAGAAAAAAAAAATGATAATTAAAAGGATTGATTACTGCGATAAGAATCCTGTTTTTTTTTTTTTTTAATTTCAATTTAAATTAGATTTTAAGGGAAATTACAAAAAAAAAAATGTAATTTAAATTTTGATTTTTATTATGTGTGTAGAAAAACAACAATACAAGAGAAACTAGGACACTTTTATGTATATCAGGAAAAAAAAATAAAACAATTGAAATCCTGGGTATTTCATTTTTTTTTTATTATTGTTCAGCATAGTGTTCCTCTTAATTTATTTCATTTGAATTAAGTATGAAAATTTTGTTTTTGTTTAAAAATCAAATACCGCAAATCGATTTTTTTTTTCATTCATTCATAAAATTGAACTGAGAAAATTCTTATTTTATTTTATTTTTTTCTTTTTCAAAGGAAACTTGAATATTCACTTGACATAATTTTTGTTGTTGTTTTTTTTTTTTAAAGAAAAAGGATTTTTTTTTTTAAATTGAAATCTTTTCTTTTTTTAAACTAGAAAATCTGTCAGAAAAAAGTAATTTTTTTTTCAGTAAAATTCTGGTTTTCCACTTGCAAAAAAAAAAAATTTATAAAAATTTAATTTTTTCTTTGTTTAAATATCTAAGCAATCCTTGATTAACCAACACTCACCGTCAATATATAAACCTCGAACACCTACATTCACCACAATATATAAAAAATCCACAAAATTCTTTCTATATTATTTTTTTTTTTAATTTTCACGAGGAAAAAAAAATCGTAAAATATCTTTTAAAATTTTTTCTAAGTAATTTTTTTTTTTGTCACCGGTCTTTTAGTGGTATTTTTTTGTGTTTTACAAGAATAAAATTGTAATTTAATTATTTTCTTTTGTTTTTTTTTTTCAAATGGTGCTTTTAAGGCACCTTTTTTTTTAAAAAAAGTGTCTTAACTTTTTTAGTTAACAATTCACTTGAATTTTCATTTATGAACTGAATTTGAGGAAAATTTGGAAAATTCTATATAGGTATTGAAGTTTTCAGAAGGTATACACACAGCTAAAATAAACTTTTTCATCGAAAGAAAAAGGACAGTACAGGAAAAAACAAAACAAAAAATAAAAGTTAAAAGCTTCAAGGAGGAGAATTTTATATCATATGTGGATTTTTTTTTCAAGACGTTAAAGGGTGACAACGAAGTAAAGGTTTTTGTTCTTCTGTCTTGATAACCAGCTGTTTTGAAAATTCAATAGCAACTATAGCGGTATCTACAGGTAAGTGATGCTTCCAAAATTTTATAAATAATTTAAATAATTTAAAACAAACACTGTTTCAATTTTGCCGCCCTTAATTAAGAACACCTCATTATTTTTTCTTAATTTGAAAATTGTGTTTCTGTGTTCGTGTATTTTTAACAATTTTCGGTTTTTTTTTGGTCAAAATGTTCCTCATTGAGTCATTTCAAAAATAAAAACAAAGAAAAATTTATCGATATAAAGGGGAATAATTTTTTATTTGGCATGCGCGCGTAACATATGATTGATTGCAGCTTTTAAAAAAGGTTTTTTGTTTTTTTTTTAAATTCAAATAAATTGAACGATGATGCGCTATACCTTAATTAAACACACATACAGCTTGGTTTGGCCCACGCAAAAGTGTTTGGACACACTGAAGAATCGTAGAAATTATGAATCATGTTTTTGCTTGCCGAAAAACAAACATTTTTCTAAAGGGTATTCTTTTTTGAAATTTAAATAAAAAATTAATTTTCATAGATTTTTTGTTATGAAAAAGGAAATAAATAATAATTTGGATGTTTGGATTACTCCGATAAAATTAAAGATTTATAGGGTCGTGATTGGGACCAGATAAAAAATCATGCCCTAGCAAGGTTTTCGCTGCATTTCATAACAGAGGTAATTAAAAAAAAATTTCACTTCACGTCACCAAGAAGAAAACAGTGATTTTGGGAAGGAAAGGGACTATAGTCCCTATAGAATTTAGTTACGAGTTAAATATAAGCCCTGTTTTAAATAAAATTCGTTCATTAATTTGAAAAATATTATGAAAACCATTTTAAAAACCGTATCTTTAAGAAAAATTTAAAGTTTAGAAATAAAGAAATTTTTCGATTGGCGATAATTTGGCTCCAAACCGTTATTCGACATTTTCATGAAATTCATTAATAAATTTCCTGTTGAAGAGTTTTTGGGAACACACTTAAACGACATTGATTTTTTGAACAACAAAACAATAGAAATATAAAAAGAGGGTAAGGAACATTCCGGGGTAAGAAAAGAAACATTTTTTTTAGTCAACGATATAATTCATTTATTTGAAAATTTTTCTCAAATACAAAAATTGAATAAAAATAAACATAAAAAAAAATCGGAATATAAAAATTCATAAAAATATTCAATATTGCAGATAAGTTTGAAAATTTTTTTCTTAAAATTAAAAAAAAGTGTATAATAAAAAAAATTGCTCTTTAGTTTAAAACAAAAAAAATTTCAAAAATGTCTTCAGTTTTGAAAATTAAAAAACAAAAACTTAACTTCAAAGGTAAAATTAAAATAATACAAAAATAAAAAAATAAAAAGTAACAAAATTCTCGACTAATAAAAAATTAGAATAATCTCTTAAAAAAATTAAATTATGGCATCATAAAATTACAAGTATCATTAAAAATGCAGCAAAACAATCATGTGTTTTTTTGTTTTTTTATGTTCATGAGCTAAATCGCAAGACACAGATACAGTGCTCAGTTGTTTACAACTTTCTTGAAGAAAGAAATGAAATTGGGTAGGAAAGGTGGTTAAAGGAAAGAAATAAGGGAAGGGTTGGGGAGATATTTTCCTTAAATTTGTGTATGTAGCGACCCAACATAGGCGTATTTTACACGTTACGACAATTGTTTGAAGGATTTTTGTATTTTGTTTTGAAGTTGTTCTCTTATTTTTACACTATAAATCAATTGTTGTACAACAAATTGTCATTTCTTCTTTATTTGCTGTCAATTACGGATTGTAATGAAAAGAAAAAGCGAAAAGTACGAAATATAAACGGGAAAATGTTAAATGATAGTCTAGACACACCGAGTTGGTAACCAATTCGTTTAGTGGTTATGTGAGATAACTAAAAAAAATCAAGTTGTTTCCAGTACTGTATTTTAGTTACAAACTACACCAAAAAACGTGTGGTTACCGAGATAACTAACGTCAAACAATCAAACAGTATGTCGAACCTGCATCAAACTGTCGAACTTCTTGTCAAACTTCCTGTTTATATAAAAATCCTTAAAAAAAAAATGTAAATTCAATTTTAAATTTTATATGACCGTTTTTCTTCTTTTTTCCAAAAATAACTAATTAAGAGATACTTAAAACTCTGAATCTTCTTTGATAAACTTATTTTTTCTCTCTTACTTTCTACATATTTCTATATGCAACTATTAAAAATCAGAAAAAACGTCAAAAATAACTATTGAAACCGGTGTGTCATGAAATTAGTTTCAAATTAGTTACAAACTAAACGGTTTAGTTAAATATCGCTGTGTGTCTAGTCTAGGCTATTAGATGAAATTTTCTTGCTCGCACAATACTCTTCTCTCCCAAAAGTTTGTGTTCGAAAGAGTGTTGTACGACAATTGTCGCATCGTGTAGAATACGCCATAAAAAAGATATTAAACTGAATTCAGCGTCACGAACAGGGTTACTGCAGATCCTTTTTTTTTTTTTTAAAGTAGCAAGGTGCTAAGGTGACAGCGCTGATCATGCATCTTCTACTACATTTTTAAGGATACTCAATACTTTAAAACAAACTTTCAACTTATAAAATAACATTGCAATCATGCTAATTTTAATAAAATAACAAAAAACAGTGATGCAATCATGATGCAAAATTCAGAATTATGAACGTTTTAAGATGAATTTCGCATCATGGATGCATCACTGCATTTTTAAAAAAAATTTTTTTTCTTTAGAAGAAAAAAAAAACCAATAAATTATCTTTGAATAATCTTTTGTGTTGAAATAAGTCATTTAAAATGAATATTTCAGCTTTCAACAAATCAACTGTAATAGTTCAGTTGAGATTTATCTTATAAAGCTCATTTCAAAATGGAAATGTCATACAGAAAAAAAAAATGTCTTACTAAAAATTATTTTTTTTTTAAAAAAATAGTCAATTAATCTCTAAAGCTATTTTGTTTTTTTTACAATGAAGTTCAATTTGACTTCAACAGCCTGGTCTTTTTAGATAGAAACTGTAAATTGGCTTAAGAAAAAACTATACCATTTTAAATTATTTTAAAATGTCAGTGGCTAAATTAAAATTAACTGGACAATCTGTACATTGAATTTGTTGTTGATGATTTTCACAGTTATCATCATTTGTAATTTTTAAAATATTAACTAATGGTTGTATATTATTTATAACGGTATTATTATTTAAAATATTCTGATGATTATTTATTATATCATTATTTTGTTCAATTAAATTTATTGGTATTTTTATAAATTCATTTGTAACAGTATTTGTAATTGTAATAATTTGTGAATTTAACGGATAATTATGTTGATATACATTATGCTGTTGTAAATCATATAAACATTTAAAAATTAATGAACATATATCACATCGATATTGTTCATTGTTTAATTCATATATTTCTTTTGTTGTATTTTCATTATAATAATTTTTTTCTGTTATTATATTTTTTATTGTTGTTGTTGTTGTTGTTGCTGTTGTTGCTGTTGTTGTTATTGATGTTGTTTCTGTTGTTGTTGAATTTGATAATGATGATAAACTATCATTATTCATAATAATTGAATTATTATTATCACATTTTAAATAATTATTTTTAATAAAATGTTCACGTATATGATCTTTTAATTCAGAATTTAAACGAAATAATTGTAAACATTGATAACATTGATATGTTTTTTCACCAATATGACAACGTGTATGTTTAATTAAATCATTACTTTGTGAAAATGCACGATCACAAAATTTACATTTATATGGTTTTTCACCAGTATGAATTCTTTTATGTCGTTTCACATGATCAGATGAAATAAATCTGTAGAAAAAATGAAGTTGAAAAAAAAAAAAAGAAAATCTCTTCAGACTTTAATTTAAACTTTAAAAAAGTCAAAGTACAACATTTGATGTACACGCAAACACGTCACACTTACCTCATATCACAAACATCACATGAATATGGTTTTTCACCAGTATGAATACGTTTATGTTTTGCTAATGAATATGATTTTGTAAATGATGAACCACATATATCACATATAAATGGTTTTATTTTTGAATGTGTTACCATATGTGATTTAAGACCACCTTTTGATATAAATTTATTTGGACATTCTGTACATTGAAATGATTTAATACCATTATGTCGTAATTGATGTTGTCTTAAATTACTTGAATTATTAAAAGTTCTACCACATTCTGAACATAAAAATGGTTGTTCACCAGTATGTGTTCTTATATGATCTTTAAGTGTTCCAGATTGTTGAAAACCTGTAAAAAAAGAAAATAGAACAAGAAAAGTAAAAATTTGATGTTAGTTATAAGGAAAAAAAAAATGTTGAAGTTTTAAGATGAGGTTTTGAATATCAAATTCAAGTTTGATTAAAATAACGGTATTTGGTGTCATAAACAGATTTTCTGAAGAGAGAGTTGTATGAAAAATAGAAGGATTTGAAAAAAAGTACATTGTTTTTGAATTGTCTACTTTAGTGACCGTCAAATGCGTGAAGTTTGGACTCGCAGAACCAAAATCCCGCACTTTTTACTCCATAAATTAATTATGTTTTCGTTCGTTCAAGAATTTAGAGATTTTTGTCAAAAGTTGTGGAGAATTGAAGAGATTAATGAAAGCCATTATTTTCGAAAATCAATCATACAAACAACACACTTTCCTAGATCCCTAGGTTTTGTGGATCGAATTCATTAACTTAAAACTTCAACAAAAAATCGAATATTTTAAGAATCATACAAACATTTATTACAAATATGGCATTTATGAGTTTTATTGTGAGAACTCATATGATGAATCAGTCGTTTTTCAAATCTGAATGTCCTTGAACATAATTCACATTTTAAATTTTTTTTAATTTTTTTCGAATGTTTATGAAGTGATATTTCATGTTTCTTTAATAAATTTAAGTTTTTAAAATTAATATGGCAAATTTGACATGTAAATACTGTTTTTTCTGTCTTTTCAATAATTGGAGAATTATCTTTTTGGACAGTGTCCTTATGAATTTTCATAATGTGTAACGATAAAAATTTTAATATTTTAAAACTTTTATTGCATTCAGGACATTTATGAATTTCTGATGATGTCTTTGATTTAGAATTATTGTGAATTCTCATGTGTCGTCGTAAACTAATTTTTTTAATAAAAGTTTTATCACATTTTGAGCATTTGTTCAATGATTTTTCATTTTTTACTTTTTCAACATTTTCAATGTTTTCTTTGACTGTTGTTTTCTCATCATTGTTATTATCAATTTTCTTTTTTTCTTGATCATTTGCAGATGAACACTCGTTACCAGAAACATTTTCCTCTTTTAGTATTTTTAATTTTTCTTCAATTGAAATTTGTATTGTTTCTTTAAATTTATCATATGATTTTATACACATTTGCTGAAATTGATATGCATTTTTTAATTTTACTAAACAATCTTCACATATTTTATCTGGAAGACCATCATTTGAATTTATTGGAATTGAGGAAATTTTAATTAACATTTGAGCAATGGCATCGTAATATTCTGAATTACTTTCACTGTCCACATTCAATGAATTGTAAATTAAATAAAATTGTGATGACAATGGTGATGTACAAGTTCTACAAAGATTTAAACAATTAATAGAATTCTGCATACTTTCTTAAATAAAATATTAAAATTATTCATTAAAAATTTAGAAAATTGTAAACATTAAACAATAACACAAATTTTGACACTCGTTCTTAATTCTTATTAAAAGTCACAACAACCTGTATACATGAGGGATGATCGTGGTTTGGAATTTGAATCCAATATGGTTTCTGACATTCAAGTCTACATGAGTAGTTTATTTAAATAGTTTTGATAAGATTGGGTTTTAAAAGCGGAAATACGGGGAAGTTTAAGATTTTTTCAGGTAACGTAATTCCTCACTCATGAGGTTCTCACATTCGACTCATGAGGAATTCATCAACTCGCGAGGAATTGAATTCCTCATGAGGGCCTCATGAGTGAGGAATTAATTACGTTTCCTGGATTTTTTGCATAAAAAGGTGAAAAGTGCATTTAAAAAAAAATTGACTGGAGTCACAAGTCATAAGGATATGCCTTTACTGAATGAGCTTGTGTGGATAATACAGAAAGCAAGACGAGGAGAAGGGAAAGAATTTGTTGATGAACATTTCGGCTGAACTTCCACATTAACGTTCTTTGGCAGAAACTATTTTTTTAACGTTTTTCGAATTGCGACGGGTGAAATCTTTCATGGCTAAATTTGAATTCAGCTTAAGCAAGTCAAATAAAAAAGTCGGTTTCATATTTTTATCCGTGATCTATTCAAGGATTTTTTTTAGTTATAGGAAAAAACTTGTTATAATAGATCATCTTGATTGTTCTCTTCAAACTTATGTGTATTTTAAAATTCTATTAAAATTGCAAAAAGTGCATTTTCAGAAACATCAAATGATTGACAAAATTCAGCATATCAAAACTTCAACACTGATAAAGATCATTTGAATTTTTCGAAAATATACTGCATTTTCGAAAACGTCAGATGATCCTCAATTGACGAAATTCAGCAATACAACGTTTTAAGCTGAATATCGTCAATTGAAGATCATTTGACGTTCTCGAACATGCACATACAAAGCTAAAGGTTCGATCTTTCGAAATTCAAAAATAAAACACCAATTAGTATTTTTTACATCAACATAGTATATTATGTATATCTTCTTTTTTTTTTTTACAGTTATTAATAGATTCACATTTATTTTTCAGAAAAATATTTTGCTTACAATTACTTTCAATATTTGAATTACTTTTTATGTGTACATTTTTAACTACACGATAATTCCTTAAATATAACAATCAATACATTATTCCAGTAAACCGTTCTTTTAAAACATAACCAAAAACACAATGCTCTTTATTATGAAAAACGATTCGATATCCTTTTTTAATGGCTAAATTCGTCTGTTTCTGGAGATCGTTTTTCAGAAAAAAGAATTCAGTCATTTAAAAAAAAACGATATCAAATCATTTTTCATAATTTCTGACAATTTCGAAAGCATCAGATGATCGTCAATTGGAAAAATTCAAAAGGTGGAAACTGGAAACACTAAAATTGTTTGTTTTAAGTTTCAAATGGCTAAATTTGAATGCAGCTTTAAAAAATCGAACAAAACCAATTTTTCTTTTGAAATTTAACTGTTTGAAGCTTCCACCTTTGAATTCTTGCAATTAATTATCATTTGATGTTCCCGAAAAGACTCATTCATTCGGAATATTTTCTTCATTCTTAAAATCAAAATAACATTTTTTAAAAAGCTTTTAAGTAAAATTTAAATCCTTGTTTTCAAAAATAAATTTAAAAATAAAACTATCGTGATTTTGAATTTTTTTTTTTTTATATCGAAAATTTAATTAAAATTAAATAAATATTTTAATTTGGAACGAATTTGTTAAGCTGAATTACAATTAACACTTCAAAAATTTGGATTGGTATCGAAATTGGAAGCATCAATATCTTTCAGTTTCACTAAGCAGTATTTTCCAAAAAAAAAAGGCTAATTATAGGAATTCAGCTTAATTAGAAAATTAAGATAACATTCACATAAAATTAATCTAATTTTTTAATTTTTTAAATTATTTCTTAAAACATATCATTTCTTCAAAAATAAGAGTATCTCCGAAAACGTCAAATGGTGGTCAACTGTTTAAATTCAGCTTGATACTTTGAGTTGGTGAATTTAATCAATTGACGTTTTTGAAGATGCACATACTTTTCATACATGGTGTTTTCAAGAATTCAGTGATGCTACCGTGATACACAATTTAGCGTATAAAAGTTTCAAGGTTAATTGTGTATCACGACATCAATCATTACTTCATTTTCGAAAATACCGATACTCATGATACGCAATTCAGCTTAAAGTTTTAATACGCTGATTTATGCATCATGTTAACGCTTACTGCATTTTTAAAAATACCCATAATTATTACACAAAAAAAAACCCTTATTACTTAAATGATAGGGAAAAATAATATAGGAATCCATTTTGAATTGATTTCGAAATGTTCTTAAACATTTTTATACATAATTTTATTTGAATTTAATGAAAATGAATACTTTTTTTACTTCCTGTGGTTTAAATTTCTAACTTAGTACATACATAAATAAAGTAAATTGTAGGAGTTTAACTTCTACATAATACATTAATAATAATTTCTTAATTTTATTCTTAATTATACATTTTTGTTATGTACTTAATTTTTTGTTTTAAAACATTCTTTTTTTCCCTTTTGAAACTTACTTCAATCAACAACAAAAAAAAAAAGTGTATCTTAAATTAATTCTCTAAAATGAGGAATATTTTACTGGATTTTTGGTTTTATATATTTTATTTCTTATAAATGCTTCAAATTATTTTTCTTAAAAAAGCAGTGGAAGAAATATAGAACTTTACTTTGATTTCAACCTTCTTTTTTTTTGTTCGATTTAATTAGACTGATGAATCAATTTAACTTGTTTGTTTCAAGTTTCCAATGTCTGAATTCAAATTCAACTTGAAAAAAATTGGATAAATAAAAATTTCAAAATTCTTATTAAATTTAAATAAATCAAACAAAAAAATCGGAAATAAAGTTCCATATATATACTCAACTTTTTATTGTGATGGTATTTGTTCAATTTTCTGTCTAAAAATTAGCTTCAATTAAAACGGTAAAATTCTCAGTCAAATCAGTTCTAATTAGAGACAAATTAGTGATCGAATTTCCTGTAAATTATTGTATTCATCCTGAAAATCTAAATTTTTTTGGAAATCTTAGCGTTTTCAAACCTCCAGAAAGTCCAGAATATTATATCTGTCCAATGATTTTTTTTACAACGAACGATACTATGTATTGAGTTTGACAAGTGGGGCATCGATGCGTAGTTTTATTTGATGTTGAAAACAATTAAGGTTAATTCACACACAGACCCGCGGTTCCAATCATAAATCACATACATACAAACATGTCAAAATGGTCGGACCACCTGAATTGGATGTGCGTGAATCGACCTTTAGAGTTTTTGAGTTATTTCTAAAAACTTTCGAAGCTAATAATTGTACTGTAAGCTGTAAAAGTTTAATCGATGCGTTTTGCCACATTTTATATTTGATAAAAATTTTCAAGAAATTCGTCTACTGAAAAATGTTTTATTCCAAAAGTAGGAAATTATTAATTTGTATGACGTTTTTTTCCCTAATACTATTTTTCGACACAAATCTATTTCGTTTTTTTAGATAGAAAACTGAATTTAATTTCATCACAAAACTAACGTTAGTGGAATATTTTTCAAATTCTAAAAATATATTTTCTGTTAATTTTTCTTAGACAATTTTTGACTGTATAATTTAATGATTGTTTTTTTTTTTTAAAAAAAATATAAATTCTTCATTTTTAGTCTTCAATATAAATTTAAAAATCTCAATTATGAAAGAAATGAACAACAGAAATCATCATCTTCAAAATTATTTGTAAAAATACTTTTAATATTGTTAATTTTTGTAATGGTCTTGATGGTGGTGATTGTGGTTGTAATTTTTTCCAATTTATTATTTTCATTATTTTTGTTATTTTGTTTTTGTTGTTGCTTTTGTTTTATACTCATATTCTATTGTGGTTTTTTTAATTCATCTTTTTTCTTACGTGCATCTTCACGTTCTCTGGCATCAAGTCCAGCTAAATCAATTGAAGCAACATATGCATGTATGCAAGATATACCAGATTTAATTATTGCGAATGGACCACAAAATATTGCCAACATTTTGAATAATGAAATTCCAAAAACTGTAAATAAAAAATTGAGAGAAAAAGAAAAAAAAAACAAAAAAAAATATTGAAAATTAGTTAAAATCAATTGAAAATTTAATACCCTCTGTTTTTTTTTTGTATTTGATTGATGTTTTTTTTTGTCATTTTGAACGAGGAAAAGGATTCAATGAAAGTTTATGTATTTCAAAGGAGTACAAAATGATTTTTCTTTTTTTTTTTGTGGAGGAAAATGATAATAGTTTTTATGAAAATTGGGATAAAATTAGGAAAATGAATTTTCTGGAATGTGCATGTAAATCGATCGCGTTCATGATCCGAATTGCTTTTTTTTCCGCTTTCTATTGCATTTTCCAGTCTGAAATAAGCCGAATGCGAAGAAGCATTATTTCATAAACGCTTCTCGGTTTCAATTCGATTGATGTTTTGATAATGTTCCAATTGATGATTGTGCCATCCAAATAACAGGTTAGTTACATAATGACCTTCTTATTTTAATTGGTTTTCCTATAAGAAAAACGCGTGCTAAAAATATGTAACGAACAATTTTAAAGATTTTTGTTTGTTTGTTTGTTTTTTAAAAAAAAAATCCCTTCCAGATTTTGTAACATTTTATCAAAGCATAAAAAAACATAAAGAAAAAATATATCAAATTTATCCCAATAGAGATCCCAGTTTCAAGCTTTTTGGTTCAAATTTCAAGAAGGTTAAAAAATAGTTTTTCTTCTAATATTTCAAAACAAAAAAAAAGAGAAATTTTAATTTTAATAAACTACCATTAAAATGAAAGTGAATAGAGAGAAGGGAGGATAATAATACAAATAACAAATGTGTATGTGGGGGGAATAATTCTATTATTTTTCTATTTTCTTGAGGGACAAAAATGTTTTTCTTTAAATTTGATACGAAAAAAAAAAAGTATGCCTTACTAGTTGGTCCAGATGTGAAATAAATAAGATATAAACAGCAATAGAAAATTTCATTTGTTGCACACATGAAAGTTAAAACATCCTTTTTATAATATGTTCTCATGATAATATTCTCGTTAACATCGAATGCTTTGTGAGATGTTTTTCCAACCATCATGCTCCTTCAAAAGAAAATGACGAAAAATAATTGATTTTTATTTCAAAATTTTTAATAAATTAATTACATATCAGATATCAGGTGTTTTTGTACTGACACTTTAATCAGAGGTATCCACAAATCAGATCAGACACCTTAAACTGATATTGAAATCAGATTACATGCACATAGTACTTACGTTTGCATATATAACCAATGACAGGCAATATCAATGGCCATCGATAATTGAAAAAGAAACATGTATTTTGGATAGAAGTAACTCAATGTTACTAAAAGTCCCATTGTTCCACAACGATCGGTTAATTGATCTAACATAGCTCCAAATTTAGTACCTAAAAAAAAAAAAACAAATTATGATTGAATAATCGCTTTAAAAAATCATTTAAATTTTTAAAATTAATTTCTTTTTTTGCTCGCATGAGCAAGCTTATAGGGCATACATGTGTAAGCATAAGGGTCCTTCCTTACATGATTCTCCTACTCTATAATTCTGTTCAATGAAAACTCGAATCAATCACGGAAGATTTCATTAAACACGATACCATTTTTATATAATTTTTATCCACTTACTAACTCTTGACTAAATAATTTTGTGGGTAAGAGTGATGTTCGTGACGTAATTGTGAATTTTGGGAAGAGTTTTAGGGTAGTAAACGTGTACGGATTCACATGGGGTTTTCGGATTTGGGATGAGTGAATAGAAGGCTTCCTGTCTAGAACCGATCCCTTTCTTGAAAATAATTAAATATGATGGAATATTCGAAAAATATGAATTTAAAGAACGGAGAAAGTTACTGAGAAACTTCCGAAAAGTCCTCGAACAACTCTTTACTCGAATATCATCGTAGTTACAGAGGCTTTGTAATTAATTTTTAATTTTGTATTTTAGAGTGCATTTTATTTATAAAAAGTATTCGTTTCAAAAGTTTTTTTATATATTCAAGCTTATTAAAAAGTGTAAACTTGTATCAAATTTGACGCTTATAAAAGTATAGAAAAAGGCTAATAATAATCAGGTCGTATTTAGCCGCAAAACAAGTATAAAAAAAACAAAAAAACAAAAAAACAAGCTTTACAAAAAATTCACAAACAAATTAGATTTAAGTTAATCGGTCTTTCGATTTTTTTTTCTTTTCATTTTCGTATTTTTCTTTTCACATTCAAGTACGTAAAATTTTTATTTTAAGCATGAAAAAATCTCTTTTAAAAATTATAATTGATAGGTAATCTTTGCAAAAAAGAAGAGAAAAAAAAAAGGTAAACTTGTTATGTAATTTCAACTCGTTTTTTTCAATGTTAAATAAAATAAATTCTCCCATTCATACCTCATACGAGCGATATTGTACTACATACACGCTGTACTAAATAAATACAAACGTATATGATTCATATATGAAAACATATAATATGCATTAATATGTGATTACATGTATACTACGTTAACTTAGCGAGTGAAGAAAATCTAGGTTTGTAATATAATAAGTTTTTAAATATTAAATTTGTATAATGACGTAAATTTCTTTATTTTTCTTTTAAAAAAAAAATCAAAGTGTGAAAAACATATGTGAAAAAAAATAAAATTTTCTTTTCATGCAAATTGATTGTGACACAACGACAGTAGAAATGCAAAATAATACAGTTTTATCATGAGTTTTTTTTTCACAATTTCTTTTTTCTTTTTTTACTTTCTACAAATTATAAAAAAAAAATGCAATATTTTGTTCTTCCTTTTTACTTTTATTTTTTCAACCAAAACGGCCGTATTGAAAAATTAATTTTAATTAAATTTTTTACAATCGTCATCGACTGCGATAACAAATTTTATGAGGGGTGTGTGTACTGGCGGTTAAAATTACATATTTTCATATTTTATTTTATTTATTTGATATTTTTGTAACGGTGAAAGATTTTATCACAAATTTCTTTGATACTTTGTCGAACGGTAAATTTTATAGAAGATTTATGACACGACGACTATACTATTTTTGTTTTTGGATGTCAGTAAAGGCAAGATAGGCATACTTTTCTATATTCTTTCACAAGTTGTTTGAATAAATCTGTCTCGTGTGTGGGGTGATCAGATCTCAATTTTAGTCGAGGGAAATATTTTAAATTAAATATTACCAAGGCAAAAAACTCATCGGGTACTGCCTCCATAATCACAATACTGACTTCCAAAAAGAAAAATAGTATAGTGGTTTTCGAAATGACTCAGTTTGAGTAAAAAGTAACGTGGGTGGTCTTAGAAATAGGAGATGAGTAAAAAAAGTATGTCAGCAGGAACAGAACTTGAATATCGACTGTTTAATCGATAAATTTATCAAAACAGAATCAGGTCTTAAATGTCAGAGTTCAAAGTTGAAATTTTGGTTTCGCGTTTGTGAGCCATACAAAAACATTCAATTGCTTATTGTATGTTTTATAACTAAAATTGGTTCTATTGTTGATAGAGTTTGACTAACTTGGAACTTATTTTTATGTCTCAATCTCACGTATTGAAAAGATATTTCATGACCAAGATGACCAAGATATTTCATATGAAAATGAGATTTAGAGTGGAAGTATAGAACTAGATTTCGCCTTTTTTGTTATTGTTCAAGTTGAATTCAAAGATCATCAATAAGAACCTTGAAAGCGGAATCAATAAGTCCAAACAAGTTACATACTTCAAAGCCTTGTTTTGTTTTCGGTCATCATTGTTGTAAGGTCTTCAGTTTTTAGAAAAAATGTATTATCGAATAATGGTGTTTTCGAAAATGCAGTGATACACAATTCAGCGTATAAAGGATTTAAGCTGAATTCCGCATCATGATTGCATCATTGCATTGTCAAAAACACCATAACTTAATTTTCGATATTGAGAAGTAGGTGCTTTTTTTCTTTTGATATATTTTAACTGTTTTAAAGGACTACGTACGTTAAGTACACTCAAATTAATTCTGGCTCAGATTGAATTGTTGCTAATGGTGATAAAGAAATTCAAAGCTAATTAAAATTACTTCAATTCACTTCGATAAGAAACGGTAAAATAATTTAAATTTAAATTATTTAAAATTTCAAAAGAAAAAATTATCTTTTTATTATTTTCAACGTTCTTTCAAAGATTCGCCTCTTAAATTCATAGAAGAGTTCGTTAATTTACAAGTCTCTTTGGTAATTTACTTTGCCTTGAAAAATTAATATGATTGTAGATAATTAAATGATTTATACAAGGCAAAGTTGAATACTTTAAAATAAAAATAAAAACATATAATTTTTAAAAATATTAAATTTTTTTGTCAATATTTCAAATCGAATTCGACATTCTTATCAAATAAATATTTCATTAAAAAAAAAACAAACAAGCTTATCTAGGCTCCTATTTGACTTTAAATTTTAAATCTTCACAGACAAGTCATGTTAGAGATATTTCATAATAATTACCTGTTTAAAATCTAAAATCTAAATTTAACAAGAAAAATGTTAAATGTTATAAATTTTAGAAATTGCATAAATAATCAATTTTTAATTACGTAGGTATAATTTGCATATGGAATAGATCAAATTAGACGAAAAAAATTCCAGTAAGTCAATGCTTTTACACGATTTCATAAACATTTAAGCAATTACTGTTGAGATGTTTGAATCTATTTTTAAATTCTTTTGATTAATTTTGTTTTAACCCTCAAACGACCGGAAGGGTCCATGGGACCCATTTGAATAATTGAACTCATATAAAAGTGAAGTTGGTTATACAATTTAATTTTTTATTGCTTTATTATTAACTTATGCGTAATAAGAATAATAATTAATTATTAATAATTATTTCGTTTTTTGAGTTTGAATAGAAAATGTGTTGAATTTGAATTGCTAAATTTTATAGAATGAATATTTAAAATTTTTTGCCGAAACTTTATATACTGAAAAAGATAAAATACAGGCATTCTTTGGATTTTTTCAAGAGGAATGCAAGCAGCACAGCAAAAGCAAATGATTCGAATTTTGCTGGAAGATGTTGATGGAGTACCCAATATAGATACAGAACCCAATAGAGATGTTGAACCTTCACTAAAGAAAAGAAGGTGCAAAAATTTCAAGGAAGGAAATCGAAACAAATGAAACATGTAGAATACCTACTATATGCTCAGAGCATTCAAGAAAATTATTATTTTTAAAAAATGTTTAGAATAATTCAATAAATGAATTTTAACTAAAATTTCTTTTTTTTCTCTTATTACTCCTATCATTTTTCATGTATGGGTCTGTTGGACCCTATTGGTCTTTTACGTTACATTTTTGTCTGGTCTTTTGAGGGTTAAATAAACACATATGTAGGTAGAATGATGATGACTGTGTGAATTTTAATAATTTTATTTTATGAATCAACAAAATTTTATGGATAAACACTCATCATTCCCGGTATTTACGTTTACTTGTGAATCTAATGATAATAACAAAATATGTAACAAGAAAAGAAAAAAAAGAAAAAATTTAATTTAAACAAACGATTAAGATAAAAGAACAGAACATGTCCAATAACACGTTCTTTTTCACCTTTGTTTTTTTACCGATAAAATAACAATAAACAATAAATAAAACATTCAAATATTTAACTATGTAAAGTTTGTGTATACAAATAAATTTACATCAAGGACATTTTATGGTAGATATATTTAGATTTAAATTAAAGTGGATTACATTAGATTAAAACGAATAAAGGATACGTACTTTGATTGAATAATCTTGCTGCATGTCCATCAATACAATCCAGAAAAACACTTATCATATAACACCATCCAGCAATTACATAATTTGTTGGCATAAACCAAAATGATATTATTGCCAATATAATACGTGCATATCCTGTATAAAAAAAAAAAATAAGGAAAATGAATTAGAATTTCGTATTAGATGGAAATTTTTTATTTGAGATATATAATCGTCGCCATTAGTTCAGTTATGTGGCTTCTTTTTTTTTTTTTATCGAATACATAAAATACGTTGTTTTTTTAAATAAGTGGTGGATAGGGAATGGAAAAAAATTATGTATGTATATATATATATAATAATCAGCCCACACATATCCTGGAATTTTACAAAATAACGAAAAAATGAAGAACAAATCTTGTGAAACTTACCAATTAGATTTGGAACGAATAAAAACACATTATCTTGTGTTTTTGTTTCCATTTTTATTTTATTCTTTCCACTTTTTGTATTTTTTATTAAATTAAAAATTTTACACTTGTTCACTTGTTAAAAAATCAAAGTAAAAATAATCCGGATATTTGTTAGTCAATGTCAAAGAAGAACGGAATAATAAAAAAAATAATTTTATGTATTCTTTATTCGCGATAGGATTCCTCCTGTAGAGTTTATTTTGGATTTTTGGAGAATTTTTGTTATTATTTTCGATAGAATTGTTTTTGTAATTTGTAGTACGACGTTTACATAGCGCTTACATGTGACTTCTAATAAAATTTGATTTTAATTGTAAATTGACTTCGACTCTAATTGGAGTTCACTAATGATGAATTTTTGTGGATAAAATGTTAGAAAATTGAATGAGTGGTTACGAGGGAATGGCGGTAGAATTGGATTTGAATAATCTAGCCTCGAAGACCGTAAAGTCGTTTCAATCGACGCAGCAATTGGCTGAATTTCAATTCACAATTCAAAAGTCAATTGAAACAACTTACGTGTTTCCTTTCCAGCATGTTGGCCAAAAGATCATATTGGCTGTTAATGTATCTTTCGTTAATTATCAGATTTCGCAAAAGTAAGCATTCTAAGGCAAAAAAAAAAAAAAAAAACTACAGCAGTTTTGCCAGTTAAAATGTTCAAATCAAGTTGAATGCAGATGAAAATTAATTTTGAATTTGAATTCAACTTAGGTTTACTGTAAATGTAAACATAAACAAAATTTGACATTTCGAAAAAATGACTTCAAATTTCTTTCTTTCCAATTTCTATCCATCCAAAAATACAATACGCACTTCGTTTCGTACAGTTTAAAAATAGTAAATAGGGATGAAGTGCTTAAATTGGTAAAAAAAAATACAGTTATTAAATAGTGAAAAATGAATTCTGTGATTTTGAAATTAATAAAACAACTAAGTTTATTTTGATTTTAAGAACACAAACCCAGTTACACAAAATTAGGTTAATTTTTTTTGTCATTTATTTAAAATAGACGCATTTTGTAATATACGTTATATATTTTTTTGTAATTGTGAATTCGAAAATTCTCCATTATGAAAGTTCACATGATTCACAATTGACAAAAAGAAAGAAAAAATTTTAGTTTTTTTTTTTTCGGTCATCGTTTTTAATAGGTTTTTTACTTCACCGTCTGTACCGTACTCTTGGTGTGTAGAATATGATTATTGAGGAAAGAACGATTTTCTTGTGAAAAAAAATAAACTTTTTCATTTTTTTTTTCATTTAAAAAATAGTTTATTTAAGTGAAAATTGTTAAAACTATTTGAAAAAAACATTAAAGTGAATAAATAATTAATAAAATTTATTTTAAAATTAAATGAAAAAATATTAAAAATCATCCTCAAAAAGAAAAAAAGAAGAAAAAAAAAATCGTATGTGGTGATGATTTTGATGAAGGCGAATGCAAAAAAAAAAAAAAGAATTATGTGAAATTTTCAAAATTTGTGTAATCGAAAAGTGAATATGAAAATATTCTTTCTTTTGAAATGAAACAAAAAGAAAAATAAAATGTAATGTTATTTTTTTTTTATAGAAAATCTTATTAAAAAATATTGTACAAGGCTTTTTCGGAGTATTGAATTTTTTCTTGAAAAGGGCAAGACAAATAAAAAATGCATTGGCAGTCAGCAGATTGGTGAAAAAAAAAGTGATTTTTTTCTTTTAAATTGAAAAATTAGTTTAAAAAAAGAAAAGTCTATAAATTAGTAAAAAAAAAAAAGAAAAATGACGTATGTAATAAATAAAAAATAATTAATTATTAAATGAAAGAAAAAAAAAATAAGTAAAAAAATTAGAAAAGACGGGAAAGGGGCTCATAAGAGCTAGTAAATTTTTTTTTTTTTTGCAGTTTGCTTTTTTTTCCTTACTTTTTTTAATTCTGTCTTATTTTTTTTTTTTATATATATATATTTTTTTTTTTGGTTCGGATGATCTGATCGGTGTTGTGTGCGATAAAAGATGGCGGGGACGACAAATTCGAAAAGAAGTTACGTGGATAAAAAGAGAAAAATGATAATGACATTAATAAAATCACAAAAAAAAAAATAAATGATAAATTAGCAATCATCATTTCATTTATTAATTAAATGAAAAAAAAATTAAGCAATTAACTAAAAAATAAAACGATTAAAAATATTTGAATAAGGTAAAAAAAAAAATATATAGACTCGAAAGACTAACAAAATATGTACTAATTTTCAAATTTTTTGTGATAAGAACATTTTTAATTGTGCGAAATGTGAAGAAAATTACATTTTTTTCTTTTCTTTCTTATATTCTCAAAAAAAAAAAAAAAAAATAAGGTGAAACATACGCGAAATTTAAAAAAGGAAAAAAAAAATTTATAGATATTTTTTTTTTTCCTTTTTATTCTTATTTCCTTCCTTTTTTTTTTTTTGTTCTTTTTGGCTGTCGCTTTTTATATATAATATACATCATACACTTGTCAAATTTTTGAATAAAAATAAGAATAATAGAATCAAATACAGACCAGACACAATACAAGCAGATAAATTTAATAAGAAAAATAGCAAGCAGCGACAGCAATTAGAAAAAAGAAAAAAAAGTTGTGTTTAAGCTATCAGTTTGAGTTTATCTTTGTCTCACGTGTCATATGCTGTATATGTATAATAGAAAGTAAGAGAGAGTTAGAACGATATTTTCGAGTAGAGTATAAATTTTTATTATTTTTTTTTTTTTCGTAAATTGATGAAGTTTTTTTTTTATTCTGCAATAAAAAAAAACTTTTTTTTTTGAAATTTGAATCACTGAGACTAAATTGTTATAATAACGAATTTAGCCACTTTTTTTTTGCCATTGTTTTTTAAAAAATTATTTTACTTTGTTTTTTTTTTTTTAAAAAAAATCATATTTCTTTTTTTTTCTTCAATTTAGTGTTAAATAGAAAAAATGAAAAATAAATCAGTGACGCAATGTTTTTGATCTCATTTATTTGAATTTGAATAAAAAAAAATAATAATATAAAAATAAAATGAAATAAAAAAAAAAAATTCAACAAAAAAAAAAAAAAGAAGTAAAATTAAAAAAGAGCACCAGCAGTCGCAGAGTCCCAAAAAGAAAAAAAAAAGTTTATAAATTATTTTCTTTTTTTTTTCGTTTTTTTGTTGTTGCTTGTATTATAAATGTGGTGCAGTGAAAAATTTGTCACACACAAAATAAAAATAATATATCCCACATAGCTAAAAAAAAAAAAAAATAGCTTAAATAATAAAAATATAAAAGCTGTATTAATTGAGAATTTAATTTATTGTGTATAATATCTAAAAAAGAAAAATAATTTGATAAAATAAAATACAGTCACTACACATTTACGAAAATTAAATAAATAAATTAAAAAAAAAATATTAGGTATAGGTAACTATATTCTGGCTATATATATACATACATATTTATAAATTTAACAAAAATAAATAAAAATGCATATACATAATATGTACATAATTGTGTAAAACAGCGAAATTGTATATGCCTAAAATGTAAAAAGGAAAAAAAGTAATAATTAATCTTTAAAAAAAAGAAGAAAGTATTGGCACAAAAGAATTTAAATCAATTAAATAAAATAGTAATTATTTAAACCTAAAAAGAAAGAAAAAAAAAATAAAAATAAAAGAAAAGTAAAAAAAAATACATAATATAAAATTTTCTCTACCTAATTGAGAGTTAAAGGTTAACAGCATTTTTTTTTTTTTTTGGTGTATGGAAAAATGAATTTTTCACACTAATAGATATATATCGCGTAGTTTATACAACTCACTATATATCAACTTTCATATAAATATATAATTTACAACGCAACGTTGTGGAAAAATATTCATCATCATCAACAACAACAAAACAAAGTTTGATTAACCTTTAAACAAAAAAATAAATCAATTTTTAGAAGAAAAGTGTTTATTATTTTTTCGCTAATTAAAAATTAACTAACTTAAAATTGGTTAACAATTAAAAAAAAAGAAAAGTTACATAAAACGTAAAAAAAGAAGAAAAAAATTACTTGAGAAAAGAATTTTAAAAGTTTTTACTATTTAAAAAAAAAAAAAACAAAAAATGGCTCCAACTCCTGAACCTGGACAGCCAAAAGCACCTGATAAAACTTCATCATCATCATCATCAGTAACACAACAATCATCATCATCATCATCGTCTGTAACAAATTCGTCCTCGGGAGTATCCTCCTCAACAAATTGCAGTGAGTTTAAAAAATGTAAAAAAAAAAAAACTACAATGAATTTTATTTTTCTTTATATAGCTAGTACATTCTAATTCTCTTTTTTTTTTTTTTTCCATTCTTATTTTAATTTAGATGAAAATTCCTTAAATACAATATTATTATCGACGGCATCATCATCATCATCTTGTTATCATCAATATACTACAAGTACATCGATGACAAATACAACAACAACACAATCACATAGTGGTACATTAGTATCTCCTGGTACTATGACCGGTACAATTGCGGGTACACCATCATCATCATTATTATCTTCATCATCATCATCATCATCAACATTGTCAACATTAAATAGCACTAATCCGTCTTCAAATTCGAATACGGTCACTTCTGCTGTAACAACAAGTTCATCATCAAATTCAAATGAACGACAGTGTAATGTAAGTGGTTTTTATTTTATTTTATTTGTCTTGTCTTCCTAATAAAAATGTTTATATATGCAATTTATTTCATTAGATTTATTTTCATGAATACAATATGAATTCTTAATTATATAGCAAGTATATTACGTTCTCTGCTAATTCGATTTGGCTTGTGGGGTGGAGGGATACAAGATGAAAGCGTTTACGTGCATTCAGTCAGACAGAAAAGTCCACCGTACTCAGTACCCCGTCTTTAGTAGAATTTTGTTTGTTTTTCTAATAAACGATAGGACTTTATAGTTTATACACTAATATTACTTATTTTTCTTTTTCTCCCTTTAGCTCTACAGTCCTTGATAAATCTTAGCTTTCTCGCAAATATCCTGAAATTTCTTCCTGACTTTAAAATAAGTTACTACACTAAGAAAATTTGGAAAAATTTTAAACTAAAAATTAATGCATTTTGAAAGCACAAAATTCAAGTTTAACAATTACAAGGCTCTTGAAATATATCTGTTACATAACACAAAATTAATTTATTTATCTAATGGAAAAAAAATAGTGCAATAATTATTAAACAACTGCAGACAAAATATGCAAATTAAAATAATGTATTGTGTAGATTGCAGATATATTTTCACCTAATTTTTATGAGACTTGTAGTAATAACAATAGTGCACTTTTGAATATCATAAAATGCTTTCTTTATTTCTTTTTTCTTCTTAAATATAAATAAAATGCATTTTATGTTGAATAATTATTTATGGAATTTAACTATGTATTTACAATTATTTAATTACTTTTTTAATTTTATAACACAATTTTTCGAAAAAAAAAAAAAGCGATTTACATGAAAGATTTTTCTTAATACAAAAAAAGATTAAATTAACCACATTCACATATAAGGCGTGCAAAAAAAAAAAAGAAGTAAAAAATCAATTAATCATCTGATATTTTATTTTTGTTAATCCCCAATCATTTTTTATGAATAATATGTGCAACTTATATGATTTTAATGAATCACAATTTAATTTACCTTTTATAGAAAAAAAAAAAAATATTGCATGAAAAATTGCAGCACACACCATAGCGTAAATACAAAATCTTTTTTTTTTTTTTGTTTTCTCGACTGGACTAAAATTCATTAAAACCGGTCAACGGAAAAAGTATGTATTTTTTTTTTATTTTTTCAATATTTAAGTACATACTTTAAAAACCAGTAAAAGACAAATACATAATTATTTTGCCTTAGGGTGTTTGCACATTATGTGATTTTTTTTTGTCATGTGATTCTTTTTCATTTTGACCAATGTACCTTGTTTTATGTTATTTTTAGTTTTTTTTTTAGCAATAAAAAGTCATATGACAACGTCATTTTAAAGTATGTATGTATTTATCTCAATGAATTTAAACATAGTAACGCTTGAAAGATTCGAAAATTATTCGATTGTTGGAATTCACAATTTACTACGTCAAATTTTTTATAAATTAACGATTATTCAATATTTTTTTTTTTCTTTAAAGACAACTTTGTCAATATTTTGGAAAAAATAAAATAAAATCAGATGATACAATAACAGATTTATTTATTTATTTTTTTTTTTTGCACTGGGGAAATGTTCTTGGGAATGAAATGAGCTATTGTTTTCGATAATAAAATTTGAACAATAGTGTGGCTGATGTGGATTTATAGAATAGTCGAAATTTGTATTGGATTTTGTTGAGATTGTTTTTTTTAGTAAAGAATTAATTAGGGGATTCATTTCAAATTGCGTAAGTCTCGTATTTCGCGTAAGTCGCGTATTCTTCGTATTTTTACGAGACTTCGTAAATTTTTCCTTTTGTTTTGAGAATTACGAACTCTGCGTAAATGTACGCAACTTTCTAGTCGTGTAGATAAACCTCGTAAACAAATTTTGTGTAAACCAAGATTTTGACAGCTTGTCATTTTTACCAACTGAAGTTTAATAAGTGAATTTGTGGTTATGTTTTGAGAAGATTGTTATATGTAATGTTAACAACCTTTAAAAAGCATTTTTGAAGAGTTAAGTTACAATTACGATTAGTGTTTTATGAGGTGCTTTCACGTCACTTTGACTTACAAGGTCGTAAAATTACGCGTTGCGTACTTTTACGATTTCAAATGAATACCCTAAATATAAACTAACTAACTAGATTTTTATAGAATTTATTTTTTTTTCTCTAAAAGAGCGATTAAAAATTTTATTTTTATGGTTGTTTCTGTCCGAACCTTTTATCTGAATCTTCAGCCTTTAGACTTACTACACACTTGACAATATTGATTGATAGACTACTCGAAACTTGTCGACTGGTCGTTGTACAATCAAAAATTTTTGATTTTTTCGAGAGGGCGATGTCAAACTTGCTAAAAAAAAATAAGGACTGTCCCAGAAAAAATTGACCGTTTGATTTTCTGATATAAAATAAAAACTAATTGTTCGATTTTAATCTTGTAAAATATTTTTTATTTATTAACTAACACCTTATTAAATACAGTAAAAAGATTCTCATATTACTTAGATCTAAAAAAAAAAAAAATTTAACTTTCTTGTTAAGACCGCTCATTAGGTTTCGTACAGTGTCGTGTCTGCAGAGAATTTGGTGTACGACTAAGTTTCTCACAAAAAATAGTGTACCAAAAACTTCTTTAAATTTTTTAATTCCTCTCATACGGTCTCTTGATACGATATGGTTCCATATGGAGTGGTTTTTGCAACACAGATTAACTTAAATAGATTTTGGTTCACATCGAGGTGCCAAAGAAGAAAAATTCTTTCAACTAATCGTTAGATATATGTAAAAATTCTATAAATCCTATTAGACCTTTGTCAGATTTCGTTTAAGCTACGTTTAGAAATCTAAACGTTGCGTTGGTATGAAAATATTTAAAATCAGCCATATTAAAAATATTTTAAAAAGCCCACAATTTGTCTAATTCAAACCAATCTTATCGTGTAGTAAGCTGGTCACATGTAATGTAACATATAATCTAAAAAATTTTAAATTATACGGTTTTATCGCATTAGTTTTATCACATATTTTATCATTCCAATTGTTGAAATGTGGTTTGGTTTCTCTGTTAAATTGTACTATGTAAGGGCGTTTTTTCGAATTAAAAATCAATACTTTGTATTTTCTAGCTCTTTAAAAATTTTGTAAAAAAAAAAAAATGTATCATTAATTAACTTTCGATTTTCCTTTTAAACGTTATCTAAAAACATTTTACTATTAATCGTATCACAATACGTATTTACGGAAGTCATATGACAAACAATATGTAATATGTAAATAGTATAATAAAAAACTCAAAAACAAAAGTCTGTATCTTTTTTCTTATAAATATAATTTAAATTGTATAAAAGACAAATACATATACATATGTACGATGTTTTTTCTGAAGACGCTGCTATGGTTCATCGATTGTCGTCATAATGGGACATTTTGAATAAATGTGATTAATTTATGAAAAAAAAGGGTAAAAGAAAATATATTTAATTTCTTCAGATTTTCATTAAAAACAAACCAAAAAAAAATAATTTAATTGCATTTTTATCGATTTTTGAATTTTGTAGAGGTATTTATAAAATTTTTTTATTGGTTGTTGTTGTTATTTTCTCTCTCTTCTTCTTCTTATTTAAGCTTTATCAGATACATGACTTTTAATAATTTTTTCGAAAATTCGATAATGACATTTTTTTTTTTAAAAAAGAAGAAAAAAAAAGAAAGAAACAGTGAAACCAAAATAAAATATCTAATTATGAATAAAACACTCCAATGAAACGCAATTATTTTAAATGTAATTAAAATAATTTTTACTGTTTTTTGTTTTGTTTTTTAGTTGTTGTTGTTGTTGTAAAATTAAAAAAAAAATAAAAGTTAATTAATTAATTTCAAGTTTCAAATAGAAAAAAAAAATCATAGACATATTTTATTCGATAGACAATTTTATTAAAAACTTTAAATTTAGAGCTCATTAATTAAACTTTGGGAAATTTTTCATTTGTTATTTTCTGAAATAGATAAATAATTTTTTTTTTTAAATTTACATACATATTTCGATTAATGTGAATGTAATTTTATTCTATTCATATGATACTACTTTTCACACTTCATATAAATATTGTTAAGTTGTTTGTTTTTTTTTTTTCGTTCGTTCCCCCGTTTAATGCTTCTTAAACTGGCTGGGTTTTTGGTTTTTTTTTTTTTGTTCTTCGTATTTAAAAAATTATTATTATATCTCTTCTTTTATTTTTTCATTTTTTTTTTATTGTTGTTGTTAATTAATTTGGTTTCAGCTTCTTGATAAAATAATTATAATGCGGTAATTCGATATATGATGTGATGTGTAATAAAAATAACATAATATACATATTTCAATACTATTTTTTTTCCCCCGTTTTTTTGTTTTTTTTGTTTTTTTGTTTTTAATCATATTTAATTTTCAAATAGAACATGTATGAATTGAATTACACAAATATGTTTGTATTAATACATATCTGAAAATATGTTTTTTAAAAATAAAAAAAAGAAGATAAGAATGTGTTTTACTTGTGGTTAAATAATAATTATATGTATGTATATAAAAAAATAAGTAGATAATATACGTAGGCACATAATATTATGTATGATTGTGCTGAGAAACAACTTTTAAATAGTATCTATATATGGAATTTATTCAAGTGAGATACTTACTAAGTATAAATTATACTTATAAGTACTGATATGTATCTATATAAAATTTTACATTTTTTTTTCTTTCGATAGATAAAAAAGCAACAAAAAAGAAGAAAAAAAAAAGGAAAATTTTATTCAAAAGTGTACTCTTTTTTTTTGTTGTTGTTTTTATTTTTTCGTATTTTAAGTGAATGACGTCACAAAATCTAAACAAAAATTAAATAATAACTAAAAAGATTCATGTTTTATTTATCTATACAAAAAAAAATCCATAACAAATTATACTCATGTATTTATCATCTATACTTACAATTATATATGTATATTTACTTATGTACACACATAATTATTTGCTGTACCTATATATAGTGATTTCAGAAATTATTTGTACATAGCAAAATCTGTGTATGAAGTTATGACATTTGAGATCATTTGTTTTGAGTGAGTAATAAGCAAAGGTCCATGTTTATTGTCCTCATAAAGTGGTCATCAGAAATAAAGTATATAGTTGCATA
The DNA here is from genome assembly GCA_932526495.1 of Bombylius major. Classification (NCBI taxonomy): domain Eukaryota; kingdom Metazoa; phylum Arthropoda; class Insecta; order Diptera; family Bombyliidae; genus Bombylius; species Bombylius major. The sequence goes on from OW052043.1 coordinate 10,051,697, forward strand.
GAAACTTCAAAAAAGTTTGACTGAAAAAACAGTAAATATCTTGTATGTAACACATAAAAGTGACATGTCATTTTCAAAATAAACGGTTCTTTATAAATTGTTTAGTTATTAACACTAATATCATGATTTCTTCTTCTCCTTGATTCAGATTAAATATTAATAGTGGAATACAATTATACGACGAGTTGTTTTCACTTTCATTCGGGCTAAGTAATGCAAAAATAATGTCTAACGCTTTTGGCTGCCGACAATTTTCGACAACTGTTGAGACACATCCATAAAATATTAAAATAAAACATTCATAATTTAAATAATTTAGATAATTTAGATTTTAGATTTCAATTATATATTACTAGTAAATCAGCGAATCCTGATTTAGTATTAAAAACTTAATCCTTAACTCAGTAGTTCTTGGATTTAGGTAACCTATTTCTGAAGCTATTGAGTATTTACAACAACTTTTCTTTTATTTTAGCATTTTTTAAGATTCATTACAACACGCATTTTCATGAAAGACCTTATATTTACTGTGATTCTGAACTCCAAAAAAAAAAAAAAGAATTACTCCCACAAGAGTAAGAGATCAAATTTATTTATCTTATTTGACACTACGAGCTGGGACTATCAAGTCGTGGCCGGTTCACGTGAGTGGACATTTACAAAATTAGTATTCTCACAGTTGGCCAGTAGAAATTCCTTCATGTTTACACTAACAAATTTTTCGATACTCGAACAAAAAAGTGATTCGAGTTCGACTATCAGCATAGGGATGTATAAATTGTTTCGAAAATTGACTAAAATTTCTGTTTCATACTCTATAAATTACTTTAATTTACTTGTCAGAGCTTTAACAAGTGGGTAAAGTAAACTTCCAAAAAGTTCTTTCTAGATGGCTGGAAAATTAACTTGCCACTGAAACTTTTCAAAGGAAAATTATCTTGTAAATGTATTAAATTAAGCCGAAAATTGTCAAAATAAGAAAATTTATAACACAATCATCGAAGCTTTAGAAATATTCCACGTTATTGAAAATGAACGTACATATTTTGAAACTCAGATCTACTAAAAGGATTTTTGTCAAACTTTTTGCATTGTGTCACCAATATTTGGTATAAAAAAAATTAGTTATTAATGTCATTTTTCTGAATCACAATTTCTACTGCATCACATATAGAAATTTGGCAAAAAATTGTTCTATGTTGGGTTGGTATCACTGTTCTATAAAATTAATGGGAAAATGATACCAACAACGAGTGAAAATAGTTTGGCGAGACAAAAAATACTTTTATCACAAGTTCATTAGAAATTTTAAAAAAGGTCACAAGGATGGAAAGAAATAAAAGACTTGCTTTATAAAATCAGAGTTTTTCTTTATTATCCTGCAGCTTGATTTCTACATATGTGACAAGTTTTGCTCAACTGATACTTAATTTGTAGAGAATATTTTTTTTTAAAAAACACATTCAGCCTTATTATGGTTGTCACCGTCAGTTTCTCTGTCACTACGCCATTTTTCTCTTTAAGTGAATGTTGTGTATTTCTATCATCAAAAAACAATTCTCATTAAAAAATTGTATTGTAATTTTTATTAATTGAAATGATGAGAATTTATTAAAGGTCACAGAAAACAATAAGTTACATTAAATTTTCTCAGCATGCATATATAATTTTAGAATACACTGTAAATATATATCATAATATTAAGATCTCTCATTGAATTAATCATAATTAAGATGTATCTTATTATAATTGTCATTTTTTAAATGTTATATAATTAGCTATTTCAGATTGAAAATTATTTAATACTAAAATCCAATTATTGGTTAAATTACCTATTATATCAAAATTTACACTCACACAAACACATAAATATACATACATAGATAAGTATCTTTTTTTTTTTGTCTTGCTGCAATAATTATAGATACTTTATATATTTTTGTACGTACATATAAAAAATAAAATAATGTATGTATTTCATTCGAGAACATTTTTGGTGCAATATTCTTCTTTCTTATTATAAAAAATTTTTTTTGATGGATATTCAATAATAATATTTTCTCAATAAAATATAATTTACTAGAGAATTTTATTAAAAAAAAAAAAAAATGAATCCTATTAGGTATCTGTTATGCATGGCTCTGTACTGAAAAAAATAAATGTATCTATAGTATACGATATGTGTGTTTTATGTGTTATAAATTCGAAGATTATATTGAAATAAAACAAAAAAGAAGAAGAAGAAAAAAACATAATAAAATAAAATAACAAGTACATGAACATACAAATATAACTACATACTTATGTACATACATAGTATATGTTTATTGGAACCGTACCAGGTCAAAAATTTTTGTAGTTTTTAGAACATATAATACAATGTATGTATGTAGAGGGAAAAAAAATGTAATAATAATAAAGAAGAATTAAATTATTCTTTATTCATTTTGATTTTTTTTTCTTCCTTATTTTATTTTTTTTATTTAAACGAAAATTCGCTGAAAATTTAAAAATTTTATTAAGTTGAAAATTTTATATCAAAAACACATACATATTACGTATGTACATATCGACCATTCCATATGCATAACGGACGGGGACATTGAAGAAAATTTTTTTTTTTTGAATTTTTTTACTTTTTTACGTTCATTGTAGTTCAAATGTATTCCAATTAAACGTAAATAATATAATGATCCACCCAAGGACCTGCCAAAAGTCGATCCACACTATAATCGTCACACATACACGACTGCCAAAAGTCGATCCACAATATTATCGTCACACATACAAGACGGTTAATGAGTTCGCTAATGAGTAAAGCTGTGTTTTGGAACGTATTAATACAATGTCACAAGTTTATTTGACGCATCCTTTAAAAGTAGCTTTACACTACTTGATTTTTCATATCAATTTACATACTATATGTCACTGGTAGAAGTTTGACAGCGTTTACACTGTCTGATTTTATTGAGAAACTTTCTCATGCTACTTTACACTCGACATATCATGAAAATAGATTTTTTCTAATTTCGTATGACATTTGATTCGACTTCGTAATATTTGAATTTTTTTATTTCAGTGGATTTTCAGCATTATGAGAAGTCGTATGGACAATACATATGTAAAATAACATACATAAAGTGATATGACAAATCAAGTAGTGTAAAGGTACTTTAAGCAACTAGCGCATCCACATTTTTTCGGATACACAAATAAAATGTTGTATCACTGCTATGTATCACATTTGTATCAATACTGTATTCGATACCCATTTTTTAACGTTTCGAAACAACTTAACTTTTATAATGTATACTCACACAAATTACGTTAATTAGTACTCACCATTATCGCTTGAAAGTAATTTTAGTATGATTCAATCTTAAGAGAGAAATAAAATTGAGGTTAAATGAGTGTTTTCATGTTTGATTTTCGGTCCAATTTATTGTAATAAAGTGTTGTGGAGCTCAAACGACATTCCGCAATAATTTTTGAAAAGAAATGGGTTTTAAAGTTTTATTTCTTTAAAAAGAAGTGCTGCTGCTCCTCTTTCTTCAACATTTCTTCGCAAAAGCCACTTATGGCTCCAAATCCTCTTTCGCTTTAATATTATTTTCTTTTTTTAAAGAGCAATTGATATAAGTAACATTGCTGAAGCACTCAAGAGTAAATCTTTGTCACAGTAATCCATTTTAATCAACTTATTAATTGAATTTTTGACACTTTCAAAATAAATCTTTGTGAAAAATCAAAATTTTTATGATAACAAATATATACGCGATATCACAGACTCACATGAGATTTTGTTTGTTGTTGTTGACACATTGACTATAATTGTTAACCGTCTTGTATGTGTGACGAAAATAGTGTGGATCGACTTTAAAAAGACGATGTTTTCCAAGAATTCTTGTTTAACTGTGACTATGACGAACGGGACATGAAATGACACTCGTTTTTACGGTAATAAATTCAACATTATTTTTCTTTAAAGTACATATTTACTTCACACGTCCTGTGTCATGGTAAATTTTTTAGGTGGAGTCTTGCTAAACTACGACAGAAGTTTGGTAACTAGTTATTTCAGCTCAAAAACAGTACCACAAAACCTATTTATGGTCGGTGTTGTGTGTATGTTTATGTACCTGATTTTTTTTTAAACAAGCTTTAGTAACAAAAGAAACGTACAGTAGTGAAATATGTATATTACCTGGTGAACCTATTTACGCTATAAAAAAACCGAAAAAAAAATTGTTAGGTTTGGTGTAACTGCCCGCGTGGAATGGTCGATATATAAAATATTATATACTTATGCATTATGGTGGATATAGAACATATATAGGGTGTGACAAACTTCATTAATTGACTCTCTCTCTCGGTGTATATTAAAAAAAAAAAAGGCAAAGATAAAATGTGAAAATGAGGAAAAGAAGAAGTGGGTGGTAAGACGGAAGTTTTCAATTTCTTATTTGATTTTGTTGTTGTTGTTGTTTGTCTTTAACATACATATAACTTTCTCGGAAGCGAAATATGTGTAACTAATATAGAATAGGCATTTTAAAGGAAATTCTGTTTCCTTTATAGTATATTTTTTAAAAAAATAATATTATTAATTACTGATATGTGTGTTTATAATATATCGTAAATATAGAACAGGATATAGACTATTTATTTGAAGTGAATGAGGAATATGATGTATGCATGATATGTGAAAGTTTTTCCCTACTATGTAGTTATGTTTTTTTTTATTTTTAATGTTACGGATGCTTTTTAATATGGGAAAATAAAGCATGTAGTGTATCTATTTAATTGAAAGAAAGAAGAAAATAAAAATCTTTTTCTCTACTGATTTGTTGCGGTATTAGAGAGGTAACTTTTTTTTTTTCATCTTTTAAATTTAATTTTTAATTTAAAGTTTTGAAATGTGAACCCTTTAATTTTATGTAAAAGATTTAATATTCTGATCATCATTTGCTTCATTAGGTAAAAGACTACGTACAATCACGATTTAGGTTTTATAACTAACTTAACTTATTTATTTACGTAATACATGGTGCGCTACAGTCCGTCTAGAGCCTTGGCCTCCCAAACCAAAATATTACGAGTTTTCATATTTCATTCATTCTGACTTAAATTTAGTTTCAAAATTTTATTTAAAACAACTGGGTGATAATTTAATGATTTTGAGAGTAATATTAATTTGTCGAACTTTTCAATGTCATCATGACCATTTAGGGCGATTGGTGGTCAAGGTGATGAGGACTGGCTTTTGAAATTGAAGGTTTCGGTTTCAGAACCACCATCGCCACACTGAAGTAAACATAGTCAACTAAGAAAATATCAGTGCCAGCTCTGTCATACAAATAAATTCGTCCTCAATCAATAAATTTAGTGGTTCCACTTAAAATTTTATGTAGGTGCATGTATCAGAACGAGTAAGTAGTGTAAGGAATTCAAGTTAGCAAGAGTATGTGCGTATTCGAAAACGCCAGATGATCGTCAGTTCATGATATTCAGCAATTCAAATTTTTAAGCTGAATTTCATCAATATTGACGATCATTTGACGTTTTCGAAGATTCACTATATATTTACCCCGGTATGGTATGAGCCGTAGTACTGTCGAACATTGCTAATCGTCTTTGTTACAAAACAGTTCGTTTTTGTAATTATTGTGATTAAATTTTACAATGTCGACATGTTTTTCGAAAGTTTTCTGAAATTGGAAGAAAAAGTGAGCACAATCTGAACAATAGATTTTGTTTTTCGTCAAAATAGCGGTGTCCGATGAACGTACAATTGAAAAAACTGTAATTATATCAAAATTATTAGTCTAAAAGTTCGATTAGCGTGTGCATTGTGCATAATATAAGAATTTTATTTATATTTTGTAAAATCTACTACTTTAGTATAATTTAAATGTTTCAACCTTATCAAACGATAAGGGGTGAAAAGTAGCTAAATAGAGTAAAAAAAGGGAATCTTAATTGCTATTAAATTTTTCGAATAATATGTTAAAAGATATCTCTTGAAAACCTCTTATCTAGAATCAGGGTGTAAATAAATTTTTTTTTTGTCTATAATTTAAAAATTCTGATGATAAATTAAATTATACTTATTTCAATTATAATTTATATATATTTTTGAAAAAATTCATTCTTATCACTTTTTCCCATAAATAAAAAAATCACATAACTGACAAATGTGGTAAACTTTTTAATCAGAAAGTTGAAAATATTATTTTTTCATTTAAAAAAGCAAAAAATGTAAATTTATTTAACAAAATAAAAAAAAAAAACACATTTTTTTTCTTTTTTTTTTAAATTGAAAAAAGCTTAGTAGCTAGAAAAAAAAATATATTTAAATTTTTATTACCAGTAAAAAATAAAATTAAAAAAAAAAAAGTCTCATTATGTGACCGTTTAAACACAGCAAGCAGCGCAACAGTAAGCGATATCATTGATTTTACAATAAAAAAAAAAAATAAAAAAAAGAAGAAGAAAGAGAATATGTGATTGAAAAATTTACATAACATCACTATTAAAAAAAAATAAATGAATAATGTTGTCAGTGTGTGTTAAATTTTTATTTTGAAAATTAAAAAGAAAATTCAGTACAACTAACAAGAAAAAAAAATTAAAATATGTACAAAAACAATTTCTTTATTTATTTATTAAAAATACAATAATGACGCCCTCTTTTCGATTTCAATTAAATAAATAATTAAAATACAATATTGATAAAATTATAAAGAAAATTTTATAAATTGATAGTTTAACAGTTTTATTTTTTTTAAAAAAAAAAAAAAAAATTATTTTCCACTTACTTGTAATTTAATATGAAATTCAATCAATATTTTTATTTCGATTTGTCTCCACAATTTTATATTGAAATCGGTTATATATATATATGAGCAATTCCATGGAAATGGCAACCTAGGTGCTGTCATTTCTTTATTTTAATAATTTTATTATTTTGTCTTTCTATTTTTCAGTTTTACTTGTAAATTTATTATTTGAAGCAGTTTGTAGAAGATTTTAATTGCATCGATTCTATCATAAATTTCGTTAGTGACGAAAAAATAAAACTGTCAGTCAGTGATGAATGACGATGAAGGTTTCCTGTGGAAAAAAACAACTTTTCTGTTAGAAGTTAAGCAAAGAAATTTTATTAGGGGCATTACTTTTCTTCATTTTACTTGTTTTGTACTCGTAATATTTGGCTATCACGATGTTTAGTGATGGATTTAGGCTTAGACCCATGAGGCCCGGGCCTCAGCTCTGCTACCAAGGTGTTATATCGGACGGGAACTAAAGCGTAATCGAACTAAAATCCGCCACTGACGATGTTGCATTTTTGTCAGTCTATAGGCTCAGATCCTCGATCGTCTAGCAATTAAGTAAATTTCGACTAGCAAATATAGCGGATTTACGATTAAAAAAAACCACATCCTCGATGGCAATCGCAAGTTTTTACTTTTTTTTAAAAAGGAATTTGAGTTATCGTCGGCCTAATTCGCAAACCTCGTAAGTCTGATTTTTTCAAAAATAACGTTTTTGGTTTTATTCGGTGAGTTTTATAAGTTTACCCAGCTTTTTGAAATATCAGGCCTTTCTATTACTTTATATTTATTGAGTAATTTAAAAAAAAGAATTGCTTGTTTGTATGAACGTATATGGGTAAAATCAACAGTTTTTTCTCTCTACTGTAAAATTTACAAAAACAGACTTACGAGGTTTGCGAATTAGGCCGACGTTATGTATGTGCTCTGTTAACTCAGCATACGATACTATAATTGTTGACGGTTAATTTGCTTATTTTCGAGACCAAAAACAATCGAGTGTGTACCATTTCTGTAATTTCACATAGCAAGTTTTCTTGCTTGCTAATTGCTTGTTTGCTAGACGATTGAAGTTCTGGACCTATGACATCAGTTTCTTGGATTATACTGTGTGGAGAAAAATTTATAATTGATGTCAAAATAAATTTCGTTAAATGATTTAATTACACAAAAAAATAACCTTCTGAAATTTAAGTCAGTGGCGCATGGAATTGGTCATATTATACCCTACCTATTTTTTTTTTTTTTTTGTATTTATTTGTGTACAATTTTATATTGAATTCATTTTTATATTTAATTTTTACCTCTACACCTATGTTTTTTTTTCTAAATAAATTTCACTAAAATTGAATACATATGTACATATTTAAATTTGTGATTATTACAGAAGAAGATAAAAAAAACTTATACCTATATCGTTTGTATTTTTCTCTTGAATTTATTTATTTTTTTTCTTATAATGCGTATAAAAGGCCAGCTGTTGCATTCATTTATTCATATGAATTTTTCAAATATTCACGAATTAAATATTTCCGTTAATATATTAAAAAAAAAAAAAATAGGTAGGTAGTTATCTTTAAAAACGAACTTACGAAATTTAATAGAAGAAAAAAAAACACTTAAAAAAAATCACAGAAATTCAAAGATTTTCTATTTTTTTTCTTTATTCAAAGCGAATTTTTTAAACATTTTTTTAAATGTAATAAAATGTTCCACAAAAATAAATTATTTTGTACATTAAATTGAATTTTTTTTGCAATGTGTTATTACTATTTTTTTTTCAATTTAAAATAACTGTAAATTATGATTTCAATTCTGTGAAATATTGAGAATAAAAAATCGATACAAAGAATAAAAAAACTTCACTTAAAAAAAAATAATCAATTCTGAGACGAAAAAAAAAACAACAGTAGGTATTTTAATGATTTTTCTTTCTGTGATTTTGCTGAGTAAGCAAATTTTATATTTTAATAATTTTAAAAAACGCACTTTACCCTAATGTTTTGCCTTAAAGAAAATAAACCTTTTAAAAGCTTAATAATTAATTTTTTAATTTTATTAAATTTGTGATAGTCAAATGAAATCTAATAATTTTATATTTAATTTTGATTTTTTGATTTTTTCATTTTTTTTTACGGAAACAAAGACGAAAATAATACTAAAAATTGAATAACTAAGCAAACATGATTAATAAATGCTTTGCAATGCAACATTTTCTTCAACAAAAAAAAAAAAAAATAAAAAAAAAAAACAAGCAGAAATTGGAAGAAATAAGAGAAAAATAAAATGTTTAATTAAAAATTGAAATTAATTCCAGTAATCACCCATTTATTAATATTCTTTACATACATACAAATGTTTTTTTATTTTTTATTTTTTTCTTACGTACATGGCTATATTGCATTCGTTTGCAATATTTGTTTGTATGTAACATATATGTATATATTTTTTTTAAATTTTACAAAAGCGATATATAAATTTTCATGACATGCATGTGCATTGAACTTTAATTTTTTATTCATTTTTTTTTCGTTTTTTTTTCTTTCTTTCTTTTTATTATTTTATTTTATTTCATTTTATTTTATTTTTTTTTATATTTTAACACAGTGTGTACAAAGTGTGTAACCTAAACCAATGAATTACATTATAAATACAATAATACATATTATACTTAAGCGTGTGTGCATATACCACCTAGCCTAGACCTAAAGTTTGTACTATGTTTAAATATACCCAGCAAACCATTTATTTTTCCGATTTTGATACTTTGTCATCGTGGAAAATTTGTGTGAGAGGATTGAAATAAAATTTGGAAGCTTCAAAGTTGCATAAATGTAGATGTAAAGGTATAATCCAACCAAAAACATAAATGTGAAAAGCGGCCAAGTTCTTATTCGTTAACTGTTGGGCCAGCTAAAGTAATGAAATCTGCATTAATGCCAAGTTCGAAGAACTTTTTCACATAAAAAATTTAAATACAGAACGTTTAATAATTATGAACTTGACAGGTTTTTATTCAATGTGCGTGAATATCAATACACTCATATTACTTCTATTTGAAAGAAAACAAATACGGTCAATACGAAATTAAAAATTAAAACCTGTCAAGTTCATAATTATTAAACGTTCTGTATTGAAATTTTTTATGTGAAAAAGTTCTTCGAACTTGGCATTAATGCAGATTTCATTACTTTAGCTGGCCCAACAGTTAACGAATAAGAACTTGGCCCCCTTTTCACATTTATGTTTTTGGTTGGATTTCAACTATTTTTGTTGAATTATAGGTATTATTTTAAGGTGGTAAATATTTTTCAGTAAGCGCTGCTATTTTTTAGAACATTAGTATCGAACAGTATATATTTTATGTGTCTATATAAAATTAATTTTAAAATTATGACATTTTTTATTTTTATTAAAGCAAGCTATGGAAACTAAATCTAGAGTTGTAAATGATAGAAAAATTATATAAAATGCACAAAAACTGTAACAATTATAGAAATATTTATTTGTCCAGCACACATTCGACAGATTTCGTAATTTTTCCTTGACCTACGCGTTAAACACTACCTACGTGTAAAATTTCATGGTTCTAGGCTCATCAGAAGTACCCTAGAGGTTTTGATTACCGGTCAGTGAGTGAGTGCCAAAATTTGCTTTTTCTGGAGTCATTATCTCAAGACGCATTGAACCTATATACATGAAATTTGATACTATTACGTGGTTTAAAATTTGTCTGTTTAGCTTTAATAGACACTGAGCTGTGAGAGGTCAAAAATGGCTCGAAACAGTTCGTGTTAATAGTGTACGGTGTGCATACGGCCTATGTTGAACTTGGCCGCGCACTACCGTGCGCTTAGATAAGTCCGAGGCTTGAGCATATGGACCAAATGTACCTAACACCGGACGAAGTGTGGCATCTACCACCTAAAAAAGTATTGGGTTTTGTCAAAGCCCTGAAACTTTAGGTTAAAACCAATAATAGGGAATTACAAAAGATCCAAACGGGTCGCAGTAACAAGGGAACAACATCCCACCTCTAGGCTGGTTCTTTAATCTAATCCAAATGTAGATGTTTATGAATTCGAAAATATGCTCTACCTAATCAACGAATACGTCACTCAATAGTTAAAGACTTAAAATCATAGACAACTATGAGTCTACGGAACTTTAAAAAAAATCTAGTGGAATTTTTGTTTGGACTTATCTACGTAAATCCGAAATTTTCAACTAGATCAATAAGTGTCAGGGAACTTAAGTCCTGGTAATGGCACATGAAGATAAAAAAAAAATATGGAAAAGGTTAAGGAAGGAAAGAAAGCTAATGTTGATAAGTTGAACAGTTTGAATTTCTGAAAATTTTAAGAGAGAGCGGAAACACTTAAGATGATGAAAAAGTGATGTTCCACAATTTCAAGATATTTGAGATATTCTAGTTCATGTTCTACTTAATTACCCTCTATTAAAAAGCGGGTATTCCCGAAACTCTTTTATGCATGAATTAGAGACAAGTTTCAACAAGTAATGTGTGAAGTTTCAACATATTGAGATAATCAGTTTAGTTGTGACAGTAGTGGAAAGACGTTATAGTTAAGCAATTTCTGAATGTAGTTCAAAATTTGAATGTTATTAGGAGTTTTTGAAACTTATACAGACTCAAAAGGAGTTATTGAATCGATTATGACGGTGTGGATGAAACTGTGATTTTTTATTATTATCCGACGTCTAAAAGGGGTTTAATGAGTGACACCGAAAGCGAGAACCTACACCAAAAAAGGTGAAAGTCATCCTTTCACAAAACTTTTCTTTTTATATTAAGCTAAGAACTTATGGACCGCATAACGTATATCTGTCAAAATCTTCCCGACTAATCGTGTGCTTTTGGAAAACTCAAAAACATATGGTTTGCTGGGTATGAACAATTAAAAAAATACTTTTTTTTAAAAAAAAAAAAAAAAGCCTGTATGCAATAAATGATGGATTATATTATTATTAGTAGTTAACGTTAAAATAAAAAAATAAAAAAGAAAGAAGAAAAAGGCAGGAAAAAAAAAACAAAATAAATTACATTAAATAGATGGCGTGCCGTTAATAAGTTATAGGTAGTAAGTAAGTCCGTAGTAGCTATATCTATAGCTAACTTATTTTTTTTTTCTTTTTTAAAAAGAAGTCTTTTGTAATAATTAATTACTTACGAATACTTACCTACTACTTAGTATTTACTCTTTTTTTTTTTTTTTTATTATTTTTTTGTATTTTTTTTTATTTAATTTTTCCGATACGATTATTTCGTTAGTTAGTAGGTAAATTGAATTCATACTTAATTTTTATTGTATTTTTAATTCGTTTAATTTGAACTAAAAAAATAAATAAATAAAATACCTAAGAAGTTTTGTTATCTATAAAAAAAAAAGACAAAATTGACAAAAAAAAAAAAAAAACTGAAAAAGAACACCAATTGTGTTACCAAGAACATACCTATATTCCAAAAATACATTCTACCTCATTACCTCCCATTACAAGTAATTTTTATTTTTTTAATTAGGTGGTGTTACAATAAGCAAAAAATAATAAATAATTATCAAGTGAAATTAATAAGTTTTTGTTGTTGTTGTACTGTGAAGAAAAAAAATAATCGAATATTATTTTTATTTTTCGTTATTTAATTTTTGTATGTAATTTTTAAAACACTGAATTTCAGTTAGAATTAATTAACGCAAGAATATTTAAAGGTGATTGTATTGTAATTAATAATTTTTTTTTAAATTAAAATCTTTTATTTTTCGCATAATCTAATTATTTTCACCAACAATATAACAATTTTAAAATTTTGCGTATTAAATGACCTTGACTTTGAGTTTATGATGTGATTTATTTATTTGTTTTTTGCTTTTTTTTGTTCTTTGAAAGAATTTTTTTGTGTAAAAAAATAATTTGAAATTGATTTTTTTTCTTTTCCATTAAAAAAAAAAATTTATAAGTAAATTTTCAAAGTGTTTTGTTGTTGTTGTTGTTGATATACATACATACATACTCGTATATATGTTATTCGTTAGGTGTACATACATAACATATCCTTGTGTTGTTTGTGTTTATTAAAAGTGATTTTTTATTCTCAGTAAAATGATGAAGAAAATTTTCCTTGAAATTTATTTAATTAAATCATTTCTTGTAATATTTTCCCATCTTCTTTTTTTTTTTTTTCCTTTTAAAATCATTTTTTTTTTTTTTTTTCAATTTTATTTTACTTTTTGTTTTTTAAATTCATTATACTAAGGCTGTGTCATATACATACATTCACTTTTTATTCCTCTATTCTCGTTTTTTCTTTTTCTTATGTGTAGAATATGAAATTAAATAGAAGCTAGCTATAACCTACATTGTGGGGGTGTAAGTTTTTTTTTTTTTATTTTTTGACTTTTTCAATTTAAAATCTGCTAAACTTGATTAACAAAAAATTTTTATTTTTAATTTTTTTTTTAAAATAATCTTCTTTTTTTTCTCTCTTTAAATATTCAAGTTAATTGAATTTAACTTGAGTATAATTTTAAAGTTTTTTAAAGGACAGAAAAATGTGTAATTAAAATGTTTTTGGAGTTTTTAACAAATAACAGAGGAAGAATATTTTTTTTTTTTTAAAAAAAATCTGTAGGGTTTTGAACTGTAAGTTTAATTATTGTTTGTATATATGGGTTGCTTATTTGAACAGTGTAGACTGTTAAAGAATACTTGTCTGGAATGGTAAGTAATTCTTTACTTACGGTGATCTTTGGACAGGGTTTTATCATCCTCCCCAGCTGATTCCAGGTTTCAGTAGTTAAAACATCGAAATTATAAATAATTTTAAAAAGTTTAAAAATAATGATAAAAAAAATAAGGTGTGTTTAATGAGTGGTTTCGATTTACTCTGATGAGTTTGTAAATTGTTTACTTTAGTTACTTCAAGACCGACCTACGGAACTTGAAGATAGAACTTAAATTCAAATTTTTCAATTCATTTGTAGATATATTGGGTGTGGCTGTTATCCTTATGGAATCAAAAGTAGCCACACATACACACAATAAAAACAGACAGACCCTTAAGTAAGGTAGACAAAAAGTTGAATTTAATTCTTATTAATGGATTTTTCAATGAAAATCTTACTTAATTTAAAAAATTTCGAAATTAACCTTTTTCTTTTTATGGTAAAAAAAAAAAAATGAAATGGTCAATCGATTTCTCACAAATTTTTGTTTATTTTTTAAGTTCTTTCAAATTTTTGGGTGATCATATTTTCCACCTCTTTTTTTAGAAGATGCAAATAGGGTTTTTAACAATTTTTTTTTGCTATTATTAAATAAAAGATTTTCGAAAAAGCAATAAAATAATTTCTCTCCTGTTTTTTTTTTTTCTTACTTTCAGAATATCAAAGATTGGAATGAAATAGAAGAGAATCAATTAAAAGAACTTTTAGACGAAGCATATTCTTACAAAAATCCAAAAGATAGAGAAAATAAAAGTGAAACATTTAAAGTGAGTAAAAATTGTTTTTTATTAAACTTTCATTTAATTTGTTCTCTATCACTTTATCACCTACAGATTCCAAAATTACATTTTCTTCCATTCTCCAATATAATATTTTTCATTTATTTGTGTTAAATATTTTTAAAATTTGTTTATTTAATTAATTAAAATGAAAATTTTTATTAAATATTTTTAGCAATTACTAAAAAAAGTTGAACAACGTGAAAAAAATGAAGAAGAATCATATGCATTTCATGCAATAACAACACGTTATACACGTGGTTCAAATAATAATCATAAACATGGTGGTTCATTACAAGATCTTTTTGAAGCTGCACAAATTGATGGATCATTAGATTGTGAATATGGTGGTGGTTATGCACGTTCATCACGTCGTAATCATCATAATTCAAGGCCAAAAAAATATTCATTAGTATCAACACGTCAACGAGAAGGCGGTAGTCTTCCATCAAATGTAAATGTATCAAATTGTAATTTAAGTGTTTATGAACAACAACCATTTTTGAATGAAGTTAATAGCTGTAGTAATAATAATAATAATAATATAAATAATATAAATAATAATAATAGCACTAGTAATAATAATAATAATAGCAATAGCAATAATAATAATAATAATAATAATACAAATAAAAAACGTGGTGGTAAATCAGAACGTACAAGTTCTGGTACATCATGTACATCTGGTACATCAACGACGGTTTCAGTAAGTGGATATGATTCATTAAATTCATCATTATCAACAAGTCAATCAAATCATAAAGACGATTCATTATCACATAATTTTTCTAGTGGTGATACAATTATTGATATGGGTGATCATGATATACATCATTTGGCACATGATAGTTTAGCACAGGTAAGAAAAAGATTTGAAGAAAAGAAAAAAATAATAATACATATGATATTTTGGGGATTTTCCGAAAATTCATCATAGACATGAACCATTTTGGTGCTGCCACCATATGGTAAGATAACCAATATGGTGATTAACCAAATCAGCCATTGGGAAAAATTGATTACTGTGGTAACATTATTTTGACCGAAAATTTATTTCCGATTTATTTCGTGTTATTATGGTAACTACTATGATGAATTTTCTAAAGTACCTTTTTGTAATTTAATAATGAGATTATTTTCTAACCATAGAATTTTTCCCTTTATTATTAAATTTTTTTTTTTCAGGGTATTTCTGAACCATTAGAATATGATGATGGAATTGAATTACCATTAGTTACAAAAAAAATTAGTCGTATACCACATAATGCAACGAATCATTCAAAATTAGAAATAACATGTCCAGATACAAAAACATGGATTGATGAACCAATTACATTTCCAGCATTAGAACGTGGTAATAATGGTATTGGTGTTAAAACAGTTGATGCATCTGTTATATCATTAGATGAAAATTATAGATGTTTAAGTTCAATATATAGTAATGTTGGTGGTGGTAATGATAAACAAACAACAGATACATTAATAAAACCATCAACATCAACATCATTATTTTCTCAAAATAAAATGTCATCAACAACAAAACAATATGATGAAAATGGTAATCCATTGATTGGTTGTCAATCGATATCATCATCAACATCATCATATGGTACAATACAACCATCAACAAGTCAATCAGCACAGGCAAATCTAAGGCCAAAGAAAAATAAAAAATCACAATCAGATCGTAATTTAAGATTAGTTAATGTTCAAGAAGAAGCTGGTTATAGAGGTGATGATTCGGTTGAAGAATTATTAAAATTTATTGAAAATACATCAACAAATGAAACAACAACAAAGAAAAATGATAAAAATTTAAAACAAGAAAATAAAAGAAAAGATAAAAATAATAAAAAAGATAAAGATGATAAAAAGAAAATCAAAAGAAGTAATTCATTAGAAGAATTAAGAAGTTGCACAAAATTAGATGCAGATGATGATAAAAGTGAAAATCATGTAACAATGAGAAGTAAAAATAATAAGAAAAATAATGAAAAAAATACGATGAATAATACAACAACAGCAGATTCGGGTAAAGATAATTTAAAACAACAGCAACAACAACAACAACAACAACCACAACAAAATCATAAAAGAGGTGAACGAAGATCGTGGGGTACAGAAGAATTAAGTTATTTAGGTGAAAATAATGCAATTGAAGAAGTACGAGAAAAAGTTAAAGAAAAAGAAAAAACGAAAAAAACAAAAGATACGAAAGATACGAAAGATTCCAAAGAAAATAAGGATACAACTAATATTACTGATGAAAAATCAGATAAATTATCAGAAAGAATTGATAAAACTGATCAACAACAGCAACATGGAGCTGGTGGTGGTGGTAACATTGGTGGTAGTAGTTGTAGTAGTGGTGGTGCTGGTGGTGGTAATAAAAAGAAAAAAGATGCTGAGCATCATTCATCATTATCTGTATTATCAATGGAATCAGTTTTACAAAATGAATCAGCTGAATTTCATGTTGTAACAAAAAAGAAAAAAGCCAAAAAACGTCAGGTTACACTTGATACAAATACAATTTCTGGTGGTGCTACAAATCATAAATCAATAAATCAAGGATCATCAAATCGTAACAATGATAATAATCATTCATCATCAACAACATCTTCTAGAAAATATCATTCAAGTTCACATTTTACAAATGATCGTGATGTTTATTTAAATTCATTTAATTCAAATGAATCAAGACGTAAATCAACATCATCAGTTCCACCATCAGAAAAATCTGATTCAAGTGATTTAGATTCAGTTCATTCCTTACCAATTGAATCAACAAGTAGTAGCCGTCATAATAATATGATAACAACAACATCTGCAACATCTAAAACATCAATTTCATCAGGTTCATCATCATCAAATCAAGTTCAACCACAATCATATGCTGATATTGCTAGAATTGTTAATTTAAATAGAGCAATGTCATCATCAAATCCATTATCATCAAATAATGCTAGTGTAACAATGACGACGACAATATCATCACCGCCAATCGATAAAATTGATAAATGGCCATCAGTTTCGATACAACAACTACAACAACAACAACAGCAACAACAACATTCAGGAAATGCTGCTACTGTTGCCGCTGCTGGTATTGGAAATAATAACAACAATAATAATAATAATAATAATTCATCATTAAATAATGATGGAAATAATTTAATATTACCAATTACAAATTCTGGTAATAAATCTGTTACTGCTTCATCTTCTTCTTCTTCGTCTTCTGCATCATCATCATCATCATCATCATCATCAAAGAAAAATAAAGATTTTCCAGATTTGATTTCAGATAAATCAAATAATAATGATGCTGGATCAAGTTGTAGTAGTACAAGTAGTACAAGTACAATTATTAAACAAGTTACATATTGTCAAAGTTTAGGTGATGAAAAACAACAACAGCAGCAGCAGCAGCAGCAACAATATCATCATATAAATGATAATAATGCTGCTGTTGTTGTTGTTGTTAATAAAATGACAATGACACCAAAATCATCATCATCAAAATTAAATGATATTCCTAAAAATGATAATGGAAATAAACAATATCAACAGCAGCAACAATCGATAGCATTACAAAAATCAAAAAGTATTGAAAATGATTCATCATATTGTAATATTGATCAATATCCAGCACTTGAAAAAACTGTTAAAAGACATTCACAACAAAATTCTATTTCAACAACAGCAACAACAATTCAAACAAATACATTATCTAATATTCAAATTCAAGCATTAAATAATAATCAAAATTTAAATATGCCGGCTGTGATATCGCAACAGCAACAACAACAACAACAGCAAATAATGCCATCAGTATCATCATCATCAATTGATAATAAATCAAAATTAATTAATCATAATGTAGATATTAATATGAATACAAATTCAACAAATATAATTTCTAATATTACTACTACCTCATCGCCATCTAGTAATAATTTAAATAACAACAATATTAATGGTAATTTAAATATTGCTGCTTTTACA
The DNA here is from genome assembly GCA_932526495.1 of Bombylius major. NCBI lineage: Eukaryota > Metazoa > Arthropoda > Insecta > Diptera > Bombyliidae > Bombylius > Bombylius major. The sequence goes on from OW052043.1 coordinate 10,070,060, forward strand.
ACAATTTTATCAAATAATAATAACGGTAATAATGGTAATGGTAAAAAATTAAATAAACAACAACAAACTAATATTAATAATAATAATAATAATAATAATTTATCAAAAGTTTCTGTTGCAATTGAAACTTTATCATTACCACTTGTCGAAATAAATAATGCAAAAAATAAACAACAACAACAATCTGTTGCTACTGCAACCAATATTGATATAAACAACACAAACTCAGTGAACAAGAAAATTAAGGTAATAGAATATTCTTTTGTTGGTTTTTTTTTTCTTTATTTACAAAAAACAATTGAAATATTTTTTCTTCATAATTTTTTTTTTTCAGTCGGACACACAACAAATGTCTACAACGACGAGTGGACGTAAAAATAAGAAAGATAAAAATAATCAAAATTTAAGCAATAATAGTGGTGCTATTGCAGCAGTTATAACAAATCTTCAACAATTCCCACCTTTAATATCATCATCGTCATCATTATCATCATCTTCGGCTAGCAGTACAAACACCAATAATAACAATAACAACAACAATAATAATAGCAGCAATAAACAGCAACAGCAACAACAGCAACAACGGGAACAACAACAACAACAGCAGCAACAGCAGCAGCAGCTACAGCTTCAACAACAACAACAACAACAACAACAACAACAACAACAACAACAACAACAACAACAACAACAGCAGCAACAACAACAACAACAACAATATTTAAATCGTCCAGCCGTTATTATTTTAAATGATGTCACTAATGATAATCAATATTCAATTATGAATGATTTTACTTTTGGTGATTTTAATGAAGAAGAATTACGATTTTTCGATAATAATAATCATTTACAATCATCATCGATACTTGATGATTCTGGTTGTTGTGGTATTGGTGGTGGTAGTATTAGTCAATATAATATGATTAATGATGATTCAATGATTGGAATTTCATCATCACCATTACAACATGATTTAGATCATGGTTATTCATCAATTAATAATCAATCAATTGATGGTACATTATTACCAGCAGCAATGATATCAGGACCATCACAACAATCAACACTAGCACCAACTATGGTTGCAACAAGAGCTGTTGCAGCTGCAACAATGGTAAATACTGATCAAAATGTAATACAGGGAGCAACAACATTTGTTGTAATCGATTCATCAGCATTACATCATCATCATCATGTTGATTCAGCTGCAAAACATCAAATACATCATCATCATCATCATCAATGTCCACCACCACCACCTGGTATTGTTGGTACACATCATCATCAAATTGATGGTACATCATCTGGAACATCTACTGGTGGTTATTATATTGAAAAAATATGTAATGTATCACCAAATTGTGTAAATACTCATCATCATCATCAAACTCAAACGATATATTATCAACAGCAACCTCAACCACCACCACAACCACAACCACCAACAATATTAACTACAAATTTAGGATCAAATGTTGTTGTATTACCAATTGTTGGTGGTAATGTTGCAGTACCATCACTTCAAGCATCAATAACAACATCAAATAATACAAATCTTCAAAATAATACATTAAATCATCATCATCATTCACATCATCAATCTCATCATTTATCTGCATCAGCAGCAGCAGCAGCAAATGGTAATAATAATGGTGATACATTAAATACTGTTAATCATCATCAAATAATTGAAGTTGTTAATTGTAAATGTGGTGGTAAAAATAATAATAATAATAATATAAATGATAATAGTAATAATCAACAACAAATGCAACAACACCAACAACAAAATTTACATTTAATATCATCTGATAATTGTGAAATATCATCGCAATCACCACCATCATCATTATTAATTAATAATAATTATGATGATTCAAATATTCAAAATAATTGTATAGATCGAATAAATAATAATATTATTTTAAGTGGTGTTAGTAATGATTCAATAATAGCAATGACCAATAATTATCAGCAATTACAACAACAACAACAAGATGAAATTACATCAACAACAATTATAAATAATAATAATAATAATATTGATGAACAACACACATTAACAAATTCAAATTACAATATTAATAATGATGATGTATCATTAATTGATGATGATTTCAATGATAAGACTGTTTTAGAATCAACAACAACAAATGATATAAATGAATCAGATACAACAACAACAACAAATTGGGATAATAATAATAAAAAGAAATTATTAAATAAAGAAATTAATGTACGTTTTGTAGCACCACCAATTGCACATGAAATAAATTCAATTAATTATGAAAAAATTGTTGATTTTGTTGGTTTAGGTAAGTAATTTAATTTTACAAAATTATTTTGTTTTTTTTAAGGCTTTTATTCTGAGATTGCGAAACATTTGTGATGTGAAACAAATGTAGAAATCACTTCGATTTTAATAATGGTGTTCTATTAATTAATTTGAGGGGGTAAAAAGTGATATTTTCACTTATACTTTTTAAGTGATAAAAGTATGGCGAATGGAAAATGAGAGATTCACACGAATATAAGAGTACCAACAAAAAAATTACAACTTTCGTTTTTACGATGTTTTTCATTTAATTCGCAAGTGGTAATGTAAATTCGTTTCGTATCAGTTTCGTAGAGTTGAAGCGCGAAGTTTTAGGGGGAAAAGAATTTTTTGTCTCGCATAAAAGGGCTTTTTTATAAAGGAGAGAAGCGGTATGTGATAGGAAATTTTCATTTATACTCTATCCACAAAATTTCTTCACTGCAGGTCTTATAGAAAAGTTCATTTTCATCCAGTGTCATTACACTTAATACTTTTAATAGTAGTATACTAAGCTACTCATACCATACCCCAATCTATTTATTATTTTTTATCTAATTATATTTGCAATGAGATGCCGGATAACAGTGCCGGTGATGAAAATCCGAAACACATTTATGTAATTACTCAAAGAGAAACAAGACAAAATATGTCCATAAGACCTGCAATGAAGAAATTTTGTGGATAGAGTATAGGATCGAGATAGTTGAAAAAGTGCAAGACGTTACTGAATCACGTCACGTATTTCGTAGATCAATCACGTCTGATGAATTTCTTCCTTCAATTTATGAAATGGGAAAAGTAGTTCTACCACAACAAGCCTTCTAAGCGTTTCGCGTTTTCAATTTTATGATTTACAACGTTATCAACATTACACTATCAGTTTCTAGGGTATTATGGGTAGGGATTCCAGGGAAGTGAGTTTAAGAAAAACACGTGTAAAAATTGATTTGTGATTATCGTCCTTATTCTGTTCGTCATTTCATTCAAAAGGCAAACTTCTAGATTTAAAATTAGCTAAATAATTATTCAGCAAGGCAATAAGAAGAATAAGAAGACTCTTAGGACGTTGCACCATTGTCAATTTTTGAGTGATTTTGAAGTAATATTTTTGAAGCATCATAACTTCCGATGATTAGAAAACAAAAATTTGTTAAACGTATTATCCTTCTAGAAACATGCTTTCACGGTTTAAATAATCCATTCAATATATTCTTTTTAATATTGAACATGAAAATATCCTTTTTCCGCTAAATTTATTGTAGAAAACACTTTTTTTTTTTTTTTAAATTTATTTATAACTAAAATTTGTTTTTGTTTTTAGCTTGGCAAGAAATTTCTGGAACAAATCGTGGAGCACAGTTTTATAATGGACAATAAAAAAAAAAAACTAAACTAAAAATACAAGCATTGAATTGAAAATTACATTAAAGAGGAGAAAGAAAGAAAAAATAAACAAATAAATATGTAGTAACAAAAACACATGAACACATAAAAGTGAGTGAAATAAGAAACAAATAAAAAATATAAATAAATTATTAATCGAAATCGAAATTAAAATAGAAATTAAAAAAAAAAAAATCGTGATAGTTAAAACAAAATAATATAAATTTTGAATTTAATAAAAAAAAAAAAATAAAAAAAAAAGAAATAATAGAAGAATTGACATTTGTGAAGCGCAAAAAAAAGGAGAAAAAACAAAGAAAGAAACTTAAAAAAATTCTGAAGATACAGAAAGAAAAAAAAAAAACATTGTGAACTATTTAAAGAAAGAAAAACAAAAAATTTATAGTATGAATTTTAAAGATTAATTTTGATATAATAAAATGCTGTTTTTTTTTTTTCTAATTTAAAAATTCTTATAAAATATATATAGCTTATGTAATATCAAATATTTAAAATAAATAAAAAAATTAATAACCGTAAAAAAATTTGAAAGCAAGAAAAAAAAAATCACTTATTTAAACTTTGTGTAAAGTAAAAAAAAAAAAAAAGAAGATAAAAATGTTAATTTCTTAATAAATAATAAAATAATAAAAAAAAAGAAATAAAATATAAAACTCTTCCTTGTCTTAATTTAAAAAAAAAATAAATAAAATAAAATAAAAACCAAACTAACAAAAAAATATTTAAACAAAAAATAAATAATTTCTTAAACAAAAAAAGAAAAAAACTGTTGAATAAAAAATAAGAATAAATCTATGCTTTAGGTAGTTTATTATAAAATATAAAATTAATTATTTAAATCGTGAAATTAATTTTAAAAAAATCACACTTGTGATTACACCCACACATAGAGGAACAAAAAAAAAAAAAAAAGTGAATTATGTATAATGAAGAAAAAAAACCTAAAAAAAAAAAAACTAAAAGAAAAATGTCTTTGAAAATAAAAAAGAAAACTCGATAAAATTTTAAGGAAATTTTGCATTTAAATGAATTAAAAGTGAAATTTAGTAGTTTGAAGGAAAAACAAAAAAAATTACTAATTTGAATGCAAGTTTAATAGAAACAAAAAAAATCATCTTTAAAACACCAACAAAACCAACAACAACAACCAACAATGATTAAGCAGTTTCAGCCAGCTTTCAATCAATCACAATCATCATTGTTTTTTTTTTGTATACAATTTAATTTTTAAAAATAAACTGATGTCACCCTGTACAGATTTTATTCTCAACTTTAATTTATAACAAGAACAACAACCAAATTGAATCAAACAGTAAAAAAAAATTATTGAATGAGAGAATAGACTTCTTTTTTTTTAAACAATTTTTTTTTGTTGTTTTCTTTATTGTAGTGAAAAAAAAAAATTGATTAAATAAAAGAAAAATAATAATGAATTCATTTATTTTTACTTCAATTTTAAAAAAAAAAAACAGAAAACAAATACAGATTCCAAAAAAAAAAAAAGAATTAAAAACAGAAGATTTGTAGAATATATTTTTGTTAAAAGAGAAATAAAAAAAAACTAAAGGACATTTTGAATAAAAAGAAAAAAATAATTATTGAAAATTGATTTTTTTTTTTTTTGTATCTTTTATTTTGTTAAATGTTTGATTATTTTTATGAATTTTTGTTTTTTATTACACTAATTTCACGCTAAAGTGAAATAAAAAAGAAATGCAAAAAATTGCACTTAATGTGAAGAAAAGAAAAAAAAGCAGGAATTAACAATAAAATTTTGTTCGTTTTTTTGTTATTTAGAAAGTTTTTTTTTTTTTTTTAAAGTAAGAGAAACTAAAGAAAGTTTAAAAATTAAACAAGAAAACTAGCTGTGTGTTTTTGGGTTTTCCTTAATTATACACTTTTTTTTTTGTCTAAATTTTTGTTCTAATTATTCAAAACGAAGGAACAAGAAAAAAAGAAACAAAACTAAATATTTAATTAATAGGTTGTATTTCCTTGGCTATTTTTGTTTTTTGTTTTTCATGGAAAATAGATATAAGCAAAAAAAACAAAAAACACACATAAAAGAGAACTTAAATGTAAGCGTAAAAATCAAATTAAATTATTTTTTTAAATTTTTATTTAACAAACAAACAAACAAAAGAAAAAAACAACAAAAATTTGTTAAATTTTGAAATTTAAAAGAAAAAAAAAATTCCTATAATTTAATTTATATAATTATTAAAAAAAAAGAACAAGAAAAAACATAAAAGTTGAATATTTCACTTTTTTTTTTATGTTTGCTATTTTGCTATAATTTTATTATGTATTAGAAAATATTGAAAAACTAGCAAAAAAAACGTTAGTAAAAAAAACAACCAAAATATTGTAATCGAAAATTAATACAATTTTCTTTCGATAATAACGAAATTTTTAGTTTTTTAGAAGCAAAAAGAACAAAAAAAACAATATATAAAAACCAAAACACGTAAAAATTAATTGTAAAAAGTTGTAGTGTGAAAAACAAAATAAATAAAAATAAAAATAAAACAAATAAATAAGAAAAAAATAAAACATTTTTTAAGCAAAATATAAAAAAAAATATAGAGACATTTTTAAACGTATGATGGTGATGATAAAGATAAAAAAAAACCCTTAATATTAAAAAAAAAAAAAAAAGAAACAAGAAAAAAACATTAATAAAAAATTTACTAATAATTAATTAATAAAAAAATAAATGTGTTGTGGTGTATAGAAGAAGCAAAAATAAATGGTTGAAAGAAAGAAATTCACTAGAAACTATTATTCTATACGAAAAAAAAAAAAAGAAAAATAAATATATAAATTACTATAAAATACAAAATATATATATTATATAAATACAAAAATATACATATACATACATAAAAAATGTGTAAAAATAAAAAAGAAACAAAAAAATTAAGTTAAAAATTTAAAAATAAAACACAAAATAAAAATTTAAGAGAAAAAAAAAACCAGTTTGAGTTAAGTTAAAAAAGAGAGAGCATAATCGAAATAAGAATTTTTTTAAAGAGAAAAAAAATTTCTTGGAGGAGAGGAGAGAATCATTTACAATCTAAAAATAAAAAAAAAAACATTTTTTTTTTTTGAATATAGAAAGCAAAAAAAAAAAAAGTAGAAAAAAAATCGTAAAATTAACAAAAAAATAAAAAAAATAAAATAAATAAATAAATACAAAAATAATTTTTATTTGTTTTTTCTTAGATTTTTTTTTTTTTTCAATCAATCGTCCCGTCATTGAAGTAAAAAAATTATTTATTTTCAAAATTACAATTTTGTTTTTCTTTAAATTTTTTAATTTCCTTTATTTTCGTGAATTAAATTTTTTTTTTAATAAATTATCTCTCGTTTTTTGAGTTTTTCACCAATATTTTTGCAAAATCTTAAAAATACCGAAAAGCTTAAATTAAAAATAAAAACAATTTTTTAATTAATTTACTTTTCCTTTTTTAATTTGAAAAAAATTATCAATAAAACGCAAAAAAAAAAAAAAAAAATTTAAGTAAAATAAACTATTAAAATAAAAATGAAAAAAAAAAATGTTATGTGCTGTGAAGAAATATATTAGAGAAGAAAAAAAAAACATATTTAAAAAAAAAAAAAAGAAAAATACAAAAAAAATAAAATTTAGTACACATAAATAAAAAAAAAAAAACATAAAAATAAAACAAAAAAAATCGTATAAATAATATAATTTATGATTTTATGTAATACAAATATATTATTAATTAAAAAGAAACAAAAAGGCAAAAAAAGCATAATAAAACAAGAAAATAAAATATTAAAAAAAATTATATTTAGTTAGTTAGAGAGTCGCTCTGAGAATTATTTAAAAAAATAAAAAAACAAACTAATAATAAACAAGATTGTTTAAAAAGGAGCAAAATTGCTAATTTAATTTAAAAAAAAAAAAGAAAAAAAAGAAAGAAAAATTAATTAAAAGAAAAAAACATGAATTATTTTTGTTTATTAATATTATTATTATTATTAATTAATTTTAGATTTATAAGTAAATTATTTTGAGGGGCATGACAGTGATTTAAATTATAGAATAATATGTAATTGTAAATTTTTTTTCCTGCTTCTTCTTCTTCTTCTTCTTCTTTCTTTTGTTTATTTTTTAATTTGAATTTTTTTTTTTTTTTAAATTATTGATTGAATTTGTTTATTTTCTCTTCATTTTCCTTTTAAAAGTGAGTACCCAGTGAACATACATATTCTTATCTTTTTTTTTTTGTCTTGTTTTTTTCTTTCGAAAATATAAAATAATATCGAAAATTCAGTTAGAGCAGTTGTCAAAAATTCGCAATAAATTTCGAAATCTTCATTTTGTTTTTGTAATTTGAAAAAAAAAAAAAAATGAAAAACATTAAAAAAAAAACATTCGGTAATGTCGGAAACTGTAAGATTGACAATCTACAAATCATCAAACTAGTCAAATGACGTACAGATGACAACTATAAGTTTTAAGTTCTTCTTAATTTTCGAAAAATTTTTAATGTAATTGGTGAACTTGATTGCAAATTTGGGAGATATAAATAACTGTGACATGCATATTAAGTGAACATGAACTGTAAAATTTAAAGCAGAAGCTTTCTGTTGAACAGTTCGTGAAAATTTTGTAATAAAGTGATAGTTGACTTTCGGAAACGTCAAAATTAAAATGATGATGCGGTTTTAAAACTTTCTTGGTAAGTGGTTTGCGTTTAAACTTTAATAAAAATGCGTTTCGAAACATGTGACATAAAAATTTTCGAATTTGAGGTTTCGGAACAGATTACTTTTGTATTTGAATCGTTTCAATGCGTTTTTTGAAGTCAATCGATGTTGTACAATATGCGTTGATAAAATGAAGAATAGTTAAAGCGCAAATAGAAAGAAAGAACATCACTTCACTTTTTTATAACGGTGGTCTTTATATTATGTGCTGTGTGAATAAGCCAAACCTCATATCGAAGCATTCAATTATACCGACACAAAGTTTGGAGTGATGTTGCAAGTCTAAACGTATGGTACTAGTCTAAAAGTAACTTACAAGAATAAGTTTAGAGGTTACCAAAGATTTTTAGAGTTTCACACAATAATGTCTATGAAAAAGGTGAAGGTGTTGAAAAATGGTTTAAAGTTCGTTCTATCAACGTGTTTTTCCATCCATGAAAGTTAATACACCAACAAATGCCTTCATTTAATTACAATCTGGATAAAAAGATGAATTTTTACTGTTAATTTATGAAATTTTTAGTATTACACAATTATTTATTGTACAAGAATACAATTTCGTTTCGAAATACGAAAACTGCCAGAGCATTTCAATTCACATAAATTAATTCTTCATGCATAATTTCATACAATAATAACAACAGTTTGATTTAGCATTTTATTTTCTTGATTTTTTGTCTTTCTAAATTAGAATTCCTTCATTTTCCTTATCTTTTTTTTTCATTTTCAAATTTCACTGTCATTCAAATTAGAAAAAATATTTAATAATTGTTTTTTTTTTCTTTATTAAAAAAAAAAAAACGAGTGATTTTTATTGGAGGCCATTAAGAAAAAAAAATATTTGCATTTTAATTTTTTTATTTTTTATTTAAATTGCTCTCGTTTCAAAATTCAACATGTTGCACAACCTTTTCACCAAAACCTCATTTCAGTGTTTCAATAATAACGGGAATAAAACACAACCTGTAATCAAAGTGAATTCACCATAAAGGTGATGTGGTGGTGTGTTCAACTATGTTTGAATTTTGAAAAGAGCACTTTGTATGTTATTTCTTAATTATTTTTATATTTTCTAATTAATCCTTTTTTGTTTTTAATTTAAATTTTAAATAAAAATTCTGAAAATTTATATCACTGTCATGCCCCACACACACTTTTTGAAAAATCAAATAAAATCAAGAACAACAAGAAAAATCTATAAAAATAAAAATGAATTAAAATGAACATTGTAATAGATTTATAAGAATTATCATTAGAAATAGTTATGTTAATAATAATAATTATTATTATTATATTTACCACTGCTTTCGAAAGAGCTAACTGAAAAAAAAAAATAATAAAAACTGAAGAAAAATTTTGTGGTAACGAAGAAACAAAGAAAAATGTTTAAAAAGGAAATTTTTTTTTTTTCAAATTTAAAATTGATATTAAAAAAATTTAGAAGAAAAAATTATCAAATTGAGTTACTTTATTTCTTTCATTTTTCATTGGAATTTCTTTGAAATTTTTGTGTTGGTTTTTTGTATTTAAATTTTTTTTTTTTATAAGTACGAATTTATAGTTATGTTTTTCCCACTTTTGTTTTCTTTTCAAATGTTCATTCAAGATCAATCACACATCGTATGTAATGATTTACTTTCTTCACTTAGGGTCGTATTCATCAAAGTGATTTAAACTACCATAATTTAAAACGAGTTTAACTGAACTTCGAAAATTTCTATTCACCAAAGCAACCTCAGCTACATTTGTCTTTTTAATAGCAACGCTAATATTATTTTCGAAATTTAATTTTGACGTTTAATTAACATATCTTCCGTACAATTGGACAAAAGGCTTATAATGCATTTTGCACTTAGGTCTTTTGTCCATTGTACCGGTAGGTGTCATCTTGAACAAAAAATAAGCCCGATTCAACTTGAGACAGTTGCTACCTTGTTGTAACTTTAAACTTAATTTAAAAATCGAAGCTAAACTTTGTTGGTGATAAATCGTTTTGGTGAATTTTATTTATCTTCTTGAGAATAGCCTCACTTTAGGTGTCCAAAAAAACATGTTAAAAAGTTAAATTCCACTGGAAAAATCCAACATTCAAATACAAAATTCAAAATACAAATAACAAAATCACGTATTAACCCCCAAATTTCAATTCACTGAGGAAGTGGTATTTTTCGTAGCGACTTCTATTGTCGAATACAGAAAATAAGTGGAAAAAACTCACGCTTATCAAGTGAGAAATTTAGAAATTTCGCAATTATCACTTCCTGAGTGTTTCAATAAAACACAGTTTGAAGGGTCTGAAAATATAAAACTGATATTGGTTTCAAGCCAACAAGACCCCAAAATGAGTTTTCTTCCGATTATTACTGCCTGAACAGTAAATTGTTGGAGTTTTTGGGACTTTCTAGACCTACAGAAAAGTCATCTCGAATGCGTTAAAAGATTTCTTTTTCGATCACTTTTTTCTTTTTTTTTGGAACTTTAAATAGATGGTTGGTTGATTGACATGGCGGTTCTTTGGATTATTTTCAAAGACCCAAATAGCACTAACCGTGCCGTTTTGATACCACACACCGATGCATCTCTCAGTTGTCAGTCAAAGGGTTGTAAGCCCTTCTTTTGAAATAGATACTTTTCAGATTTTCTAAAACTTCCTGTTTACTTTGTGTTTTAGTTTTTATTTCTTGAAGGAAGTTTTTACTTGAAATTTTTGGATAAAAAAAAAACTGCTTGTAAAAATTAAAAGATTTTCATGTGAAATAAATTCCAAAAAATAGAAGAAAAACCAAATTAATTTAAAAAACAAAAAAAAAATTTATCATGTTAAGGGGAAAATCTTGAAAAAAAAAATGAAATTGGTAGGTTTTACACGGACACATACTCAAAGAAAAAAAATAAAATAAAACCAATTTTAATAAAACATCGTTTATAGTTGTTTTCTTTTTTTTTTGTTTGTTTTTTTTTTTTTTAAATTAAAAAAGTTAAATTTAATTAAATAATTATGTAATTTAAAATTTTTGTTGTTATCTAGGTGTATTTTAATTCTAATTTAGTGGAAAAAAAGAAAAGAAAAAAGAAAAACTAACAATATTTAAATAATTTTTTTTTTGTTTTTTTTTGTTGTTGTTTTCACTTTTCATTATTTGAAAAGTGTTATATAGTAAATAATAGTCATTAAGTCATAATTAATAAATTTAAATTAAAAAAAAAATAAATCATAGCGAAAACAAAAAAAAATAATTAGGAAATTTGGAATAATTAGAATAATTTTGAAGATTTTCTTAATAAAAAAAAACAATTTTTAGCACAAAATCTATTTTTTCAAATTTATTTCACATGAATGTGTTTTGCCCTTAAGTTCTTATAAATTTATCACAAAACAAAGATTAAAAATTAAAATTAAAAAGCATTTTTTTTGTTAGCTCTTTCGAAGAAAAAAAAATAGTCTTATAATCTAATTATTTTTTTTTTTGTTATGTAATTTAAATATAAAAAAATAAAAAACATGTAAAACACAAAAAAAAAAAAAAATTATAAAGAAAAAAATAAATCCACAGTTTAAAAACAAAGCTAAATAAAGCTTTGTATCAATGAAATAAAAAAAATAAAAAACAAAAACAATATTTAAGTAAAATAGATAGATATTAAAAATTTCAAGTGTGAATGTATGCCAAAAAAAAAAAGAAGCAAAATAAGAAAAAAAAAAAACTAAAAATAAAATTGTGTTTTTCTTTTGAATTTTTTTTTTGTTTTTTTTGAAAATTTTGTATGAGAATTTTAATTGATGTGTGTCAGAGAGAGAGAGAGAGCAAACAGATATAAATTACATATTTAAAAAAAAAAAACATATGAATTTAAAACGAAAAAAAAAAACATTAAGGGGCACCGAATATGTTTGTTCGACGAGCCCTCCATAATGTACTAATAAACAGCAACAAAGGCAAAAAAGCAAAAAATATAAATATAAATACATAAAAAAAAAAATTACAGCAAAAAAAAAAATTCTAATCATTATTATTATTAATATTATAAAAAAAAAAAATAATAATAAAATAAAAGTTAAAATAAATACAAAAAAATAAAACAATATATATAAAAATAAAAATTATTGAAATAAAAATCAAAATAAAATTACAGTAATCTGTTTTTCTTTTTTTTTTGTTCTTTTTTTTCTGTTTATTTTGTTTTTTCTCAATTTGTTTCTGAATTTAGCACTTTGTTTTTTTCTTCTTTTCTTTTTAGTTTAATTTTTATTGAGGATAATAAGAAGTTTATCGTCGTCGTCCGGAAAAAACCTCCTATGTGCAAAAATATGAATTTTACAGGAGAAACAAAAAACGTTAAAGATTAGAAATTTGGCCCATTTTATCGAAAAGGTGGTAGGTACATTGTCATTAGATAGAAGATTTTATGTTGAAAATTATGACATTTTAAAAGCCAATTTGACCAAAATGACACATAGGCGGTTTTTTTTCTGGACGACGACGTTATTTAAATCATTTTGTTGTGTGATGTTTGAGAGCAAATAAGTAAGAAATTTTGTATCTGAGAGAATTTTGTCTTTTTGTTGGTGAGAAAATTTTGGTGATGTTTTAGTCATTTTTTCTTTTATTTTTGAAACAAAATTTAAAATTTAACATAAATTCACATTTCTCCACGTTTTATTTTCTAATTTATCTTTATAAATTTTGTTTTTTTTTTTCTTGCAAGAGAGTATCGAATTTTCGTCATTTTTCAAAAATGGATCTTTTTACATTGTGTCGAATTTCTAGGAAGAGTTTTTTGCTTGGAATAAAAACTGGAAAAATAATTTTTATAAAATTTTCTTACTGAATTTATTTGAATTTCGAACATTAAGATTTTTCTTTAATTGATTTTTCATTAAAATTGTACGACTGTTTAAAGTAATTTCGAAAATTATATGCTGAAAGAATAGAACTTGTTTCGTATTTTTATGTATTGTAATGCGATTAGTTCAGAAATAAACTGCACATAATCCGATATTTTTTTCAAAAATGTAGCTTGAACGGAAGTCCATAGTTTTTTTAGTGAGTGCTAGAATGGTAATCTTGCGTGTATAGTCAAATATTTTCCACAATTTCTTGCACTGCAATAGAACTATGTATTATACAACATGCGTTTCCGAAAAACTGAATTTTTTTTTGTGTACGAGATCAGGAGCTTTACCATGAGAATCGATTTCGTTCGTAACACAGGCGTTTCTATGTTATTCCTACTATCACTTACGAAGTCGTTAAAATTAACGAACGAACACCTTACTATAAGAAACGATATCGAAAAAGAAACGCAATTTTCGTAATTTCTACGTCTAGTTATTTGATAGCGTTGTTTTGTATTTGATTAAAACATCTACAAATTACATTACAAATTAAAATAAACAAAATTTAATTTAAATTTGGAACAAAAATGTAACTTCGATATTTAAACGACTATCGTTTATCATAGTAGCATTTTCCTTTTCGTTCGTAACTTCACTATCGTAAATAAATGAACGAAATCGATTCTCATGGTAAGGCCCCAGTTAAGCCATTCTTTTGTGCTTAAGGGCTACTTTTGAAATTAATTTAGAAAAATAATCGTTATTTTTTCGAAAATCTTGATATTGTATAACAGATTCAATATAATAGTTTTTTTTTTCCATTTGAAAAAGTTTGAGTAACTGTGGAAAATATGAGGAATTTTCAATTGTTAAGTGGTAACCGAACTTTCACAATGGTGTTTTTAGCCCTTATATGGTACTTTTGCATGCAATATGTGATTTTTTAGTTTTTTTTTTGTGTGTGTGTGGTAGATTAATAAGTTTATAACGAGTTTCATGTATTTTTTTTTATTTTTTCCTTTTTAAAAATTCTTGTTTTATTTTAATCCCTATGTTGAAGAAGACCTTATTGTTCCTTATTTCACACATTTATGAGATTTTTTTTTTAAGTGGAATCAAAATACATACTAGAATACAAAAATCAATTAAAAAAAAAAAACCAATAACAAACTACTTCAAAATTTGATCAAAAATAGAAAATATGTATGTATTCTTAATTAATTATAAAAATTAATTTAGCATAGAAAAAAATCTATAACAATTAAATTTTAAAATAATATAAAAAAGGGAAAAAAAAAAATTAGAATTTTGACTGAAAAAAAAAGAGAACTAATCGAGAATAATAAAAAAAAAAAGGGAAAAATATTATAAAATATTTATTTAATCATGCATATTTATTGCATTATTATACATTATATACGTATATACATATAAATATTGTGAATTTACTAAATTGTAACTTAAAAACAAAAACAAAAAAAACAAAAAAAAAAGCAATTAAATAGACAAATTCACAAAACCACACAACAAGAAAACATGTCCTTTTTTTGAGAAACAAGGGAACATAATTTCAACTTTTTTTATATATTTAACTTGAATAATAAAAAAATATATATGTATGTATATTATACAACAACAAAAAATTTAAATAAAAGCCTTATTGTATAAAAAAAAAAAAATATTAAAAATAGACGAAGAAGAAGAAAAAAAAACCACAACATTAAATGAAATTATTGTAAAGAACAAAAACAAAAAAAAAAGATAAGAGAATTATTATTATTAATAAAATTAGTTTTTTAGATAAAAATATATTATATAGGTATACATATATTGTGTAAAGTCATATACGCAACATAAAAACACATACACACTCACACACGTATTTTAATTGTATTGTATAATAATTGTATAAAAAAAAAATGAAAAATTAAGAAACAAATTTGTTAAAATAGTAAGGAGAAAAAAAAATTAAATTAAATTCAATTAATTTGGAACAACTACGCAATTTCGAATTATATTTAACAACAACAAAGCAAAAATCCTGTAAAATTTATTTTTTGTAATTTCCTTTTTTTTTTTTTCAAAGAAATTATTGCTCGGTAATTTTTATTTCTGCATTGAGGCTTCTCTTAAACTAAAAAAAAAGTCTTATCTCCACCTCCCTTTTGAATAGGTTCAAATAGTGCTTTCATCATTACTTTCTTTCATCCAAGCCACACTAGCAGTGCTGGATTTAGGCTTAGGCAAGTGAGGCATTTGCCTAGGGCGGCAAATTTCGCTAATATAAAAATAAATCTTTCCCTTAACAAGCAAAAAAACAAAAAAAAAACCTCTTTTCGTTTTAAAGTTCTATCTAACAAGCAAAAAAAAAAAAAACCTCACAACTTTGCTACCAAGGGGCGCCATATGGGACAGTGCCTAGGGCGGCATCACACTTAAATCCGCCACTGCACACTAGGTGGTTAAACTGGTAATTTAACGCTGGTTGTAAAAATAATGGTATAGTTTTTTCCAACTTGGTATATGATAAGAATCATCTAAAATAATTTTAGCTGACAATTGTAATACACTCACACTTCTTACAACTTGGTCGTGCCACTTTCAGATGTATTTTGAGCAGTTGTAAAAACCGGTTTGCGACAGTTGTAACTACTACCTAGTGTGCGATGGACGTTTCTTATCATTCACAACACAACTTTCCCCTGTCTACTTTTCTATTTATGTACTTATATAAAAAGTGCAAAAAAAAAAGGATATCTCCATGCTAAGACTTATTAAATTTTTTTTTAAATTACCACCCTTATAGTACCACGAAGGATCGAATGATTTACCAACAATTTTCTGATCACTCTTTCAGTGAAGAATTAAATAAATATTTGAATCGAATTTATTTAACAAAATAGTGTTTTTGTGGAAGTTCGAGGACCTTTTACTCGTGTACAGGCTCTTTTTCCGTTAGATATACTTATTTGACCGATCGATTGTACAGTTATAGTGTTTAATATTTTTTTATTTTTTTTCCTTGTTTCAAAAGCTCAATTACTTGAATAGCCGCAGCATAGTACTAAATGTTTACTCTATTATTGTAGGTAAGTTGATAACGGTTAAAGTGAAGGAGTCCTTCAACATCATTTCGAAAAAATTTAAATGTCTTTTTTCCCGATAATAAATTTTCTGCATTTTACGATAAGGTGTAAAATTTATAAATTTTTCTTTGTAGAAAATAAATTTTCCAATAAAATGAACAAATTTTCCCTTTTTTTCTTCTTTTGAGTGAAATGCTTTCCAAAGTTCATTAAATCCGCTTTATTAAGTAAGAATTTTCTTTAAAAAAAAACAAAATTTTCCTAAATAAAAAAATAAAGGCCATTTAAAGTATTTGAAATTTAAAACAGAAAATAATCTAATTAAAAATTAATTAAATTAATTAATTTAAAAAAAATTGTAATTAGTCTAAAATGCTTTAAAATTCTCTTTACAATTAATAAAAAAAAAAAAAAAACTTTTTAAAATCCAATAAATTCAAACCAATTAATTTACGACAGAAAAAAAATTCTATTGAAAAAAAGGATAATTAGAAGAAAATAAATAGGGACAAAAAAACGACGTAGTTATTAAAAATAAATCATTAAATGAACGTACATGTATTTATACGGAATAAAAATAAAAGTAGACTACTTTTTTATTGAACAAAATATATATAAATATAATAAACCTATTTAATAAGTAAAATTTAAGGATAAATCCTCGTAAAATATAGAACACAAACACATCCATACTGAAAAAATAAAATTCCTATGAATAAATACCACATACGAATTTTTTAATCATTTTTTTTCTCTCTTTTTATGGTAAACTTGTGCCCATTTGGAAGAAAATTATATATTTTTTTTAATTACCAATCAAATCATTTTAATTAAAATTTTCGAGTAAAATCATATTTTTAAAGAATTCAGGAAAAACCAAAACCATTCAAAATTCATTTCAATTTCAACCAGAAAAATAATTGTTTATCGATTTTTCTTTTCAGTGAATTGTGAATTCTTGGGTTTTTTAAATTTTTGTTTCTCTATTTTTTTTTTTTTCAACAAATTAAAACAAAATAAATGTGAATAAATGCCTTGTTGTTGATAAATTTATTTTGTTTTATATTTTATTACAAACAAGTAATTGCAAATAAGTAAAAATTACATTTAAAATAATGAAAACAAACGAAGTACTCGTGCAAAATTTAAATATTGCAAAAAAAAAAAAACAAAAAAAATCTTGTAATATTTAATTGTAGAAAAAAAACTCGTATTAATTGTAAGTTAGTTCCAAAATAATAATGAAACAAAATACATCCGATAAAATTGAATAGAAAGATTTTTGTAAATTATTGAAAAAATTAAATTAAAGTAAAAAAATTATGAGAGAAAATAAACATTTTCGAAAGAAAAAAGGTGAAAAAAATAACTTAGAAATACATTTTCCGGAAGCACAATGATAGAATTTTCATTGCAATACTTTAAATTTCATTGAAAAAAAAATTTTAAAGGACATTTGCATTAAAATTTAAAATTATTGCAATGAAACTTCATATCAATTCTTTCAAAATGGTTCACATAAAACAAAGAAACAAAGAAGAAAAGAATTAAAAAAATTAATTAAATAACTTGCGATAGCTAAATAAAAATTAAATAAGATGCAACAAGAAAGAAAGAAGAAAAAGCTTTGAGCAATTTTTTTTTTTTTTTTTGAGGTAAGGGAACATTAAATTAATATACAAATACATATTTGTAGGTATATGAATATTATCAGAGCAATAACTGTGAGTAATAAATAAATAAAAATAAATTAAATAAAATTAATAAACTAGAGAAAATGCGATAATTTTATTTTGAATAACAAATACAAATTTATAATACAAAAACAATTTAAAAAAATTAAAAAAAAAAATTATACATTAAATTATAAAATTAACCATTATAATCAAAAATATGCCAACAATTGAAACAAAAAAACAATTAAAGTCTTAATTTACAAAAAAAAGACCTATTTACTGAGATATATATTTTAGCACTGTCAAAATACTTAAAACAAAGGCCAATTAATTAATTACTAAAATTTTTGTTTTTTTGTTTTTCAAATAATTTACTTACAATTTTTTTTATATTTATTATAATTTTGTCTTTTCCATTAATTAATTATTTAATTAATTTTTTTTTGTTAATTTCATTATTTTAGTTAATTTAATTTTTGAAAACTTAAAAACGATAACCACTGAAATTGACAACAAAATTAATACAATAAAGACAAAAAAGAAGTAGAAAGAAAATAAGAAAAAAAAAAATACATGTCAGTTTTTAATTTTATTTTCGAAAAACTTAATTTTAAAATGGAATTTGTTTAATTACAAAAACTAGAACAAAATTAAAGGATGGAAATTTGTTTAAAAAAACAACAAAAATTACCAGTACTTTCAAACTGCTTAATTAAGTCCGTTTAGTGGTTTTCAATTACAATGAAAGTCGTATATAACGACGCCGGTTATAACGAAAATTCGGTTATAACAACGATTTTTAGGAGACTTGGTTGGTTCTTGTGCATTTTAAATTAAGAACATGTCGGCTATAGCGTCGTCGGCTATAACGTCCAAGTCGCTTATAACGACCTGTTTTTTTTTTAAATTTGAAAAAAACTTTCGTTTATAGCGACCGATGAGGAAGAAAACAGCACTTGTTTCGTTTTTACACATGGATGTTACTCTCTGAGGATCATGAACGTAAAAGAGTAGAAAACCGTTTTGTATTTGCATGTAACATGGGATGAATATGAATTGATCAAGATGTTTTAGTAAGTGGTGAAATGTTAGATGGAGAAATTGCAAATGAAATTTGTGACAACAAACGTAAAAGGTGCAGAAGATAACAACGAAAACATTACTAATAGTGACATTTTTAGCACACCATCAGTTGTTGACGCATTAAATGCTATTGGAATAGTTCGAAATTTTATATCATTCAACGATCATGCAGACGATAGGTTGAAGGAAGCATTGGTGTATATAGAAAACCAAATCAAAAATGTTTTTCTTCAAAACATGAAAAAAAAAAGGCAAGAATAACTGACTTTTTATCAAATAAATAAATTATAGTAATGTAGAACAAATATTAAATAAATCGTACACATGTATATACATATGTAATTTACATTGTTTTTTAAATATGTATGGCTCATGCCATGAAAAAAAACATTCTTCCATTACACCGGCTATAGCGACCACCGGTTATAACGACCTAAATCTCTTGGTCCCTTGATGGTCGTTATAAGCGACTTTCACTGTACATTAATTAATTAATTTAATTAATTTGTATTTCTTCTTTTTAAATTATTTATTTTCATTTCACATTTATTCTATAAAACTTTCTTCAATTAATTATTATTATGATTTTTTTTTTCTTTTTGCAAATATTTTCTAATTATTATAATTTATGTTTCAAGGTTTCAATCATCACTTAAAAACTTAAAAAATAAATTTATGTTTAGTAGAAAAAAAAAATGAAAAAAAAATGTTGTGAATAAATAAAACAAATCATAGATAGGTTCTAAAAGATTCAAAATCTCTAAATTATTGAATTTTCGAACAATTAAAATTAAAACAACAACAAAATATTTAATTTAAATAAAAAAAAAAAAACATTATGTTTAAAATTTTTTATTTATTTTTTTTTCATAGTCAGATACTTTACGCTTTAAAATTTTTATTGTAAGAAAAAAAATATAATAAAAGCTTAATACAAAAAATATATATATCAACAAAAGAAAATTTAGGTATTTAATAAAAAATGAATAATTAAAAAAAAAATAAATAATTAATTAATAAAATTAATTACTATAATATCAAATATAATTAAAAAAAAATATATATGTATTATGTATTGTAAAATTAAGTTTAATTTAAAAATACAACAAAATAAAGTATATAATAAATGCTTTTAGCTAATTTTTGAGAGCTTTGAAAAATTAAATAATAATTAATTAATAACATATAAATGTTAACAGGCTAAAAAGAAAGAAAAACGACAAAACAAATACAATAAAAAACCTACAGAAAAAAAAATAATAAAAAAATATGAAAAATTAATAGAAAACAAAAAAAAAAAATTAATTATAATTTTAATAACTTTTGTTTTTATCTCTTTCTTTGTTTTTTTTTGTTATATTAAAATTTATGTAACATAAACAATTTTCAATAATATGAATTAGTTTTGAAGAAAAAGAAAAAAAATTGACATAGCAAATGAAAAACCAAGGCAAGAAAACAAAAAATCAAAAAAAAAAAAAATATATAATAAAATAAAAAATAAACAAAAAAAAAAGAAATTGAAAAAAAAAAAAAGAATTTGATATATCACAAAAATTAAATACTTACACAGCTAAAGAATACGAAAATAGAAAAGACAAAAAAAAAAAAAAAAATGAAAATAAAAAAAAAATTTAAAAAAAAAACAAAAACAAAAATGTTTAAAACAAAGAATAAAATATTGAATAACGTGTAAAATATTTGGATAATAATTCTAAGTAATGTAATAAAAAATAAAATGATTAAAAAGAGAAACAAAAACAACAAATATTTCGTATATTATAAGTAAATTATATTGAATGGTTAAAAAAATAAAAAAAAAGGAAAAAAAGAAATTAATAAATAAAAATATAAAATATAAGTAATATATAAAATGAAAAAAAAAAAAAAACAATTACAAAAAAAAAAATATAAATAAAATTTTTTGTTTTAATTTTTATTTTGAATTTTCAGATCCAAGATTTTTTTTTTCAGTGTGTGAAAAGAGATTGACGATAAAAGAAAATTATGCTTCGGCATAAGAGAAAATATTTTACCTTTGAGACAAATTGCTGCCGGTAGGCGGTAAATGGTAACAATGGTATATGGTGTGGTGGTATGTATTAATAAAGAAAGTATGGTGAATACCTTGAAGAAATGAAGAAATCAACATGCCGTGAGAGCATGATGCCAACACATATACATTCATGTGTATGGAGACATATGTACATACATTTGTATGGGCGAGCCATGGGGACTTTGGGGATCTGAGAAAAAAAATTCTATTCTAATTTTTTCGATCATTAAAATGTTAGGAAAAAAGTTTCTCACCTAAATTCTGGTTCAGATTAAGTTCGAGGGGCAAGTATATAATTTACCAATTAAACGTGTATGAACAGGCCAATTTAGTCCAGTGATTGAGTAGAGTGATTCCATGGAATAAATTAATTTTCTTCTAATTTTTCGATCGAGAAGCTCGTGAGTCTTGACTTAAAATACTAGTCTAATCAAAATGTGAATAAGGATTGTTTGTTGTACCAAAAATATTAGGATTTAGAATAGTTTATTGAATTGTGATGATCGATGATTATGTCACTTTTTCGAAGGGTTTCTTTTCAATCTGACGCAAATTTAATTATTATTGTTGAAAGAAATCAATCATTACATAATTTTGAAAGAGTTAAACAAAAAAATAAGTACATACTATGTATTGAAATCCACATGTATGATCTGGTGATGGAATGTGTTTGATTTATTTCCAGTTTTTTTTTTTTTTAATATTTTTCACCTTGCTTACTAAAAGAATTTTGAGCACGAAAATTTAGATTCTTCAATCTTCAGGTATTATTTTACGAAACTAAGAGAAAATATTTCTCTTAAAATTTTTGTTCATAACAATTGAAAAAGTAAGAATTGAAATGAAACTGGAAATTACATATTTTTAAAAAGAACAAAAAAAAAATACCTGTTCAGTGTTCACACAAGTATCACAACATTTCTTCAGGTGGTGTACACAGGTATGTGGTTTGATGGTATTTTTGGTATTAGATAGTAGTAAAAGAGTTAAAAATCGCTTGTTAATGTTGCATTAGAATGGAAACGATCATCTGCAACGACTGCAACATATAAAATGTGAAATAATAAAGTTTTGTTGGCTTTTTAAAGATCACTTCACTTCATAATTTTTGTATGATCACAGTATTCATCAGTTCGTGAGAGGCATTCATTCGAATTAGAAGGAAATCTTAAAGATTTTCCCCGTATTGTCGTGAAGTTCATTTTTTTTTTAAAAGTAAAAATTGTTTAATAATATTTTTTTTTCAATTTTAGTTATTTTTATTGAAAAAAACAAAAAATTGGAAAATTGTGTAAACTAATTAGAAAGTGTTTGTTAAAAGGATAAATTCCTGCTTTTGTGCCTTTTTTTTTTTTAAAAAAAAAGGAAATAACTTTTATAAAATGAAAAATTTCTTCATTATAAATTCATTTCTTGTATAAAAATTTATTTCAAAGTTACAAAAAAAAAAAAAAAAAAAAAAAGTTGATTGCCCACTTTTTTATTGTTGTTTTAAATGTTTCTTTTTCTTGATGCGTTCGTTCATTTTGTATGTGGTGAATAAAATATTTTTGTACAAGAAGAAACAAAAAAAATTAATTAATTATTTAAATTTTAAAAGGATAAAAGGAGCTGTAAATTTTTCTCAATTAAAAAAAACAACAAAATATTTTCACGTTGAAAATACGAAAAAAGTCAAATTCGGGAATTTTTTAAAAAATAAAACAAGAACTGAAGGATGAAAAAACAAAAAAATTCCAAACCATGTTCACATTAAATGGTGGTGAATTTTAAAAGTTTTGCTTGCCAACAAATTCTACAACATTTTTTTTTTTGTTTTTTAAGTCATGTACTTGAAAAAACTAATTAAAAAAAATAAAATGTAATATTTCAGTGACAAAATAAATAATTTTAAAAAAAAAACGGATTTGAAAACGAAAAAGAATAAAAAAATAAAATCTAGGAGAGAAGAACAAGGTTAAATTGTTAAGAAATTCTTGTATATTTTTATGTTGTGTGAACTGTCAATGATGCTGTGGTAGAATTCTTCAATGGTAACTTGATAACCTTTTTTTGGTTTTCTAAACAAAAAATTACAATTTTGAAAATATGTACATAAAAAAAAAAAAATTAGAATTTCAATGTTATTTTTTTGATTAAAGAATTCATTATACAAATTATTTAATTAACACAAATACATATACATGTATATAAATTAAAAATGGAAAAAATAAAAGTGTTTTTTTCTTATAAAAAAAAAAAAAAATCAAGTGTATCTTTAGCATTGCATTTTATATATAATTCGAGTACATATATATGTATTTGTGTTGTTATTTTTCTTCTTATGGTATATTTTTTGTGCATTTGCATTTTATTTATTGTGTGGAATGTGCAACATTATAGTAGTGTGGTGAAAATTCTTTAACATTTTGTTGAAATTCTTTTTAATTTAATTTTTTTTTATTGGTTTTCTTTTTTTTAGATGTTTATTTTTTTCAAATGTAGCATTCACTTTATAATATAAATATTACATACGTGTAAACATTATAACAAAAAAAGATATTTCCAAATATCTGTATACATACATATGCCTATAAAGTATATATATGTATATAAAAAACAACAAATATGTTAATAAATATAGATAATGTACAACACGCGAGTTCAAGTAAAAAGAAGAATTTTATTTCTTCATTTCATAAAATCAAGTTATTTTTAAAGATTTAAGAAAAATTGAAAAAAAAAATAATAAATTAGTGTTTTATTTCCCTTTTTTTTATTTCGTTTTTATTTTTTAATTTTATTTAATTTTGTTTTTTTTTCTTGTGTGTGTGTATATTGAAATGAATATTACAAATTACAGTTTTAAATAAATAAATTTCATTTTATTTCATTTTTCTTGTTCAATCAAAAAAAGAAATATTTTTTTTTATATTATTAATGCAATAATTTCGGTGAAAAAGTGCAGTAAAATCGTCAAACAGGCTGCTGCAGCAGCAATCAGCTAAAAACGAAAAATAAATAAATTTTAAATAAGTTTAAAAAAATAAATAAATAAATAAAACAACACAGAGTGTATAATGACAGAGGTAAGATGAGGAGATTATCATAATTTTATTTTATTACTTATTACTTTTTTATTTGAATTTAATTCAACAACAACAACAAAATCAAAATAAAAATAAGAAAAAAGTAAAAAAAATATTATTAAATAAAAAAAAAAAACCGTAGTACATACATAAAAATACGCTTAATTTTAATCGATTTATAAAGCTTCTTGATTTTTTCTTATTACTTTTCAAGAAAAATTTCTTTATTTTATTTTTAACATTTTTATTTGTTGTTGTTGTTTGGTTTTCTTTTTTAGTATATGTAGCATGTAAAATTTTTTATTTAATGCAATTTACTTAATTTTTACAATCGCTTGAAATATTTACTGAATTTTAAATTTAATTTTTATTTTATAGTTGAAAAAAATTTCTTTTTCTGAGTGAGAGAGAGAGAGAGAGAGAGAGAGAAAAAAAAACAATAATATTTTTATGTTATTAAATTGATGAAATAATTAAATGGAATTTCACTGACATTGAGATTTCAATAAAATCATAAATGTTGGTAAAGTCAGCATTTTGTGATAGAGTTGTATATACCATACATAAGTTTCGCACTTAAGTCTTTCGTTTTTTCCTATATGTATATGCATGGAACACTTGTACATGTTGTAGATGATTTTTGGGAAATGTTTCTATGGGGATTTCAATTGAATTAGGCATTTGTTTTTTGTGAAACTAGTAAAAACAAGTTGTACTTTTATTGCAGGTATAAAAGGATTATTGCAGGTTTCTTGCTTGAATCTTTCGTTTTCGTAAACTCACTCAATATCATTTTGGTTAATTTTACTACAAAACATGAAAAAAAAGAGAATGTATTGTGAAATTTATAAAAGTTCTTAAATTAAATTCAATATTTTAATCTTAAGTTTTGCTCTTAAATCTTTTGCCTTTCTTACATACTGTTAAAGATTTTCGGAAAATTATTATATGAGGATTTCACTAAAAAATAATTTTATGATAAAATAATATAAGCAAGAGTTCGTGGAGAATCTATCTAGTACAAATTAGGTTTTGCTTTTATGCTTTGTAATCCTCCATATGAAAAAATATTATTGTAGGTTTCACTCTTAAATCTTTTGTTTTAATCAAAAAATGAAAGGCTAAAAAAGCAAAACACCTGGGAAAAGACTCCCGCAAAAAACAAGCGAAAGAGTTTATTAAACCTTCGACTAATATTACTAGAAAACTAATTAACCTTAATAGACAATACGACAATCACGGAACTTATAACTGGGCACTGTCCGCTCAACTACCACCCGTGCAAGATAAGGCTCAAAGAGGATGACAAATGTAGATTCTGCAAAGAAGCCAAAGAAACCTCGAAACACATTCAATGTAAGACATTGTCATCTAAAAGAGTGCGTTATATGCATCAACTTTTCTTCAAACCAAAAGAAATTTGGTGCGCACCTTATAATATAATTTTCGGATTCATTAAAAGCCTAAACCTAAAAGAAGCACGGGCTTTACAAAAGATCTGTAAAGGTCGAAGTGCAACAATAGCCCCAAAATATCTTATCTTATCTTACCTAGAGTTTGGATCAAACTGGTAAAAGTTAAAAATTTCAGATAAATTCTTGATTTAAAAAAAGTGTTAAATAATATAAATTCTTACTGTAGGTACTTAAAAAAAAAACAACAACACGCTTCTAAAAAAAAATCCTCCAATGGATGTCAATCACGTTTTATTCAAATGCAATAATCTTAAATTCAATGACATCCACACAATTCTATTTATCTGAATCATTTTTTATTACATCATTTCATGTAATCCAATTAAATTATAATCAGGAAATTGTAATAAAATATTAACCACAATTGTAAATGACTTAATAATAATTTTATTTATGTTACAAAAAAATTGTTTTTTTTTCACACTTGAAGAAAAACTTATGAATAATTCGTTAAAATTGTTGTCAATTCTATATATTCAACACAATGCTCAATTTATTTATTAAAAGCCCACATTTATTTAATTTTTTTCTCCTCAAAAAATACTTAGTAAAAAAAAAATACAAAAGTACATATATATAGGAAATAGGGGAATGAAAGATTTAAACAATATTCAAGTCATTAGCATATAAATTAGTGATCAGTAGTAATTTTCATATATCTGCGTTTATCATAAAAGAAAGAAAGAAAAAAAAAAAATCTAGAAACGATTTTTAAATTCTTCTCAAACAAAAAAAAAGTAAATTTATGATTGTGATAGCTTATGGAAAGGATGAAAAAACCATATTTATTCAAAATAGATATAGAATTCTGGAGCTCATATAGTAACAGGTTTTAATTTTTATGTGTATAAAAAAAAAAGATTATTATTCGAGAATTTAAATTGTCTTTTCTAGGAATTTTATTTTAGAGAAGAAAAAAAAAAAAGAAACAAAACGCTTTTGCTCCATTTTATTTAATTTATGATTGGTATAACAAATTATTCATATCAGCACCTTACTTGTTGGTGTATTCTAGAAGAAAAAAAGAAGAATACATGAATAAATTAGAAGACAAAAAAAAAAAAATGAAATTCTTAAGTTTAAAACCTTTAAAATGAAATGAAATGATTTTTTTTTTTTTTTAAAAAAAAGGCAATAATGATTTCGATAGAACCGATTATAAATTGAATTTATATTTTGAATTATTATCTTTTTTTGAGAAGTGTGTTTTTTTTTCTTCTTCTTTTAAGATAACAATAATCCTTTTTAGAATTTTATTAATTTATTAATTATATAAACTAGAATTTGAAAAATTTAAATATTTTTACACTGGAAAATTAAATTTAAGAATAAATTAAAAGTGAGAATAGAGTGTTTGTATTCTTTTGAGTTTTTATATGAAATTTTTTGAGGAACAAAAAAAAAAGATTTTGATTTTCAAAAGAATCATAAAACAAGATGTTAATGATTAGGAAAGCGAAAAAGATACGAGGATTATTATTTCAAAAAACGACTTGACCATTGTTTTTCTCGAACTATATAGATTTCTTCTAGCTCTACAACAGTGATCAAGCAATTAAGAGATATTTTATTAAACAGACAGTAGACAGTGTATTCACAAGTCCAATTATCATGATTTCGATTGAGTCAAAGTGTGATTGATTTATGTATTTAAAACTGAAATCACTATGAAAAGACCTTGTATTTTTTAAGATTTCAGTCTGCAAAGAATTATTGAACCGTTGAATCAAAAATAATGAAACTAAATTTCGTGTTGAATCTCCCCGAAAAATCTAAATAATGAACGGGTGTTTTTTCTCTAATTAAATGTCCTTGATTTGAAAAAAAAAATGCATTCAATTTACAGCGAAACTTGCACCACTGGTGGTAGTAAGTTTTTGTAAAGTTAGACATGTCTCTTTTTGAAATGATGGTTCTCATACTAAAAATATTGTAAGTATAAGAGATCCTTTTCAATATTTTCCCATAAAAGTATCTTAAGCATTTTTTTTTTATTTTCTATAAACTAAACCTTATAACATTACCACTTTTTTTTTAAATTTTGTTTGTTTGTTTTTTTTAACAAAAATTTCCTTGATATAATTTCTCATATTTATTCTCTGTTTTTTAAGTGTCTTCGTAAATGCACCTTTTAAACGCAAAAAAAAAAAAAAAAATTAATTACATCGATTACAGTGTTGAAATGAAATTTATTGATATCACAGCATGACTGCTAAATAACAGATAAATACTTTTTTAAAAAAAAGTAAAATTGTTAACCAACCAATATCTGACCAATCTTTAGCTTGGAAAATATTTTGAAAAATTGATTTGTTCCGACTTTTAAAAAGAAAACACAAAAAAAACAAAGAGGATTTCAAAGATTTCTGATGGTGAATTAATAAATTGTTTTACATTATAAATGCGTTTCTTTTACGTACCATATGCGTATACATATGGAAATATCTTTTTCGTTGTTTTTTTTTTCGTCTCAATTTTATCCTTAACTCTTGAAATACATTTAAATGCTAAGTTAAATTACATATTTACTTGTACTTAATCAATCGATTAAATCCTTTAATCAGCAGCGCAAACCAAGTACACAGAAAAACCAACGTTTTTTTCTTTTCTCTCAAGATATCATGGACACAAATATGTAAAAAAAAGGGAAAAATAATTCAATACTTGTAATACCAGACATTATTTATGCGTTTGGAACTTATATGGTAAGATATCTTGATTCTGATGAGATATTTTAAAGGTCAAATGGTCATATAATACTTTGAGAATAAAAAAAAAAAAATAAAAAAGATACAAGTTAAAAATTCTTTCCTATATATTATTTCTGAATTGAAAGAACGAAAAAAAAAAACTGAATAAAAAAAAATAAAAATAAAATAATAAACGCGATTTTAAATTGTTTGCGTGCTTGATTTGGATGCAATGAGCGCGAGCGATAATGGCAATGACCATCATCATCATTATCATCATCGAAAAAAAAGAAAAAATGTACTATAAACATGAAAATTGTATATATGTATATAAAATATGAGCAAGACAAAATAATATAAGAAAAAAATTAAAAACAAAAACAAACAAAAAAAAAAAAAAAAAAAAATAGAAATAAATAATGAATTTTTTTTTCATCTTGTGTTATAATGATACAAAAGACCTCTCCTTATTATTATATCGACAAAAAAAAAATGTATATACAAGTATTAAACAAAACTTTTTCTACATGCAAATATTTGAAGAATAATAAATACGACAAGACAATAATAAGACAAAATGAAAAGATTATAAAAAAAAAAACAAAAAAAAAAATTGTTACATGATGAAATTGATGATTATTGTACAGGGAGAGTGTCAGAAAAAATGAATCTTTCAAATGAAAAAAAATATGTAGGAAAAAATTCTTTACTTGAGCACAAAAAACAAAAAAAAAAACCAACTAAGAACTAAAGAGAACATTATATATACATTTTATTCAAAAATCATGTACATCTTCTGAAAAACAAAAAAAAAGATACGTATACATATTTTGTTGTCGATTCAAAAAGAAGTGGGTGTTTAAGAGCGCATAATGAAAATAAAAAAAAAATATTTAATAAAGAAAAATTTAAAAAAAAAAGTTAAAAAAACAACAACACAAAAAATCTAAAAAGAAAAGAATTCAATATAATAGATACACGTACTCATCATCATATGTAAATAGTTATTCAAGATACAGTAAAAAACAAAAAAAAAATGTTGTTAAATGATAAAATATAGTTACTACTTCATCATTAAAAATTAAAAAAAAAAATAATGAAGAACCTTTAATTTTAACCTTTTATTTTTTTTATATTGTATTTTTGTTAGCTTATAAATCTATCTGATGGAACGCATTCTCATGACCTCATGATCTCATCCATCCATCCATCCATCCATCTATACAATCTTATCTATTTTATTTGAAAAAGATTTAAAATCAAGAAAAAATCATCATATACGACTATACGTACACATACTCGTCCACACAAATGCAAACATACATACATGTGTATGTAATTTAATGATGCGTGTATTAAAATATTTAAAAATAAGATAAAAAAAAAGTATCTTTAGTAATATTTGATTAAACAGCAAAAAAGATACATAAAACACAAATTTTTTAGTAATTTTTTACAATTTAAAGAGATATACAAAAAAAAATGTTCATAAAATTACGTGTATGTACCAGTACCTACTCAATTCAAGGAAAACAAAAAAACAACAACAACAATGAAAAACACAATAAAATTTATTCTTAAAAATTAAATTTCTTATTTGAAAAAAAAAAAACATTAAAAAAAAGCTAATGAAGGGTATTTAGATTTTTTTTTTTTTTAAATTTATTTAGTTGCACAGATGATGGAAAAATTAAATGAAAATTAAACAACAAAAAAACCAAATAATAATAAAAGGAAGATATCTAAAAACATTGAAGAGTATTTATCTCCCATATGTGCGGTGGCCGGAAATAAAATTTACAGAGAAACGAAAAATAAAAAACTAAATAAAAATAAAAGAACTATAAAACCTGAAATTATTTCCTTTTAATGGGCTTTTTTTTTTTCTTTATTTTTCATTTTCTTCTAATTTTTGTACAATTTTATTGTGTTTTAAAAGTTTTTTGTTGTTTTTTTTTTTCTTTTTTGAATGAAAACACACGATGGATGGAGATAATATTTTATCTTATTTATTTTATTCCATCAAGTAAATCAACATCCCATCATATGTATATAAATTTATAATGTTATGATATTTTACACACACTCTTAAGCGTTTTATTATTTTCTTTTCTATTCTGTTTTCTTCATTTTTTGTAACGTTTAAAAATGATATTTTTCTATAATGAAGGCTAGAGTTTACTTTTTTTTTCGTTATCGACATTAAAAAATATAGTATTTAGTACTATTGAACATTTTTTCTTTCTTTTAAAGTTCTCACGATCATGGTGTTCCAAGCATGATCATTTTTCAAGGAGTTTACTGAAATTTTTTTTTTAATCGTTTTTTGTTTTTCTTTTTATGTGTGGAGAATGATCCTTTTCAGAAGCATCATAATTTCTTCATTATATATCGTCAGTCATCTTCGATTTCAAATGTTTTGAAATTCTTATCTCTTCTATTATTTTAAAACTAAAAAGAAAAAATAGTAAATCCGCCCACTAGAATCTTGAGTAACCTTGATCAAAAACATATTGATTATTTTACTACTGTGGATCATGCATAGCTCACATAAAATTATTAGGAGTGCAATTATATTGGCAAGACATGTCCAAAAAGCGAGTGATGCGCATGATTATGGAACCGGATTAGAACTACGAGTATACAGACAGTGTGTAAGCCAAGACCGAGAAAAGGTTTAAAAAGAACCCGTGAGAACTGGAAAGATTTTAAGTATTTAGAAGTTCAAGTCTTAATTCAACGGATTGTACAATCATTCCCAAAGAAATAAAAAAAATTATAGTGGACATACTCAATTTAATGAGCCTTACCAGTTTTCCACTTATATGCATCATCGCTGTACTTGATGGAATGCAGTAAAGGGATTTTTCGGTTCATTAACAGCCTAAAACCAAAAAAAAAAGGTAAAATCGAGACGAATAAGACTTTTTCATGGAAATAAATTTGTTATTGTGAATCATGTCTTGTACCATGAATTTAATTTATAATAAAGGATTTTCAAGGACTATAAACTATAAACTTTTGCAGTGGTCGCATCGAATACTCTGGTACTCGAATAAAAAAAAACCTCAATATTGTATAGTATTGAGTGGGTACAAAAGTAACAATATTTAAATGTTGTCTTTAATCTATCTTTTTTTTCTAAAATAAACTTAATTTTTATGATAGTACCACCATATGAGATAATGGTCACAAATGCCTCATATATGTATAATCTTCAATATCATAAAAATAAAATGATGATGCATCTCTTGATGTTAAGTATCACATATCAAATCCGTATTAAGTATCTTAAACACAATAATAAAAAAAAAAATGAACAACCAAAATGTGCGTAAAAATAGTTAATTTTTATATTACCAAATACCAACAACATTATGAGCTATTAAGTATGTCATTTCAAAAAAGAATTGTAAATACTTTACTTGTATGTGCTTGTGTTTAGATCGTTTTGCAAAAAAGATACCGAACTTATGTGTTTTGTATGCCGACAAAAGTTTTTAAAACAAATTTTATGATCTCTTTAAAAATTTGTTCTTCTTTGATGAAAATACCACAAAAGTATTACAATAAAATTTAAAATAGAAGCTACATGATTACACTTCATAATAAAGAGCGGCTACATGATTCAGATGCTGAATTTTAACCGGAAATAAAAATACATACTTAGGAAAATAAAATGAGATAGATTTTGTAGTTAAACATTTTTTTGTTTTTGTTACATTACACATCCTCTGCATGTTTTTAGAAATCATTATAAATTTTTTAACCCCTAGAATGAACTCATGGTATAGAGTTGTGTGTGGGTTTTGAAATTGAGATTAATTTTGAATGTAATCCTCGTGAGTTATGTCCTTGAAACTTTATAAATTTGACCCTTTGAAGTTTTATATGAAAAATTCATGTTGTCTAGCTTTTTTTGCATTTTGTTTTAAAAACCTTACAAAGTTAGGTATGATTTTTTTTTCGTCAAAGAATTCCGGTTATTCGAAGTCAAAATTTTCAAGATTTCCTTATGAAGTGAACCACGGACAACTGTCATACGTTAAGTCATCGTTTTGGGTCCTTTCTCTTGAAAACACTTGAAAATTTTAAATAAAATACTGCAAGATATATTTTGGTTAAAAAATTATGGCTTTCGGACTTCGGTTCACAACTTTTGAAAGCCAAATTTGGGAAATTTACATGTTAAATGTACCGCATAATAATTGTAACATTTACTGGGCAAGATGCTTTAAAAACTAAAGGTTATTCCCAGGGTTAAAAGAGTTAAAGTAAAAAAAATTAAGGTTTATTGTGCATTTAAAAAAATTAGTCATAAGATACAGATATACACAAAATGATTAGCTAAAATAATATCTGTTTTATTGTTAGATAAATTCTTTCATTGGGCTTTTTATCTAGCTACAAATATCTTTTCACTTCTTTAAAAAACATATATCAACCTAGTTAAGTTACTGTGATTAAAAAGAGATTAAATGTTTAAAAAAATCATCAAATAAAAAATTCGTAAAAAATAAAAATGTATCTCATATAATAATGAAAAGATGTATGTTGGTAATTATCACAGATTTTCAAAATGAAATAAAGCATGAAAATTGAAAAAAAATAAAAGAAAAAAAGAAACAAGAACAACAATGACAACACATATAAAATCTTTGATCCAACAAACCAGATATTTTATATGCTAGGCCAACTATAAAATTGCGTCAGAATAAAAAAAAAAAAAAGACTAAATTAACAATAATTCAGATTATACACGTAAAATTTCTGTTATTGTCGGTCAACAATTAAATTGGACTAATTTTTCTTTTTTTTCTGGTTGTGTTTTTGTTTTTTTCGAAATTTTTATATTTGTCTTATAAAAATTTAATTGAGTAATTGTTTTAACGGTTTTTTTTTTTTAAAGTTCAATTTTTTATTTTTTATTACACAAAATAAAAAAAAATGCTATAAGCGATTATTATTGCTGGTAATTACTTATTATATTAAGCTTAAGCATTTTCTTATTTTTCCACTTTTTTTTTCTTGTTTTTTCGTCATTATCATTATCATTTCACAGTTTTACATACATTTTTCATCGGTAATTTCTTTTATTTTTTGTGTTTTGTGATGTCATTAAAAGTTAATTCTTTTTAAGCAAATTAGTGCTTGGAAAATTAAATTTAAGAAATTAATTTGAAAAAAAAAAAAAGTTGTATAATAAAATAATAAAAAAATGAAGTAAAAAAAAAATTAAATATTTTATTGTAAAATCATTCGAATTAAAATGAGCCAAAAAAAGAAGAAGAAAAAACGACAAACAGCAAGTCAAGAAACAGATAAGAATCTAAATTTTATAAAAAGTTCATGATTCATGAACGCTAAAAATTTTCTAAAAAAAAAAAACAACAAAAATTGTCTTTGTTTTACCCTGAAACTACATTAGACATTAGACTGTCTTCTGGTCTACAGTGTTTTTAAAATTTTTTCGAAGAAAATCGAAGTCAACCCAGATAAAATTTTGGTATCGATACTCGGGTATCAATTAGGCTTCAATATTTTTCCCCTTTTCTAATGATGATTTAATAAAGATATGTATTTTGATTCCTACCATCAATAGAGATGAGTTTGGTGGTGGTAGTCAAAATGGTGTTGTTAAAAAAAACGAAATGATGAATGTTACTGATGTAGAATTGATTCTTTTCTGATTCCTATACCATCGTATTATTAAGGGGAAAATTATAGAATGTACGATTGATGTATATAGTACTGATGTTTTTAGTACATAAGTAGTATAATAAGTAAGAAAATAGAAAACAAAATATGTAGTTTTTTTTAAATAAAAATACTCCTCATTGTTCAAAAAAGTATATAATTTTTTGAATTTTTTGAATTACATATAAAAAGTGTAGAATTTAAAGCTTACAATTATTTTGTTAACGAAAATGCAACAAATATTACTTTTTTGATTCCAGTCTTCAGTACAGCATCAGTACAAAACTTCAATACAGTATCGATATGGCATCGAAGAAGTACTGTTTTTTATTGATGCAATTCCCTCTTAAAATTTTGTTACAAATTCGATCTTTCATCGATACATCTTTGATGCAGGGAATCACAGTAAATTTCCCCTTTTTCAAATTGAACCAATCAGAATGCTCAAAATGCGGACATGGTCCATATAAAAACATCAGTTTTGGTAACTAAAAGATATCGATCCTTTGATACCAGTCCAACATCAGTTCTTCATCAGTCCCGTGTTATCTGGGAAGCTCATTCAGCTTTTTTTTTCGTCAAAAAAGTTTGCTTTTGAACGCGTGAATAGAAAAAATGATTAAAAAAATTATAATAAAGGATTAATAAAAAATCTTAAATCTTTTAAAGGCAAAAAAATAATCTTCAGACACTTTTGCACAAAATACAAAAAAGGTAATAAGAAATTTCATTTGCAATTAGCTTACTGAATTTTGTCGTCTTAAATATAAATAATAAACATTTCCCGTCAATATCTATTGAACTATAAATTTCCACAATGTCTCTCATAGATTAAGTGTTGACGTGTTGATATGGTATGGACTATTTTTTTCTTTCTCCTACATTTAATTCCTTTTTCGACGATAATAATAATGATGATTATGATGGGAATTCAAAATTTAGGTTCAGGTTCAGGTTCAAATGCTGTTTGTATCATCATAATCATCATCGCACATCAAGACACTCATTAAATTTTGTATTTTTTTGTTGTTTTGTTTTATCGTTTTTAATTTTAGATTGTTGTCGGAAACAGGTTAAATGAGTCGTATATCCATACAGTAAAAGGGTTAGATTATAAATGTATAATTCAAAAATACAAAAAAAAAAAATAAAAAGAATCCCCACAATCATCATCGTCATCGTCCTCATCATCATCATCATCATTATTATAACCATCGAATCCACAAATTTGTTGTTTTTTTATTTTTTTTATTTTTGGCTTTTTAATGCATCAGTATAATATTGCTTCCTCAACAGAATGACCCTGAGAATTCTTAAGAATTATAGAAAAGAAAAAAAAACAACAAAAAAGATACAAAACATTTTTATTTTTTCATGAAACTCTTTTTCAGGTAAATATGCCGACAAATCTGAACTAATTTGTATTTTAAAAACAATACGTACAAGAAAATTGGATATTTTATGATGAAAAAGTATGGATTCACAATATTAAAAAAAAAAAAATAAATAAATTAAGAAGAGAATTATATACTTTTATTTTTTGATGATATTCATATATGAAGTTTTGTATATCAAAGTAAGTTTGTGTTACATTCATTCCCTCATTTTTCAAGAAACACTGTAATTAAGCATTTTTAAAATGAGAAATGGAATCGATAAATTTCGTATAATTGCAGTGAATTGTGTTAAAAATTATGACCATAAGAGAAATTGTTATTGAAGATATGTTGTTTTGTTAAATACCCTGTCTTCATTGTGAACGTTTTATTAGGGCTTATTTTTTTTTTGGTTTACTGGGAAAATTTTACGCATGTATGTATGTAGAATAAATGGTGATGATGATGATGAGTCCGCTTCTTCTTCTACTTCTTCTAATGTATGTTACATACTAAGGTATAGATGCAATATGACTGGGAACACATCTGTATGTCCAAACCAAAAAAAATGAACTTAAAAAAGTTGAAAAATTAAATGAAAAAAAAAAAACTCTAAAAATATTTCATACTGACCGACCTTCTATTAATGCATATATGTGTGTGTACTCACGCTGTTCCATACATTATCCGATCTTTTTACTTATATGGTATTTTCCATGATGAAACTTCAAATCAAAAAGAGAAAAGAAAACTTCACGGAAATTGTTTTTGCTAAAATTTTCACATTTGATACGATCAAAATAGCATGTCAATAACCTTATGCAACACAGATAAAAATGTTGGAGTAAATTTTAATTTTTTTAGTATTACATATAGGTCCACACCAAAAAACTATTAAAAACTAATAGTTATGAAGTATTAAACATTATTTTTAATAGTAACATGGTTTAAACATTAGCACTCACTGTATTAAAAATTTAATTTCAATAAGGCATCACAATTTAATAATTATGGTGCAAATGGCAATACTTATTGGATTGAATTTTACTCCATCATATATTAAGAACTTCCATACTCTATATTAAGTTTCAATCAATTAATAATTAAATCCTAATCCTGAAATTGGTATTAATTTCTAATACATATATATAAATTACAAATTAAAAACATTTTTTTAAATTACTTTTTATTTATTTATTTATTTTTTTTATATAAACTTATTTTATACAAGTTAATTCATTTTTAATTTGTTATAATAAAATGTAACAAAAGTGCCTATATTATTCATTCCTTTAAGAGGTGAGTGACTAAGATATATATTCTATCATTGTTTATATAACAGTTGTAACTCGCTTTATTATTTAAGTTTACATATGAAATTAAAGAAAATTTTTCAATTTCTTCTACTTCAAAACAATTTAAAGTATCGTCTCTTTTTTTTGTTTCAAAATGTTGTGTCCAAAAGAAAAAATTATCATTGATAAAAAGAATTTTTAAAATTTTCAAAAATTGCGGCTCTTTTTTTTCAAATTTTAAAAATAAAAACAAACTGTTTCTGTATTCATACCCTGGATTTATTTTTAACCAATTAGTTTCTAATACTTCAGTACATTTATTTTCAAAACTAATTTCATTAATAATATTTTGGTCTACGATTTTTAATTTGCCATATTCAATACTTTCCTCAAACTCCATGAATCTGAAATTGAATGCTGCTTTTTGTTGATGTCGCAACTTTATCGGCAACTAAAATAAAAAAATATTGTAATTTTATTTGAAAATTAAAAATATACACAATTTTTCACTTGAAAAAAATATGTCCTCATTCGTTACACTGCCTGTATTATCGTCACAAATTTTTTTTATTTCCACAAAGTGAAAAACATTTTTATATTTCACTCTTATAATTTTATCACAAAGACTCATTTTTAAAAAACAACTGTTTTACACAAAGCCTGAACAAACAATAAAATTAAATTGTGAAAAAATCGTAGTATGTATTTATTAGAATATAGATCACTTTTTAATACAAAAGTGATCAGATTTTTGTCTTAAAATATCAAAACTTAATGTTATACTGTATCATTAAATAAACGCGTTGCAACATGTTTCAAATTTGATACAGAGTGGATCAATTTTTAATACAAGCCTGTATCAGATTCTGGGCTTAAGCTTTAACAGAAATAATAATTCATAATTAATATTGTAAACTGATTAAATTTTAATGTTGAAACTATTAAAAATATACATTAATATTTCATTCGGATTAAAAATTAGTCCAATATTTTTATCTGTGAACCCTTATCTACATAAAAACGTTTTTCACTCATCATGATGATGTTGACGACAGTGGTGATGACGATGACGATGATGATCATGATGATGATATTGATGACTGTTAACAACAACAGAAGAAAAAAAATGCATTTTTGTATAATATTATGTGGCATAAACAGCAGCATAAAAGTAATAAATTGTATATAGCAGCTGGACAAATTCATCCTAATAACATTTATGCGTGGGTGAACAGCCGTGTGCTTTAGCTAAAATATTTTCTCTTTTTAAAACAATTTTTTTTCTTTTTTTAATTCTTTTTCTTGTTGTGTGTTAACATAAAAAATAAAGTAAAAAAGATGAAATACTTTAAGATTGTTAACAGTAGCAATGAATATGTACATATAGTGAAGCTCGCTCGCGGTAGCAAAAACAAAAAAAAAGAACAGTATATTTGATACTTTGTTGCCTTTTTAATGATTTTTTTTTCTTCAAGAATTATTATTTTCTACATTTTTTTCTTCTTCTCCGAACGTATGTGGTATACATACATATAAACATTCGTACTAAAATAGAAGGCGTTAAAAATCTTTTCCTGTGAAAATTCACCTCCCAAGTAGATGAAAATCACGATTTGCATTGTCAACTTTTCAGTCAGAAGTCACAATTTTATGTATTTTTTATGTATATGTATGTATGTATCTGAATGTGCAAACAGTAACAAAACCAACAACAAAAACCAACCAACTACAAGAATTTTGATCTTTTACTGGTGATATTTTTTTGTTTTTCATAAGGCAAAAAAAAACTAAAATCACATCATCGTGAATATATGGACATTCAAAAATACTGTGAAAAACCGAAAATATCTTTTTCTATACATAATGTATATATACATAATGTACATACTTGTTTTATATAGCCAGCCGGGATTTCTTTATAACTGATGATATTTTCTATATTTGATTTGATTACCGTCAACAGTGCATAACTAATGGACACCTTTAAAAAAAATATTGTATATGTGTAAAAAAGCTGAAAAAAAAAAACAACAGAAGATGAAAAACCTGTCGTATAGATAGATATTCCTGAATTAAAAAAAAAAAAAAAACTATAAAAATAAAAATTGTGTACATATCTCAAAGATTTAATACTTTGTTGATTTTTGTGTGAATAAATTTTCAAAAGCAAAAAAAAAAAAAAAGAAGAAGAAAAAAATAAGAAGAAAATTTACTTTAATTTTTGGTATCCTCATAGTACTTTAACCATAATTTGAATTCTCACAAGAAGCAGTTGTGCAGACTGTATACTCATATGTAGATACATCTAAAAGAAATGAAATCTTAAAATGAATGGTCGACCTTATAGCCATCACACTATATGTGTAGTCCTTTTTATTTTATATATTTTTTTTATCTTCTATTTAATAAAATATATGGATGATGATGATGATGATCTTATACATACATATATAATCTTATCTACGATAATCTTACAATAACATTTGTATATTACATAGATTTAATGCCATTTTAATTCATCAAATTATCTGATTTCTTTGGACCGATAAAAGAACAAGCTCGTCAAGATAAAAGTAGAAAAAACAAAAAAACAAAATAACTTAGAAATTTTATATTTAACGAAGAATTGTTAAGTAGTTAGTATATTACGGTTTTGATTTCTCTGTTTTATGTTGATGATGATATTATTTTGTGTACAATTGTAAAGTATCTATTTGTATCTATAAAAAGTATGTGCACAATCACACACATACGAACAAAATGCAATATAACAGCAGCAGAAAGCATATAGTAGAATTTAAGTATCCGCTATAATATTAGATGATGATAATAATAATGATGATGATGATGATGATGATGATGATGATGATGATGATGATGATGATGATATTTAAGCTCATCCATTTATGTAACCACCAAAACCAAACTATCACTAAAATAAAACACAAGAAACAAATACAAAATACAACTTGATTGCATCTTATTTTAGAAAGAAACATCACATCACATCCATGGAAAAGTATCACAAGTTTTCTTCTTATATAGATTTTTTTAAATTTTTTTAATCATGTACCGTGAAACGATACTACCGCTTTGATATCAGTATCACACATTACATTATTTTTTTAGTTTTATATACTTAGTGGTGCTATAAGTTCTGTCCCAAAAAACATATGAGTCATATCACAAGTGTTCATAGACTTAGGGAGCTATAAATTTCTGAAAAGTATAAATAAGATGTCTAGTTTAAAAAAATCCACAGTGAAAGTAATTTAGTGCTGGTGTGATAATATGGAGTGGGAAATCAAAGAAAACCGGATTGCAGTTATAGCTCTTCACAAGTGCAACAAGTCGACAAATGAAATTTTCGATTTGCTGAGGCTTCTTCAAATCTCGAAAAAATTTATACGTAGGGCAATAAAAAAGTACAACGAGATGTGCTCTGTCTATGACAGACCTAAAACTGGTCGTCCTCGTACGAACGAATTCGTCGAAATCCTCTTCGAAAACAGAAAATAATGGCACTGGGGATGGGTATACAGAAAAGATCTATGTCCCGCATCATTAAAACAGACCTTAGGTTTGGCGCTTATCGTAAAACCACCAGACATTGTCTTACGGAAGCCTTACGAAAAATTAGAATGACTAGAGCGAAACCGCTGTTGGAGCTGCACGCGAAAAATAATTACCAACAAATTCTTTTTGCTGATGAAAAAATTTATATCGTTGATGAGAAATTTAACCGGCAAAATGATCATGTGTACGCCCACAGCTCCCGAGAAATTGCTGAGAAAATTTTAAGGGTGGAAAGGGGACATCATTCGGCTCAGTGATGGTTTGACCGAAAGTGTCCTATGAAGGGGTCACACAACTGCATTTTTGCAAACAAGGGGTCAAAACGAAAGCTGAACGATATCTTGTTTGCTGGAAAACATTGGATGTTACAGCAAGATTCTGCGCCAGCTCAAAGGTCTAAAAAGATTAACAATGGTTAAAAGTGGATAAATCCGAATATAACGCTGCGGAAGATTCGCCATTAGGAATACCCGACCTTGATCCTCTGGAATATCGATTGTGGAATATTTTAAAGGAGAAGGCCTGTTCTAAGCCCCACCGAAATATCGAAACTCTAAAAGCAACTTTAGTCAAAACAGCAGCATCAATACCAATTGAGACAATGCGTGCTGTGTTTAATGAAAAAAAAAATAAACATGACACTCTATTTTATTTTGCTTCCAAAATAATCCTTGTTTTGTTCGGGACAGAACTTATGGCACCACTAAGTATGTATATAATATACATTTTATTTTTTAAACAGTTATAATCATTTCACATGCATATGTGTATACATCTTGTATCTTGTATATGATACATTTTTGATGATATTTTAGTATCAGGTGCGGTAGGTAAGTATATTATTATATACATACTAGTACGTATGTACGAATATGTACTAAATTTTTGCGGTTGTTGTTTTAATATAATACACAACAATTCCTTTTAGCTCATAAAGTGCTGATTTTGTTAGTCACATATCATGCTCTTCATTTTATTTTCCAGATTACATTTACTTTGATTATTTATGTAATTTAATATTATGTACATAGATACACATTATATGTACTTATGTATGTACAAATGTAGATTTTTCTTTCTTCAAAGATCAGTTTTTAAGATACAACTTTGAGAAAGTGCAGTCAATATTCAACACAACACAACAGTCGCATCGCATCATCACCATCATTTACAGGAGCAAAAAAGGCAGGAACATTTCATGTATTTTATTTCTAATCGCCTCCAGCATACATATGTATGTATTTGTATGTATGTACGTTAGACTGTCCCTTATTTGTTCTACGAAAATTTTTTTTTTTTGGAAACTCGCGTGCTACCCCAGAAATTTCAAGTTATTCGGATCACGAGGTCCAGAGATATTCAAGTTTGAAATCTGATTTTTGACGAAAACGTGCTAACATACAAACATATGGGCTAACACTCCTATGTTAAATTCTACTATGTACCTCCCATATATGTTCAAAAATTGTTGAAGGCCTTTTCGTGCCTTAAAAAAAATATGTTCCAAGAGTAGTAGGAAGTTGAAATTCGGGCAGTATATTCCTTGAAAGGCTCTCTTCTACACAAACGAAACGAATGAAAAGAAATCGTTAACTAGGGCAAAAAGTATGGGGTAAAGTGCATAAAAATCGTCATTTTTCAAAAAAAAAAATCACAGTGAAATCGGCACGGGTTTTTTTGGTATTTCTACTTTAAATTGAAGAACGAAAACAATTAGGGGATAGCACCCTGAGAATCTGAATGTTGAAAAATAAGGGACATTCTAATGTACGTGTATATACATAGATACAATTACAATTCAACATATGTTTGTCCACATATAGTATAATCAGTAAATAAAAAAAAAATTACGATTAATATACTTCAAATAAAAGACTTTACTTTTTTATCTTTGATTACAAAAAAAAAAGATACATACATACATAATATGTGTATGATTTTTGTTCATCATATATACGATTAAATATCTTTTCTTATATACATTTTTGATCAAACTGATACGCAAATCACCATGTCCAGTTGTTTATGATCAATTATTATGACTTCATTTCAATTTATGATCAATTTTCACCAAACAAATGATCAAAAAAATTGACTTTTAATAGAATTTAATTATAGAATATGAACGTATGATATATTCGAAAAATGAATGTACATACATGTACTGAAGGTACTCATATGAGTCATATGTAGTATGTACTGTTTTTTTTTATGAAATGAAGAAAAAAAGATGAAAATAGGTACGTAGAAATATTTTCTGTCTTTTTTTTTTTTATAAATGTGAATAACATGTTATTTTTTTTATTTTAGAAAATAAAATATAAATTTAAAATTAATAAAAAACGGTAAAAGAGGTTTAGATACATATGTATGGGATTTTTTGTTTTGTTTTTTGGTTTTTTCTTCAATTTAAAATTGTATAGAAATCTGTGAAAAATGTTAAGAATTTTTAATTTTTTGTTTTTGTTTTTCAATTTAAGATTTAAAAACGAACAAGTGTGTCGTTGTTGTTGAATAAAAAAGAAGAAACTATTTTCGAAATACATATTAAGAAAAAATTATTATTAGGCTCATAAATTTTACATTTTGATTGGTTTTTATACATTTTTAATATTTTTTTTTCCATCAAGTTTACAGTAAAATGCAATCCATTATTATGTATTATTGAACCACAATCAAACGTGTTTATGATGACGTTTTTTTTTTTTTTTTTTTTTTGGTGTGAGGAAATCAATCTGAATTATTGAATTTTGCAAGCAATTTCAATATTTTTCATCGATTTTTTTTTAGTTTGAAGTTTATTGTCGTTTTTTTTATTAATTAATTTTCTTTCTTGAAATTCCAATCAACAAGTGGATACTAAATTGAAAAATAAATGTTCAATATCCTTTGCGGCGTTGATAAATTTTATATTGAAAAAAAAAAAAGGAAAATTTATCCTTAGTATTAAAATTTACTTCGTGGGTTATTTTTTTTTTCAGAAACTGTTAAATTTAAAATCTTTTTTTTCTTTTTTCAAATTCTTTGATTCTTTTAACATTCGAAGTTTTGCCTACATTGGCGTTGCACAACTTAGTCCTTATAAATAAATCATCACTTATCCTCGAAAAAGTATACATAATAATTTTTAAAGTTTTTTAAAAAAAATAGTAGTGCTGGTTTGCCGTGGCGATATTCGAAATCTTTCGAAGACCCAATTAGCACTGAAAGTGCCATTTTGATACAAAGATAGTGTACTGTATTGTATTTTATTTGTGTGTGAATTTCTTCGATTCAAAGTGTGTTTAAACCTTTTAAAGATTATCCTAGTTAAATTGCACCTTTCTGCTCCTTAGGAAACATACTTTTGTAAACAAAACAATATACATACATATTACATATACATTTGTAATCTTCGAATGGACGCCCATAATTTTTTTATGTGCCTTGTAACTTACGCTCTGTTACAAGGATTCTTTTCATATTACAATGAGTTTGGTGGATCAACGAGCCCGTGAAGATATTCCAGTCTACATCAGACGACTATGATTCAATCTCATGCAATATGATTTTTTAAAAATAGTTTACGAGTTTTTTTTTTTTATAATTTCTTGTTGGTCAATGATGTGATGATGATGATGATGATGGTGCAGTTCATTTTAGGTCGACAATAACAATTTAAAAAAAAATAAAAATATTCTTTTTCGATTGTTGCTTATTATATTCTGTGGTTTAAAAGCAAATTACAGATAATTGGGGAAATATTTTGTTAGTATACTCTGATTCATTTTTATTCAATCTGTTGTTGTCTGTTTTTAACAACGAAAAAAATGTAGGTACTTCTTTTTTTTTGTTTTTTTTTTTAAAATTTCTATACAAACTGACTGTGATGATGGATAAAAGGTTGGTATTTTAGTTGTTAATACATTTAAAAAGACGAAAAAAAAAAAAATAATAATAATAATGAAAATTGCATAAAACAACATTTTATTTATTATTATTTTTTTTTTTCATCTTTCAAAAACGGAAATTAGATTGACGGTGTTATGGGTATATTTTTCTTTCTAATAAATTAGTGAATACATTATATACGCACAGCAGATGATGATATTTTGTTGTTTATTAAAAGAAAATAAGTAAATACATAAGAAGGAGATAACAAAAAAGATGCGGAACCTTTTGATGTTTTTTGTTTCCCTTATAAACAAGAAATTACTCTTATAATATGTGTTAATACAGGAAAAAGAAAGGAAAAAAAACAACAAGTTTTTTTTTTTTTTGGATTGAGAAGGAAGAGGAGGAGAAAATACAAAATTTTAATCTTTTTGTAT
Organism: Bombylius major; assembly: GCA_932526495.1. NCBI lineage: Eukaryota > Metazoa > Arthropoda > Insecta > Diptera > Bombyliidae > Bombylius > Bombylius major. The sequence continues at coordinate 10,114,746 of OW052043.1, forward strand.
TCCGGATGCAAATTTTTTTTTTCCCGAAAAGATGGTAAAAATATCTTAAAATTAAACTTTTTACTGAAGTATCCTTGTTGTTTTTTACAGGCAGCATTGAGAACCAACCAAGTCCTTCTCTTATTGTACTATCAACCATTGTAGGCTCGTTTTCCTTGTTTTCAATTCCAGGCAAGATAATCTTGCATTGAGTCACCACCATCAAGGTTTTCATCACGCTTCAGTATACTGTTCAGCAAGGTTTGTTAAGTTCTTTCTCGTTCTTCTGGGTTATTTTGCTGTCTAGCGCTTTCTCCATAATATGGTTTTTATTTCTTCCATAGTTTCTCAGAAATTAGAGTTATCTTCATGAAGCCTCTCACAAGAGTGTTTCTACATAATATTGCTTCTTCAATCTTCATTCTTCAGTGTTACTTTTGACAAGAATTGAGAGCCAGTAGTGTTTTTTTTAAAGGAGCCATGTTTTTTAAGAGGATGGGTGTATGAAAAAGAACTATAGACAGCGCTTATAATCCATAAAATTCCCGCATTTATAAAATAATAATTGCATTTAATTTACTTCTTCTTTTATTTTATTAGAGAAAAAAATAATATCTGTTTCAAAAATGCATGGCACACAATTATAATCTACAATATTCATCTTTCAAGAACAGTTTGTGTGTTTTTTCTTTCTTCAAAATTTAAAAGAAAAAAAACACACCTTTTAGATTGCACTGTTTTTTTTTTCGTTTATTGTATTTATTCTTTCTTATAAAAGTTCTCTATTTTGCGGCGCGATTTACATATGAAATGACATCTTCTCGGCAATTGAATGCACAAATAAATTACCGGTGAGTGACTACCTGTTGACGGGTAAAAACAAAAAAAAACTGGTGAATTCATATCTTTTTAATGTGCACGATAAAAAAAAAATACAATAAAAAAAAAACCCCAAGACATTGTAATGACGATGATAACCTCTTACCTGTCTGGGCCTGGCCGCATTTTCGACTTTTTTATGCATAAATACTTATTATTTCTGATGTTTTTTTTTGTTTTGTTTCTTGTATTTTTATATCAACCATATTTTTCTTTTTCAAACTGATTATATTCACCTTCATTTCTTAACAGTTTAAGTATACTGTAAAACGTATATATAGAACCTTTTTGGTTTTTGATATGTGCAACGTATATATGATTTCTATATCACCCTATTTAATCCTTGGTCTGCATATAAAACAGAAGAAAAAAATAAAATACTTACAAATCTGCACTGTTGGACTGTTATGTTGGTGTAGTTCTTGTATTCCATAATATACAAACAGTGCTACTTGCTATATTTGAAATTCTTGAAAAAAATAAAAGAATTTATTATATATATTTTCTGGTTGTTATTCACATGGCGCAACCAAAAACTCTTTGGTCGTCATCATATCTTTTTTTTTTGTTAAATATTAAAAAGTTAGTATTTTTGTTGTTGTTGTTACTGTTTTGTTTGCTTGAAAAATGTTCATGTATTCTTCGTTTACTTTTACATTTGCTATGGCGATGATTATGATGATGATGTAGTCCTATTATTTCATTTTTAAATCATCTTTTCTTTTATTTTACTTTTTTTTTAATGATTGTTTTTTTTTTTTTGTTCTTTTTGAATTATTATTTTCTTCCGTATGTGATCCTGACCGACTACTTCACTATATTATATACTTTAAAAAACAATTATAAAGTACTATTATGTGTACATATAGCAGTAGTACACAATTACCATCATCAGCTGGAGTTTAAATTATGAAAAAAAAAATAAATAAACAAACACAAAAAAAAAACAAATTTATCTAACTTTTATGGGAGTTACCCGGTAATCTTTGTACAAATTCAATTTTATCATTATCATGTTTTATTTGCTTTCATCATCATCATCATCATCGTCATCTGGTGGTATTCAATATAAATTTTATTCCATCATCATACAGTTTATATTTTGTAAGATACAGATATACACGTACGTACTATATGTGCTGCGTGATAATATAATGAAGAAGAAAAATTAAAAATATTAAAGAAAAAGAAGAAAAAAAAATCGATTCAATTCAATTACTTAGTTTTTATTTAGTTTTGTGTTTTTTTTCCATATTTTTAATTTTTTTTTTTTTTTTTTACTTCAATAATATCACACCATGATACGAAAATCGCTCGATTATATTTCACAGTTCTTTTTCTCCTTATTTTTTCTTTATTTTTTTTATTTTTTCATTTAAATAAGAAAAAAACCCTTCCGACTTTTATAAGTATTTAATGGGGAAAAAAATTTCTGATCTGTGTATTATGTATTTTGTAGTTGTTGTTGTTGTTATTGTATTATCAAAGAAGGCTACTTATATCATCAGTATGTGAATGCATCTGAGTTCTTCTCTTTTATTATTTTTTTACCTTCATATACATACATATGTACGTATACAGCCATTAGCCCTTTTACATTACACCTTTATGTAGGTATGATGTATCTACATCTATTCTGTGAAAATCCTCTTGTATTGTAGTACAAGAGCTCTGTTAATAATTCTTATTATTCTTCTATGCAAGAATAAAATGAAAAGAAGAAGAAATGGTAAGAACCTCAATTGAAGAAGAAGAAAAAGGAAGAAAAAAACAGAATTTTTTTCAAGTATTATCATATTTGTGTAGAGTTTAAATCAATATTTACATATTTTGAAAAATATTCTTTTATTATTTGATGAAATAAAAAGAAAGAAAAAAGAATACAACACGATTATTGTGAAGTAGAGAATATGCGATAAAGATTGGTTTTTTTTTGTATTATTTTACGAGTATTATTGATATAAAGTCTAAAAAGATATTATTTCCTAGTATCTATGAATATAAACATATTTGAATTGGTTTTTTTTTTTTGTTTAGTTGTTTCATCTTTATAATGTTAATTTGCTAGTGTTATGGTATGTGATTGATATTTTGTTTATTTTATGAATTTACATTAAAAGTATAGAAAGAAAAGAAAAGAAAAAAAAACTGTATTTTAGCGGCATTTTTTTGTTTACAAAAGGATAAATTTATTCTTATTATTATTATTTGTTTTGTTGTGCATCAATTTTGTGTATTTAAATGCGGTTTATATTCTTTGAAAAATTATAATTGTTCCGCAATTGTAGAAATATACAAGGTGCTGTTAATTTGTCGAAGTTTTTTTTGTCACTTTTTTTTTTCCAGGTGTATTTTTTTTTCACAGACGGTGTGTTGTTTTTAAAATTATGAGAGCTTTTCAAGATATATGGTAAATGGTCCAGGAAGAATAGGGAAACAAATAAAAGTTCGTTTTGAAAAAATTTGGTACGAAAAAAATCGCGTAGATTAAGAAGTTTTTAAGAAGAAAATCAAATAATGTATACAAGATTTTTCTCTTGAAACGATATGGGGCCAATCTTAATAAATTAAATAAATTAAATAAAAAGCACAATAACGTGAAAAAAACTCCAAAAAATTCAAGGATTTCATGATTCCTTTGCTAAAAATAAATTCATCCGTAATATGAACATTTCAGTAGTACAGAAATTTCATATGTATAAGTGAAGGATATAGACAAGGAACTTCTTAAATTCAATTTTTATTCCTTATCCAAATATTATCCTACGTAAATATGTTGAAAAACTGTTGCTATTAAAAATCGAATACATAAAATAAATATGAATCAACTTTTTCAAAAAAAAAAGGCAAAATGATTTCGAAAAAGATTCCTATTGGAAGGTGCCACTCCCTAATTATAAAAACACAAAAGCTAGTTGCAAATAACAAAATCGTAAACTCTATTCTTCAAATAATGCTTAAATCACACTAGAAAATAATATTTATATGTATAAATTTTTTTTTCAATAAATAAAAAAATTAATGATTTATTGTACAATGAAAAACAATTCAAAACAAAAGATTTAAGCGAGTAACATGATCTTTAAAAATTTTCATTCAATAATTCACTTTTATTATTGAAATCTTTGTATTAACATTATTTATTAATATTGAATTTGCATAAAAAAGTAACGAATATGAAAAAAAAAAAAAGAATTAATTTATGTATTTTCAAAAATAAAAAAAAATCACTTTTAGAAGAAAAGACATTGAAAAAAAAGGGTTCGCGAAGAACGAAAAAAACAACAAAGCAAAAAAACAATACGATGAAATAAATAATGACATGGTGACAATAATAAAGAAAAAAAATATGAGCAATTCATTGATTCATGCCCTCAAAGTCAATGACATGCAAAAAAGCGAAAAAGAAGAAGAAGAAAACATTATTTTCTCTTTTTTTTTTTGAAAATAAAATGATGACACAAGAATCCAATAAAGCTTTACCACACATCTCCACCTTCTTTCTTTTCAATTGATGCACACTATCATTGGTATAACACTTCAATTCTTCACTTTTTCTTTATATACAAAAAATAATTTTCTTATTGTTGTTGTTGTTTGTGCAACATATATATTTTATGTAATAATAACAGCTCAGAAATCATCAGCATGCATCCGTGAAAGATAATTTGGTTCAGCATCAGATGCAAGAAATGTTATGGAAAAGTATCCAAACTATTCATTATTCTACAAAATTCATTTTTTTTTTCTTTTCTTTTCTTTTTTGTATTCAAAGAAATTTTCATTTTGTCTGCTTGTGAAGTTTTCTTTTGCATTCTGATGATGATGATCATGATGGTGGTTTGTTGTATGAAGTTTTTTGTGGCCATGGCCTTGAAAGAATATATTTTTTTAAATACATCAAAGTATAATATCTTTTGCATTTAATTTTATTTTTAAGATAAATTTTATTACCATCAGCATTTCACAGTATATGCACGATTAAAGAGTATGGTTTTTTCTTTTTATTTGTTGTAAAAAAAAAATGAAACAGAAGCTTTAACCAATCCACGAAATGCAAAAATTCATTTTTTTTTCTCTCTTTTTCTTTAGGTTTTTTTTTTTTTTTTTTGTTTGTGTCGTCAGCAGCTTTGTTCTGTCATTTTAAACTTGGACATTGGCACTATGTCAATGATCGCAAAAATTTAATTTTTTTTTTTTTCAGTTTAATTGTCAATATTGTGAACCATAATTTATATCTATGTGTGACGTTATGTTTTTGTATATGTGTGTGTGTATTTTTTGGAGTCTATACGAATGAGCTATGTCGTCGCTTCTTAAAAAAGTGTTCTATCACCGCAAATTTTAAAAGAATGATGAAAAAAAAGTCATAAAAAGAATTTTTATTTTGCATTGTGAATGAAATGGTAAATGTCGTATAAATGTGCTGAATATAAGAATTAAAAGAAACTATAATATGTCACTGATGCCAGTAAATTGCAATATGCATAATATACATAATATATTATATGAAAGATTGTAGCTTAGTAGAGATACGTTTTGAATATGCATATACCTAAGTAGTATGCATTTACACACATAAAATCTTCTAAAGAAGCTTTTGAGGAAACAAAAAAGAAAAAAAAAGTGGTAAAAAAAGGAAAAGTCTAAGGAGATTTACGTTTGTTTTATTATATTTACTTTGCGAAAATTTAAATAAGTAAAGAATTATAAGTAAATTGAAATACGCAATTTTATATAATTTTTCTTTTTTATATTCTTCTTCTTAACTTTCAGTTCGTTTTGTTGTATTTACAGTAAAATTACGCTTGACCAAAAGCCGACAATGTACATAGAATGTCATCATGGTTGTCTTTAAGGCTTTTTTTCTTTCTTCTTCTTTTATAAAATCCCGAAGACTATGCAAAAATTGTTATTTTTTCGTTTTTTTTTCTTCATCTTCTGCTGCTTTATTTTTTTTTTTTGGTGAACATGGAAATGAGTATTACATTCAAATATGTACAGAATGTGATGACGACCTTAAAGAGTCAAGAAGGACAACCAATGAAGGAATGCCGAAACAGTACATCTACCACAAAAATGCATTCCTTTTAGCTTTTTCGTTGATTTTTTTATTTTTTTTTATTACGTTTTTTCTTGGCTTTTTTTAACGCACACAACAAACTTGAAAAAAAAAATCTTTAACAAGATTTGTATAAAGAAATGTTAAGGAATATTTTTGTTTTTTTGTTTTTGGGTCTTTCATTTTTGTACAGATCTCGTTCAGAAAAAAAAAAAAATTTGCTTATATGCAAAACTTTAAAAATTCAAATTTCCTTCTTTTTTTTTTTTGCATTTGCTGGTTTAATTTATAAAATCCTTAAAGTTTAGTTTTTGCTTTTTGGTATGATTTTTGTATTCGTAATACACAAAGAATTTTTGTGTTTGATTCAAAATTGTTGTCATGATGGATGCAAAGCAATTGAACAGTCCGATCTTTTATTTTTGTTTTTTGTTTTCAAAGTCCTCGATCCTGTTGTACCATATTAAATTTACCTTTTACCTTTAACTGCCTTTTTTATTTATTAAACCATTTTGTTAACGTAAAAAATGTTCAAAGATTAACCAATCAACTTAAAAACAGGAAATTTGTGAATTTTTTTGTACATATCATCAAATTATACATAAGCATCACATATACTCCTCTTTTAACAAAAGAGACATTGATTTTCCTCTTTTTTTTATTTTTATTATTTTCATTTTCAGTATTTTGTTGTTGTTGTTGTTGTTGTTGCTTTATTATTTTCATTGGTGATGATGGTTAATCAAGACACATAAGAAAGAATAAAATAAATTTTTGATGGGTGGGAAATTTTTGTGGTCTTTAATCTTTTTTTGAAAAAAAAAAACAAAAAAAAACAAAAAAAGTTTTCATGTCATTCGTTTTTTTTTTTGCCATGAAAATTATTATTATTTTGTTGTTGTTTTTTTTTTTTAACAAGTAAAAAGCATCATTTCAGTGACCTTAAAGACAAAACAAAAAAAAAACAGCAACAAGAAATAAAGAGTAAAAATTCTGGTATATTTTCGCTGTCAAACTTACTAATGTAAGTAAATGCACATATTATAAGTGAATGACCATAATTTTTAGGTGATGGTTTTTTTCTTCTTCTTTCATTTAATTTATTAGCCTAAAAGAAAATAAAGATTCACTTTGGTTTTTTTTTTTTGCTCTTTATTCTTCGGTGCGAATGTAATCGTTAAATATCTGCCTTTTTTTTTTAAATATATTTTAATGCTTGATGAGTAATGAAAGTCTCGAAAGAAAAAAAGGAGAAAATTTCGCACAGTGTCATCTTTTCTTTTTTTTTTCGTTCATGTTTTTTTCACATAAAATGCAAAAAAAGTTAAATTTGATGAGAGATGTTCAATGTTGCACACACGAGATATTTGTTATACTGACAGACAAGTAAAAATTTGATGATATTTTCTCTTCCTTTTTTTTTCTTCCTCTCATTTTTTGTTGTTGTTTTTTTGTTTGTTTCTTATTAACTTTGATGTATTGTTATAAAACTTGACAAAATAAAAGTAAAAAAAAAAATAATAATAAAAAACGGAACGTACTACGTAGATTGATTGATTTATGTCAACAAAATAAAGAATAATGTGTTCATCGTTTAATACATGCAAGCATTCAAAGTTTTCTTTAAGGAGTTTAAGTTTACTACTTTTTTTTTCTGTTTTGTTTTTGTATTTTCCTTTTGTTTTAAAGTTAAAAATTTATGTGATCAAAATTTAAAGAAATTAGTTTTTTTTTTCTGTATTTTTTTGAAAAATATTTTTATTTTAACATGTAATAATTTTTAATCAAAAGTAGGACGCTATTTTTAATACGCTAATGATCGGATAAAAGTTTAAAAGGATTTGTTTTTTTTTTTTAAATATTAATAAAACAAAAAATTTTTGGGTTGAAAAAAATAATATAAAATAAAGGAATTTTTCTTTTTATGAGAATTTACCGGTATCATAAAGAAAATTTAAGAAAAAATAAAAATTAATTTGTATAAATATTTTATTTTTTCAATATGTCTTAAGGGTATAGGACATTAAGGTTTTTTGAAAAATGATTTTTGTGGAAAGGTTACACACAAAATTAGCTTTAAGTTGTTAAGAAAGCAGTTTAATTGGACTCGATTCGTCATCCATATAAAAAGGATAAAAAGGTTAGGGTGCTGTGCTAGTGTAGTGGTATTTCTTATTAATATCCTCGTAAGTTGAGAAAAGTGAAGAGAAGAGCGTATAAAGTGTACTAAGTCTAAGTGGTGTACTAAAATTTGGTTGGGTTGAGAAAGCCGAATAATTCCAACTCAAAGATGGTCATCCAGTTTCCGAAGTTTATAACTCGAAGGTGAATTTTACTCTTTTTTTTTAAATTTAGGATTATTTTCCAGTTTTATTCCATCGCAACTTGATATTGTTTCATTACCCACTGTTTTATGTTTTATATGTAAACCTTGTATGCATCCCGATTTGCCGAAACAAATTATTTTACCAGAACAGAGGTCCTGGCATTCGGAATGCAAGATTTGATTAAATTGAAAAAGACAAAATACATAATTTTTCTCTTTCTATGTATAATATTTTCTAAAACAGCATTTTTTTTTAGGAATAAATTGTATATATTAGAGAAAATTTGATAATAATCGTACAATTAGATAAAAATCTTTTTTTAAATGTAAGATTTTATTTAAAAAAAAAAAAACAATTAAAAAAATATGTGATTTAATTTATTTTCAGATGATGTTTGGCAAAATAACACTTCAATTCAAACTGAAGAAAAACAGGCAAAATTAAAGATCAAAACAAAACGCAAGAAAAAAAAGGTTAAATTTTCAATAAATCAGTTAAAAATGCGAAAATTTATTGAATAAATCAAAAAATAAAAACACACACACACATTAGAGAAAAAAGATTTAAAAAATAAAGAAAACAAAACATGTCACAAAGAGATTTTTCTGAGGTATGTAAAATTTATTTAAATTTAATTTTTTCCCTTTTTTTTTTTTTAATTTTTAAATTTTTCATTTGTGGTTTTACATTTTCAATTCAAAAAAGTAAACACATAAAAATACTTGAAGTTGAAATTCTTAAGTTTGCATGCTTTAAATAAATTTTAGATACAATGTTGCAAAATAATTCATTCAATAATTAAAAATAATGTCAGAAAAATGAAATTATCATCTCATCATCATCATCATCATCATCATCATCAACATCATCATTGGTTATATATTGTTTTACAGTCAGAACAATAAACCTACATAAAAACGTATTAATTTCAATAAAAAAGAAATAATAAAACAATAAATTAATACACGAAAAAGAATTAAAAAAGAAAAATAAAAGAAAAAAGAACATTCTCATCTCACATGTAACGCGCCTTATCAAATGATGATCATATGTCATCAATATAAAATTTATTGAACATGATCGATGGTAAACAAATATCCTGAATATAATGGTTCTTGTTGTTGACTTTCATTTTTTTCTTTTCTTTTGTTGTTTTTCTGTTGTTTTTGTGAAAGGATGTCAATAACTATTTTCGCATGAACGATCATCAGAAATTGGCATCAAAGATTCACAGTATATTTAAAAGCGAAATAAAAAAAAAAAGAAGTTTAAGTATTTATTAAAAAACATAATATGAGTAACATAATAAAGAATCTCTTTTTTTCTTCTTCTCTATGTTCGATTGTTATGTAGAAGGTCTATGACTATAGCGAAAAAAAAAGATAGTTTTTTTTTTTTAAATAAAAATAAAATCAAAACATAATCAAATTCTGTTCTTTTAATGTGTAATCTATTATTATAAAAATCTACTAAACAATCCGCCAACGTAACATAAAGTTGTTGTAATGAAAACCTTTGCAAAATATTTAACAATAAACACACACACACACACACACACAAACAAATGCAAAAAGGAGGAAAACAAAAACAAAAAGATAGATCAGAAAAAGAAAACTTAAAATATTAAGTTTTCTTATGATGTTCTTGATGACGATGATGATGATGATGATGATGATGATGATACTATTACAAAATATTATTGTGTTTATATAAAATTTCTTTTTTGTTATTGTTGTTAAGGAGGATAATCATTCGTAAAGATTAAGAAGGGCTTTTTTTTATGTAAATATATACTTTAATATTGATTTCAAGCATCATATAGTAGAATGATGATCATCATCATTAGATTCTATAGTTTATATATAGAAAAAGTTTGTTATATATCATAAATAAATATTAGCTTATTTAAATTTTATTCAAAGATTTTTGTTTATTTTCTGTTTGTGTGTGTATGTGTGTGGTTTTTTTTTTATTTGTGTTTGTGGTATTGTTTGCGCATATCATCAACAAAATAGTCAACATTATTTTTCATCGTCATTGATGATGACAACAATATATAATGAGAAAAACATTAGCCACACATGCAAATAATCAATCTTCTGATATATAATATGTTTTCTAGTATACGAGTATATAGGATGTTTATGACATAATGTTAGAGCGGAAAACTGTTGACAGTATAAAGGCACATAGGAAAACAAATAAAAGGGTAGAGAAAGGATAATTACAATTGTTTCGCCATATTGAAAGATTTCAAAGGTTTTTGATAATGTTTTATGAATTTTTCTTCATTGCAACATCATAGTTTGGGTGAGGCTACTGCCTCATCAGAAATATGCCTCTAAAACCCATTCTGGTTTTGGTTTTATGTTTTCTTAGTTTAATTATTCACCCAGTACTACATTATGTAGCTCCGATCTCTTGTGAAAGAAGGCTCAGTTAATTCTGTATGCTGATCAGTGGATGGACCAGTCACATGGAAAAACTCGATGCAGAAAGGTTATCTGCCCTATCTGGTTGCAGCGGTACAAAACGCTTTTTAAAAATCCTAAAGTAAGGACGTCTAGACTTCTCCTAAGCCTCAGTAGAAGAGACTGTCGTTGGGCTTATCACAGGGCGTAAAACATGTTACCACCACATGGCGGTCATGAAAGTGGTCCAGAAATCCGACGTGCTGACGTTGAAGGACGCGGAAACAACAGCTCACCATCTCTGCTGTTTCCCGGCCTTCTCCAGGATAACGTAACATACATGGAATTCTGATGTAATGAGAATAGAAGACATCTGTTCTCAACCCGTAGATAAGAGCCTCTTTTTTTTTTATTAGGAAAACGAAAAGATTTTGTCAAAAACGGGGTGTAGAGTACAATTGACTCTGCTGTCTGAGTGCTCGTGGATGCTTTCATCCCCCCATCCACAAACCAAATTAAATGTACTATTGAAAATTCAAGATACGAAACGATTGAAGTTTACATAATTCTGCAGTGGCATTCTTTTTTAAAAAAATAAAAAAAAAGTGTCTTTAAGATATAAAAAACTATATCACAAACACCCTGTAATAAATTGTGTAATTAATAAGCTTTTATGAGAAAAAAAAATTTTGTATTTTAATTTTACATTTCTCAATATTATTTATCCATACACATTCATATCCATATCCGTACACATACCTGTATTACCTTTATTTGTTTTTTTATTAATTAGAATTCTGGACAAAATATGCAATAAATATGTTCTAAAATGTTCAACATATGAATTGATCCATAAGAATTGTTTTTTAGTTTAATTATGTACTTTGTTTTATATTTTTTTATTTTTGTAATGTAATAATATGAAAAATAAAACATATTGTATGTATGTAATTCAGACTACCTATAGATGTACATATTTGCACCACTTTTGATAGGGTATATGTACATACTTCATTTAATGTCCTCTTATAACAATATTCAATCAATTGTGATTTTTATGTTTGTTTTTTTTTTTTTATATTTTTTCTTATTTTATTGTTTTTGTTTTTGTTGTGAAATTGAACATTGCAAAATATAACAGATTGCTTGCTTACCTTGCTAATAATAAAATCTATCAATAAGAAATCAGAAAGGAATCAATGCATGCATGCATGTATGTATATTTTTTTTCTTCATTACAATAATGATTGTTGTATTCCTTGTGATTGTTTTATAGCTTTATTTTTTTTTCTTGTAATTTTGTTGTTTTTTTTATGGTCAATTCAGATTTTAGAAATTGTAATGGTGATAGGCAAGCTGATATTTGTTTGTTATGTGGTTTAAAATAAAAAAGTTTTTATAAGTATATAAGAAGTAGAAAAAAAAACACACAACAACAAAATATCTCTTATCTAAAAAGTATTCGATTTCACCCACTTGTCAAGTTCTTGTTGACAACTCACTCTTTTTATTTATTTTTTTTTATTATTATGTATTTCATTATTTTACATGCACATAAACATACATCATATTTTTTATGTATGCGTTATTCATGTAAGTATATAACTTGCAGCATTGTGAGATCTTGAAGATGTTTTTTTTTTCTTTATTTTTTGATTTTTACTTTTTTATTGTTATTTTTCATTCTTTTGTTAATTATTTTCTCATTTTTTATGTTTGTTGAGAAATTTTATTCAAAAAAAAGAAAAAATTTAAAAAAAAACACTCTTATTTTTCTTTATTACTCATTGAAATTCATTCGATTTTGTTGTTGTCTTGTCTAAACTGCCCTTACCTTTATTGTAAATTACAAGAGATGTAAAATCTACAAGATATCTCATTACCGTCATCATCATCATCATCATCATCATCGTAATCAAAGTAAATCATTTATACCATGTAAGCATTCCATTATATTGTCCTTCATGTTATTAACTAGAAAACAATTTTTGTACTTTTTTTTTTTGCATTAATTGCTTTTTAATTAAAACAAAAGATTTAAGCGAGAAACTTGATGTGTGTGTTGATATGTGTATTTTTTGAAAAGGTAAAAAAAAAAAAGGAAAACACAAAAAATAAATAGCAGAGAGTATTGTTTCACTGTGATGAGATGCTTTATTAATTTTATTGTTTTCTTTATTTTTTTTATTGGATTTAACATTTTTTAAATATTTTTCAACGCAATTTTTTTGTATTGAATGAATTGTTTTTTGACTTTTTTCTTTTTTTTTTTGAAGAAGAAGAAGAAAAGAAGTTGATGTTGGGAGAAGAAAAGATGTGGAAAAAAAATGAAAAAAGAAATACTATGTAAATTTTAAATTGAATTTTCTTTGAAATATATATATTTTTTTTATTTTCTGTGGGAGATTTTGCCAGACTTTGGATTAGATTATATATTTTTTAGGTAAAACTTCCGAAAATTTAGATCAATCAGTTGTTAAGTCTAGTATCTTATAAGAGAGCAAAAACTTATGTTTTTTTTTTTTTTTGGATCACCACAACCACAATTGTAAAACTTAAAAAGATTACAAGAATTAATGTACATATACATTATTCTGGGGGTTAATTCTGTATTTATGATTGTTTTTAAACTTTTACACCGATTTTGCGATTATTCAATTATTTAATCGTAAAGTCAACTGTGAAAAAAATATACAGTGTAAAAAATATTTTTCACAGAAATATTTTTTGTGTAAAGTTAATGATTTGACATTTAACGTCTTTATGGTGAATACGATTTAGCAATTTATTCAGAATTTACTTTACATATTTGTAACGAGAATCGAGTTATCTTGTTTATAGTGATGTGTAAAAACGTAAAAATTGTCGTAAACATTAAATGTAAAGTGTTTTTTACGTTTTTACATATCACAGATTCAGAGCTGAGTGAACTCAGGCGGACTCGAACCCGAGACCTTCAGCATCAGAAGCCAACACTCTACCGCTTCGTCCACTGCCCGCCTATCCCCCTGGTTACAAAGGATTTAAAATAGAAAGATGTTTATTAAGATATGTAATATGTATGATTTAGTTATTCTGTATATCTCTGAAACTATGAGATAAAACGGCAAACTGTGCAGATTTTACCGTTTTAAAAGTATTTTGTTCAAAAATTGCATTAAAATATTTTTAATTTTAACTCGACTAAAAATAAGTTCATTTTTGATGACATTTACATGTAGGCCAGAAAAAAAAAAGCGTTAATAATTTGAAAAAATTAATTCATTTTAAATTACTCTAATTTATGTTTCAATTATCCACCTTTTCGGAAGTTTCATCATTCCACCTGTCATTTTATATATGGTATTATACATTTTATTTTACTCATTGTATGTGACTTAATTTTTAATTAAATATCCACATAAAATTATGTATTTTTCCTGCATTAATTTTCTATTGAAGAGAAAAAATAAACAATTTCAAAATGAATTCATTATGAATTTTAACATTTTACTTGTAACTTTTCTATTTTTTCTGTTTTTTTTTTTTTTTCTTTTTATTTTTTAATTGTGAAAATTTTATTTAAATACATATTTGGATTAATTGCTGCAATTTAATCATTTTAAATTCAATGAGTTTTAATAATTTTTATACTTAAACAAAATAGGAATATAAATGTGCAACATATTTTAACCGCTCATTTAGTCAAATCGATTTGTACTATTTCATTGAGAAAAAAAAAGAAAAGAAAAATAAATGTTAATTTCATTTCAAAAACTAATTATAAATCGCATTTATGTTTACGTGAAATTATTTAAAAATTCTGTTATAATTATAAATACAATATTTGTTTTTTTTTCTTTCTTTTTTTTTTTTTTTAATGCAAAACTTTGCAACATAAAGTATTAAAAACTTGTATTTATCTAATTAATTGTTACTTTCCATTTTTAAATTGTAATCATCATATAACATTATGCATATCTAAATATATACATTTTGTGTGATTATACATATTATTTACCGATAAAAAATCGAAACGAAATGTAAAAGAGTATAGAAAAGTATGCCTATCTTGCCTGCACTAACTTCAATTAATAAATCAAGTATAGCATATATAGCATGCGCAGATCATTTGCTTTTAATTTTTAACAAACTCTACCTACAATTACATTATCACAGCGAAGATTCAAACCACAGCGTACTTGAAAACGTTTATTCGAATTTTACTTTTTAATCTTTTAACGGCCATATTCACCAAGTGTGGCCAGATTATTTGAAGCAAAAGCACGAAAACTAGACCGATTTGTAGCCCAAAAGCGCCTAATTTAAATTTTATGCGCCGCAACTATATTAAGAATTGCGGTTATCTTTGCTGAAGTCAAAAATTACTTTTAAGAGCTTGTTCAATAGAAAGGAAATCATTTTTGAAATCAGATACATGTTTTTATCAAGTCAAAAAATAAAAATTTTTATTTAACAAAATATGTACAACCTTTCAAATTCATTTTCTTGTACAACAAAAAAAGTAACAAAGTAAAATTATTAAAGAGAAAAAAAAACAAAACGTTGAATAAGTATTAAGTACATACTTTTTAATATGCGTGTATGTATCCATATTATTCTTTATTATTCATAGTTCGCATAGTTCTTCGATTCGTAAAACATCCTCAAGACAGTCCATTTCTTTTGCCATGGATTGTTCTTCTGTATTCATAAAATAAATAGAAGAATTAAAATGTTTGAGCATGGTTTCTGTAACAGGAATTGTTGTTTTTTTTATAAAAAATTTATTTCGCGCTTTGCGCCGTCGTAAAATAAAAGAGAGCAAAAATAAGCGCCCGGCGCTTTGGTTTAAAAAAAGAGCGCGAGGTTAACAAAAAAGTAGCCCAATCGACGCGAAAGCGCCCAATCTGGCCACTAAATCACCATCAAGTCAAAACTTTATGATCGTCATAACTCTATTCACCAAACTAGTTTTACACCGTCATAATCAAGGTTACGCGTAGACAGAAAGCGGAGCTGAACTGAACTGAACTGAACTTATAAGTACCGATCAGCTCAGCAAGAATATATTCGACTGCACACATAGAAAGCGGAGCTTATTCTATGAGTGAAATGAAGTGAAGCTAATTAATTCCTCAATTTTCACTCTCTGTACACTTTACTTTTTACAATCAGCAACTGAATATGCTGATCGAAACAAACAATAAGCAACTGCAGAAATCAGCAGCCGAAAAATCAGCACCGACAAGTTCAGTTACGCAGTTGGTGTGCGCACATAAGCTGCTTATAGTATTACTTTCAATACATTGCCTGTTTGTTTGTTTTATTCTAAGCTGATAAGTTCAGTTCAGTTCAGCTCAGCTCCGCTTTCAGTCTGCGCGTAACCCAAGTTATGACTAGTTTATGCCCGTCATAATGTTGTTACCAACTTATTACCTGTTGGTGAATATGGCTGTAAGTGTTTGTTGGGATGAATTTTTATCAACTCATTGAATAACGTAAAAATGAATGACTTTTCAAAAAGAAAAATTTTCACAAAAAATTGCCTAAAACCAAAACATACTACCAGTTTACTATTTGCACAGCAATGCAATTTATTTGTCAATATTAAAAAAAATTATTTATTAAAATGAAATATGAAAATTTTCACTTTATAAAACATAAACCAAAAAAAAAAAAAAAAAAAAAACTTGAAATAATAAGAAAATAAAATTTACAGGAAAATGTCCAAAATTGAACATTTCTGCATATGCTGTATAATTAATATATACCTATATATTTTTTTTAATTATTTTTTATTTATTTTTGGTTTTTAAACTTTGGCTTGTATGAACCTTTCTCTTGAGCCCATAAAAACATTTTTCTTAATTAATTACGAGTTTAAGTAAAACTTTTCAATCAAGGTAACAAGATATGCTCTCTGATGCATGCATGTACGAGTATTTGATACAAGACAACAACAACAACAACAACCACAACAGTATAATTTTGGTCCTTTGAAAAATTGAAAAAAAGAAGAAGAAAAAACAGTTCAGAGTGCAGAAAGATTACCCCGTGTATCATTAAAGACCTTTTTTCAAAAAAAAATTGCATGGTTATGTTGTACTTATATGCATTTTTACTTCAAAATCAAAATTTTTTTTATAAAAGATTTTGTTTATTTGTAAAAAAAGCCAAAATGAAAAGGAAAAAAAAACGAAACAAAATTTTTATATTCTCAACAACAAAAATATGCGTGGTGGACAATTGTGAAAACAACATGACACATGATTATTGGGGTGCATTGCATTTTGTTGCAAAATTTTTGTTGTTGTGCTCTTGCAGTCTTCTGCAAGATGTTAAAATGAGATGATCTTGATGATGATGATGATGACGATGGTATATATTGGATTGCTGGATCAGTTTTGTAGATCTTCGTCTTCTTCTTATTCTTGATCTTCTCATAATATGTACTGTATCCCAATTGCGCTTCAGGTATGTATATATTGTGAGTGACAAGAGTATATTCAACGTTTTCAAGTTCAAATTGATTTTTTGTTATTTTTTTCTTCTTTTTCTGTCTTTTATGTTGGCTTTTTTTTTTGTTGATAAAAATCAAATTGAGTTTTGTATGCAGCAGAAGCAACATAACATAACTAGAATATAACAGTAGTATCAGATATATAGTGAGATATTGAAACAACAACATGTATTCAATTTATTTGGAATTTTTTTTGTTTTTTTTTTTTGGTTTGATTTTTTTATTTTCTTTCATTATGGGGACACATATGTTGCATAGCATATAGTATATATGCACTGGGGTCGATGCATGCGGTATGGACATTTTTTATGTTGTTGTTTCTTTTTTTTTTCAAGAATGTCGAAGATACATAATAATAAATGAAATAAAAAAAAATAATAATAAAGAAAGAAAGAAAATAAAAAATTAAAAAAAAAAAACCATAATAAACAAGAAATCAAAGGTAAAAATTTAACGAAGACGGCGATGAGATTTTCAATTGGGCGTTAATGAGACGAAGCAGCGAGTCAATTAAAACGCCATATTTGATAATTAATTATTTTAATGGACTTTATACTTGATTCTGGCATGCATATAATATATAAAGTATTTGGTATTAAAAAAAACAAAAAAATGAGAAAGAAAAAAAAATGTTTTTTTTAAAAAAAAATAATAATAATAATGAAGAAAAAAATAAAACGCTTCGTTGAATTATGTTAATTGCTGCTGGCAGGCACAGAATTTGAAACGGATCTCTTCGATTTGATGATCTCTGTGACCGAATCAATTCTCTATGTAGTTTCTTTTAGTTAAATGTTATTCTTTTTTTTTTTTTAATTTTAAATTTTTGGTTATTTGAGTTTTTTTTTGTTTGTTTTTATTGGAATTGAAAAAAAAAAGAGTTGAATTTAACCTGATATATAAACGACAATAAACGTTCCAATCCTATCATCATCTGCATATTATTCACATGAATGCGTTTTATACACCAGATACAAAAAAAAAAAACAACAACAAAAAATACAAATACAAAAAATGTGGTGTATGTACGGAGTTTGTATTCTTTCATTTGCGATTAATCTGTGTTGTTTTATTTTTTTCTTTTTTAAATATTAAAATGTGAATATAATATATGCGTAATTGGTTTATCTTCTCATACATTCAGATTTAAGATTGTTTTTTTTTTACTTATTAAAATTTAGGTAATTTTTTGGATAATGTTAATGACTGGGCTGATGTGATGTAGAATTTTTTTTTTCATTTTTTTTGAATTGGTTCGTTTAATAACAACTATGCATATTTAAACAGTTTAAAAAATGAAACAAAAACCAAAAAAAAAAAACAGATACAAGCTAATCTTAAATGATTCAAATTATTGAGTAAAAGACTATCTTTATTTTTTTTCTTCTTATTTTTTCAGTGATTTGGTAAATACTGTGTATAGATAGATATAACACACTTTCATAATTTTCTGGGTTGTATTTTTTTTTCGTGTTACTAAAAAAGGTCATTTCTTTTTAAATTATTACCAATTTTCAGATATAAATGTTTGTAGAAAAAGAAAAAAATTAACAAAATTAAGAAAAAGATTCACTGGTAGTACATAAAATGTATTAAAAGAAAATTATTTTCTTTTTAATGTTTTTCTTAAAAAAAAAATCATAATAAATTTACTAAAATAATATCTTTTCTTTTTTTTTCCTTTAACAACAATAACAACAAAAAATGCAGATTTTAGTTATAATATCCCAGCAAGCAAATGGGCAATAGAACGAGCGGGCAATAATTGGGCAAGAACTTGTAGCAATAACTTGGCAATAAATGGGCAATAGAACGAGTGGGCAATAATATGGCAATAATATTTCTATTGGAGATTATACGACTGAGCGATAAATGGGCAATAATATTTGTGACCTAACGGAATTGAGTGTACATTCGTTTTTTGTTCTTGATAATATCGTTCAGTTTGTGTTTAGAAGTGAAGTTATTCAGTCGAAGACTTTAAAAAATGTTATATGTTATTCACTTTTATGTTGAAGAAAAATAATGAGAAAATCACATAAACGTAAACTCGACAATCGAGTGTTTCCCATGTATTTTTATAAGTGTATCTTCGAAAACATAAGATGATCGTCAATTGATGAAATTCAGCAATTCAAAGTTTTAAGCTGACTTTCCTCAATTGACGACCATTTGACGTTTTCCATTTCCATTACTTTGTAATCGATAAAGTATCATAATTTCGGCTTGCTTTCTTATCGTAATGTCGATAAGAATGCGACACTACAAGGCAATAAGAATTCGAATCATCACTTTTATTGCCCTTTAATTACATTCTAAACGTATTTTACTTGCATTCCTATTGCTTTTTTAACGAAAAAGTATCATAATTTCGGCTCGCTTTCTTATCATAATGGAGATAAGAATGCAATAGCTCACAGCAATACGAATGTCTGTCAACCTTTTCTCAAGCAAACCTTATTGCCCTCGATAAGAAAACTGCTATTGCCGCACGCAATAAGCAACACTTGCCACTGTAATACGAAAACACTATTGCATTCTTATTGCCATGCTTGCTGGGATTGGAAACGTAAAAAAAAACATGTATGTGTACATCATTGTACATTATTTTATGTAATTTTTTGATGATTGTTTTTGTCTTATTTGTCGAATATCTATATTTCATTTAATATTTCGAATAAATATATACTTTTTACCTGTTTACTTTTATTGACGTAAAAAAAAAAAATAAAATTTGTGTATCTTATCATTTTTATTTCGTTAATATTTTGTAAAATTTTATTTTATTATTATATAGTTTTTTTTAGTTGTTGTTGTTTTTTTTTTTTTTGTGGCTACTGGTAATTTAATTTACCAAAAACGATTTGTGTACATGTATAAACAAATTTTTTAATTAGCTATTCAATTTTTCTGTGAAAGAAAAAAAAAACAGTTAATGTACTTTGATTGAAATTTAAACACAAAAGTGCTACTGTAAATGCACACATCATATTAAAGGAATGTATGTATAATAATGTTAAATTAAATATTATACGAAAATTTGTTCTGTTATTGAAAGTTTTTTGAAAGTATATAGGTACATAAATTTAAGGACAGAATTATGTAATAAATTTGATATTTTTTTTTTTTTTTTGTATAAAAGTTTATCAGTTAATAATTATAAAATTTGAAGAAGGTGAGGTTAAATGAGAAAAAGAAGAAGAAAATGTTCATTACTTGAATAAAAAAAAACTAAAAAGAATTTAAATCGTTACGTTTCGGTATTAATTTCCATTAAAATTTAGGCTCAATATAATCTCTAAATTTAATTCAAATAAAAAATATAATAAATGAACTTTTAAGTCTCGTAAATATTTTTTAATGAGTATGAATTTACTTTAAGATTAAAGAACTTCCTTTCCAGATAGTGATGAAATTCTTTCTCTTTTTATTTGAAAAAAAAAAAAAAAAACGTGATTTAAATACAAAATAATGAACTCAAATTTTGTTGCTTCAAAAGAGTTTTTTAATTGTAAATTTTTCAGTATTAAAATTTTCAATATACGAAGAGTGGTTTGGAAAATTTTAAGTTTTTATGTCAATCTTCAGGATAATCGCACATTTTTTATCCCTTTAATATATGATAAGCGCCTCATTAGCTACTTGCACTGGATAATGAATGTCCTGTAAAGGATGAACTAATATGAAAATAGGGGTTTCAGTATTGAGAATTTTTTGCAGAATTACAAACACTTTCATCGACTTACTGTACGAAAAACTAATAAATATTAAAGTTTGTTTGCGTGTTTTCTTTTGTGTATCTTTTTTTTCTTTTTCAAAACACCTTTGAAAAACAAAAAATATTAAATTGCATTAACATAACTAACCAACTAACCATTGTTAATTTTTGTTGTTGTTTTTTTTTTAACATTAAGATCTTCACGATGACTAAAGAATTACAATATACTTAACAATTATGAAGACGCCACCACCCATTCAATCATCTTTTTGTATATAAGATTCTATTAAAATCTAAAAAAAATATTGTAATTTCATAAAAACTACATCATTTGTCTTTAAAAATTTTTTTTATTTTTCTTTCCTGGATGTTAAAAATATCATCATAACTACAGATATATCGTGAAATTTACAACAAACTTAATAGAGAAAACAAAACATACATGAGAGTGCAATCAGTATATCGCCCATTCCACGCGAGCTGTTACAAAACCTAACAATTTTTTTTAAATAAATACTGTACGTTTGTTTTGTTACTAAAGCTTGTTTAAAAAAAAACAGGTACACAAACATAACACACACATAACACCGACGTTAAGTAGGTTTTCGGGGACTATTTTTGAGCTGAAATAGTTACCAAATGCATTTTATGACAAATAGTACAGTGTTGTTTTAGCTTCACAATGTGAATTATCAAAAATAAAAATAAATAAACTATTTAAAAAAAATTAATTTCACTGTTTAATTTTATCATTTTCATCTTTTCTTATTAAAAGAATTTGGGACTTTTCAATTGTCCCGTCCGTCATAGCACCTGGCAAATATAATTTGTTATATCTTAGCTTAGACGAGTTGGAGAAATAACAAATTTCTATCGTAGTTTGCTAAAACTACCACCTTAAAATTTACCATGAAACAGAAGGTGTGAAGTTATATACTTTAAAGAAAAATAATGTTGAATTTATGACTGTAAAAATGAGTGTCATTTCATGTCCCGTCCGTCATAGTCACTTATCGCCTTATAAAACTAAAACAAAAATTCTTGGAAAACATCTTCTTTTTCGGTTTGGTAGGTTTTTGGCTGGATCATTATTATTTACATTTAACTGGAATATATTTGAACTATATGAAGGTAAAAAAGAAAGAAGATTCAAATAATTTTCTTCAATGTCCCGTTCGTCATGCATGGAATGGGCGATATATATAAGAGTACATTACACATACTAAATACACACATCTTTGTACGTATAGTATATATATACATGCAGAGATGTTGAACGAGTTGGTGCAAAAATGCAATCTTTTTATCGATATTAATATAGAAGTGCGTTATTATTATTATTATTATTAAATTCCTTCACCACATGAAAATAACCTTATAACAATTTCTCAAGATAAAAATCTTTTAATTCTTCAATTCTTTCACATTCCACATTTTCTTTAAGGTGCTTACTGTGTGCTGTATACACTGTACTGTACGTACTTTTTATATTATATGCTTCTGTTATACCATTTTACAAACATACATACTAAATATATGTAGGTATATCCAATATATTCATCCCCTCATATATAATTTAAAAGTTTTTTTTTTAAATGAGTTGTATGTTGAAGGAGATAAGATACACATACCATACACACACAGGGGGGAGTTCACATATGTATGAAATGAGGAATATTATTATTATTTTATTTTATTTATTTTTTTTTTGAAATTTATTTATCTGAAGATTTTTTCTTTAAAATGTTACTTTGATTAAATGATCAATTTTGTGTGTGTGTGTGTGTGTGTTTTTTTAAATATTAATTCCTGGTGAGAATTTTACATTTTTACCCTTTTACATTAGTTACATCACTTAATTTAATTGTAACTATATTAACTGAATTACAGTAACCAAAAGAAAAAAAAAATACTTACACTCAAAAGATACTTGCTATGTATATACTTCAGATTTAGAGTAGTACCTATATGTAACTACTGTTTAAAAGGAAAGCCTCTCAATGTATTCAATGACGATTTTAATCAAGTTTTTTTTTATTACTCGTATATCATGGGAACCATTCATGTATGACTAAGAAAAAAAAAAGAAAATTACATAAAAGTTTATTAATCTATTGTAATGCTCAAAGCAGCTCAAACTATTTAATTGGAAAATTTTTATGGTTTTTTCCTTTCTTTTATTTTTTTTTTTTTTTAAATAAATAATTACTTGTAAAAGATTTTTCATGCTTCTTTTGTTGTTGTTGCTGTTGTTATAGAAAAGTCAATAAATGAATTATTTTAAAAAGAAAAATGAAATTTAAAACAAAAATAAACACATAACATTTTTTATTATTATAAACAGAAGGCATGTGTGTAATGTACCATATATACATACATATGTACACTGAAAATAATTGTTGGTATGTAATATTAATGAAATGCTTTCAACATATTACGTTTACGTATTAAATTCATGAATAATAATTTTCATCAAATTAATCATTTTGTAGAATAGTTCAATGACAGCACGTTGTAATAATGATGATGATGATGAAAAGTATCTTGCAATGATAATAATCAAATATTTTCTAGGTGGTATTTTGTAAATTATCAATGAAATTCTTTACAGGAGATTGGAATTTTCTTTTTGTATAGTTAGCTATAACTGTAGGATGTAAAGTTGTATATACGTTTTATGCTGCTTTTGTTATTGATTTGGAATTATAATTTGTGATTTTTGATGAATACTTTACTAAGATTGAGTATCTTTTTTAAGTTTTGTATCAAAAAGATATTTTCAAAGGACTTATAGAGAAAAATCTGGTTATTTGCAAGAATCATTAGAAAGATTAAAGAATTTACAGAAAGCCATTCGCTGAACGAATACAATTTTTACTATGTGTTGTAGCATATATGTGAGGTGGTATAAAAGAACTTTTATGGTAGGCTGACAAGAAAAAAACTGTTTGTTTCCAAGAAAAATTGAAATATAAACAAAAGAATTCATCAGAATTTAATGAAAAATCTTTTGCAAAAAATAAAACAAAAACAGTTTTTTTATGGTCGTTTGTGTAAAAAATTTCATCATGAGTAGTGCAATTTTTGTATTAAAACTTGGATTTTTAGAAAGTCCCTTAAGAGTTTTTCTCTATGAAGACCAGAATCGATAGTGTAAACCCCGATTAATGAGCTTTCTTGAGAAGGAGAAAAATTGTATATTTGCTATACTAAAAAAACCAACTTTACAGACCATTGCATTACATGAACATTTTTCATTCAGTGTATAATTTCATTAAGAAATTCAAAAGTAAATTTCTCTTTACCATTTTTCCTAAACGTTGTATGTACACACACATTTTATTTTTTATTATTTGTAAAACAAAAAAAAAACAAATAATTTCCGTGACTAATATGCGAAAACAATGGTATGTAAATTTTTAAAACATGTTAAAAAATATGCAACATGATGCGATGTGTATATTATAATAATCTAAGCGCAAAATTTTAAACTAAAAAAAAAATATGTACAGTAACAAAAACAAAAACAACAAAAGTTATACTTTAGGGAATACCTCGATCCTTTTAAAAAATAACTAATATATAAACTAACACTCACGATTGTTATAACATTTTCTTTTTCTCTATCTTAATTTTATTTTTTGCTTTTTTGCAATTTCATTGACTATTTTGGATAAAAACTTTAAAAAAAAATGGAGAAACAATTTAAAAGAATTATTTTCTCTTGTTGTTTGTTGTTGTTGTAGTTTTTTTTTTGTACGCTTTTGGTGGTAAAATTATATCCAAAAATAGTAAAACAAAAAAATTTATTATAATATGTAGAATGTAGATACTACCAAAATAAGTAACATTATAAAGCTTTTGTTTTATAATCCAAAACGAAATGAAAAACAAAAATATTTAAAATTTTTTTTTTTATACATTTGATTACAAAACGCGCGTTAAAATACAATTTAACGACATGTATTTAATGTCACTAAAATATGTACTATTAACCATAATTGTATACACATACATATAATACATTATCCAATTTCTAATGCAAATTTCTTTCACAACAACAACAACAACAATAAAAAAACCGAAATACCTTCCTGGTGTGAAGTGTGAAATGTAAATGTTTAACATTTTTGGTGTATTTTGTCTTTTTGGTTTGCTTAATTTTAATTTTTGTTTTCATAAATTTTACATTTACTTATTTACTTTTATATCTAATTGGCTTTTCGTTGAAATGATCCATTTAGATAGATTTAAATATAATAGAGTTTAGATACACCTAAGCTATAAGATTAGGTGTGAACATCAATCATTGAAGAATGTGAGTTATAATTTGTGCGAGTGTAAAATTTGATTGAGTAACGTCAAGAAGATTCGGAAAGTCAGAGAAAGGACAATGAAAATTGGGCTTAATGCTAAAGTTATAAAAAGCTACAGCTTGTAACAATGTATGGAGCTTATGGTGAAGTCAGAAAACCTTAATATTTTGTATTCAATGCTTTTTCAAGTCTGTTGAAACGTTGAAAGCAGTAATTTGGGCGATTTTTAAAAGTAAATGTCAATGTGAACTGTTTAGTACTTCCAGAAGAATTGTCAAAGCAAAGCCGTATCCCCAGCATTTAGAAAAAAAAACATGAAAATTCTGTCTGTTTCATTGAACTTTATATCAAAGTTCAAATACTGGTACATGTTCTGAAGAATTTCTGTACATGTTTTCTGTTAACAAACACAGAGTAGAGTATTCGTAGAAAAAATTGGGAACACTATACTTACAGTACAGATATCCTCAAGAAGAAGATGAAATCTTCTAGTTCATATTGAATTGATTGTCTCGACAAATGATTAACTTATAATTCAAAAACACAGAGAACAAAGCATGGACAGTGGATTTTTGGTAACCTTTTTGAGCTTTTATAATTTCTTTTTCTTTACTGTGACAGCTCTGCATCGACAGTTTTACGTGAATTGTGAATCTCCAGTTAGAAAATAATTTGTTTTTGTGGTAGGTCTCGAATGTTGAATATAGTTTAGCTGATATTTGCTTAAATAGCTATTGTCTTCTTTCTGAACAGTTTTATGCATAATGAAGCTGAATGGACATGTATCATCCCAATCCATAAACAATTTGTTTTCATTTAATTAAAAAAATACTTTATTATATTGGTTCATGCATTCGATTTCAATTACACTAAGGATTACTCTGCTTGGTGTTTATGCTTCTGTACAGATCTATTCACGCGGATATAGTACATCTTTCGAAAAAAAAAAACGATGAAAGAAAAACATATGTACATTCATCATTCATTATATGCAAAAAACTAAACGAATTTTTTCAAATTTATATACATATATATATATATTTTAAAATCTCTCATGTATCTTGCATCAAATTGGTAAACGTGCAACAATTACATGAAGTAGGTTTTCACAAAAAAAAAAAAAAATTAATAATAAAAAACAAAACCTGTTACCTGTTCATATTTTTTTGCAATATTTATTTATTATGTACATATGGTACACGGATCTTTGGTGTATTTTACAAATAATAATTTTTAATAGATGTTCACGCCTCACCAATATTTTGTAATCGAAGTTTTCCTCAACAACAAATAATGAAAGAAAAAAAAAGTGTAAAACATATTCATAAAATACATAATGTAAAAGTTAGAAGGTGGTAGCTAAATGTCGATTACACTTTTATATATAGGTATGAAGATACGCTATACTCATATGTAGATACATTATTGTGAGGATGAAATATGTATGTTATTTCTTTTACCTTGTAAGTAAAACTCTTTCCAGAATGTAATAGACTTCTTGTCCATTTTAATGAAATTTTTTGTAATGTAAAGTGTGTGTGTGTGTGAATGTGTATGATTAAATTACAAAGATGCGCATCAAAGATATACATATGTATCTAATCTTTTTTGAAAAGTCGTTCAACAGCAGAAGCAATAGCATCAACAAAAAATATAAGCAATAAAAGGTAGCTATATAACAGTTAACAAAAATTCATTATATTCACCTGAAAGTCATTGATATTTGTTATAATCACAATTTTGTATGTAGAAATGGCAAAATTTATGTCATTACATCATTTTCATGTATGAAACGTCTCATATATGTACATATATACATATTTAATAAATATTCTCATATCATGAACAAAAAAAATGTAAATTTATTTTTTTTTTTGATCTCATCATTTGTTTGTTTTGTATATTCTGATGTGAAAGTGTCTACGAATTTAAGATATTTTACTTCTTCTTTTTTTGAAAGGTATGTATGATACAAAAACAACAAACAAACAAACAAAAAATTATACAGAAAGCAAAAAGAGACATCCTTTACACTTTTATTTAACCTGTCTGATGTAATTGCTTCGTAATTCATTTATAACTCTTTATTTTTTGTTTTTTTTTGTGTTTTTCTTCATCATATTATATACATAAATGATAAATGCGTGTCGTGTCTGCGTTCATTTTGCATTTATCAGTTTTAATATCTCTTAGACAAAAAAATTAAATAAAAAAACAGTCTCAAATAAAATGAAAATAAGTAAAATTAAAAAATTAACATAAATAAAATGTATAGGTATGTAACGTGTATGTAAAGATATTTTGAGAAGCATTCAAGTATGTATGTGAATATATACTCTACGAGTACGTATACGTACTATACGTTGCGTAAGAATTTAAAAAAAAAGTGAAAGTTGTTTCGAATACCATTCAGAAGAAGAATATTATGTATTCAAAAAGAAGAAGAAAATTATTTTTGGTTTTTTTTTCATATTTTTCTCCTCAAAATAGATAAATTTTAGTTCTTTTGCATTTAAGATACTATGAATTTTCATTTTTTTTAGGTTATTTCGTTTGGTAAATGAATAAAATTAATGTAAAACACTTGTTTGAACAGTCACCATAAACACCTACGTACAATATTTACGATATACGTATATACATATATATGTACGTTTGTATCCCACTGTGATAACAACGTAAACTTTCACATTATGTATAAATTTTAAGTTTATTTTTTGTTGTAGTAATTTGTAAAAAAGAACGTGTGTTTAATTAAAAATTACATGAATTTTAAAAAAGTATATATATGCCTACCTATACGACTACTGTGTAAAATATAATTATGAAAAATTATGTCAAAATTACTATGGTGGTCTTTAATTTCAAATTAAAAGTTTAATTAACTGTTTTTATTTTTTATTTTGAATAGCGAAAAGGAAGGAAAAATTATGTCACTTGATACCGTTCTCTTTTTATGGACTTTAAAAGCTGCAATTGTAAAGTTACTCTCTTAAATCTTTTGTTTTATAAGCACTTGTAGTACTTAATGTACCTTCACTTATAGCCTAACCAAAATAGAACATAAAGAGACGTTAGAAACTGAACGAACGTAAGCAAAAGTGCTGTAATTTTGACATTTTGCCCACAATGAAAACGTAACAAAACGTTTGCTTTTGTATACATTTTCAGTTTATACTGTGTGAAATACTATTTTCAATTTTGTTAAATATTGTGATTTTTTTTTTGAAAAATAAATAAAAAAAAACTTATAGAAAATTTGGAAAATATCATAGATTTATATATACTCCAAAATATTCCAAATTCAATTAAAAATCAATGAAGGGAAAGAAAAATAAGGAATAAAAAAAACCGATTAATTTCAATAAAAAACTGTAATTACTTTATCGTTCGAAACTATACAAATTAATTGATTCACCCAAAATACAACATTAACCAACGGCGTCTTCCATTAAATAATACGATTCTTATGGCAGCTAACGTACGAAAAAATGACATTTCAATTTTAACGAAATTCAACGAACGTGAGTTGCCGTCTATTATGGTTGAATCATTTATTAATGTACTTTCGCTCTTACCGTTTCGTCTCGTAATGTTCTATTTTGGTTAGGCTATTACTCGTTTACTAGAAAAACTCTTTGGCTACCAAAATGCTTTATTTGCCAAATCGATTAACTCCATTTTTGAGGTTTTTTTAAGTTTTAGTTCCAGAACTTGATTAATTCTTGGATTTTTCATATTCGAAGTAATTGGATGTGATAATAAGCTGTTAAACTACTAAATTAAAAATATTTTTTCAGTCCTCGAATCATAATTAGTTTATTATCGGAGCTAATTAACCCATATAGACCTACAAACATATCATATAGCCAAAACAAAAAAAGTTGATGAATCGTATTATACTAGAAAACTATGCGCAGAAGAAAAGATACTTACACACATTCATTTTTATTGTTGTAAATTCTCAAAAACAGATTTCTTCTTTCGTATATGTATACACAAGAAGATCACACGCCATATAAAACATGCGCGAAAAACCAACTTTTATGATTTTCACTATATCATTTTATATCCCTCTACGTTATGTATGGAGTAGTAGTGTTATTTACATAGGACAGTCCTTTTCTAAAAGGATAAACATTTTAGAGCCATTTCTTGGATGTATCCTTTGCATTGTGTTTTATAGCACAAGCAATAAAAAATCAGGCAAAAATAGTTTCAGGTCTATATGGGTTAATTACTTTTTTCGACGTTTTTTATATGGAGTTTATAGATTTGGCAAGTGTGGCATCTATTTATTCTTTCAATGATGACTTGAGGAAATTTTGGTTTTCTAATTTTGCAACTTAGTTACTCTTCCCATATCAAACAATTATAAAAATCATTAAAAAAAAATTGTTATCGCCCTTATCCGTTTCATTATTACATCGAAAAATGTAAAATACTCTAAAAAGTTACTCGCTTAAATCTTTTGTTTTATAAGTATGTATGTAATTTTATTTATTTTATTGTACACCCTGTTAACTTCCAAATTATTAATAAGTATATCCAATTAATCAAAAATGTTACGAAAAATCTTTAAATTTTTTCTCCAACTTTTTCAAAACCACAAACCAAATTTTGAAGGTTACTCGCTTAAATCTTTTGTTTCATTATTAATGAAGACACATGTTTAATTTTTGTTTAAAAAAATTCTACTAAAAGCTAAAATAATTTTTTTCTTTCTTACTATCTTTTTAAAAATTGTACATTATTAAAAAATAAATAACACTTAAAGATATTCTTTTTTTTTTATTCAATGTTTAATTAATTACCTTAATTGAAACTACAAGTGTTCTTGTTAAAAAAAAAAAAAAAAAAAGCATTAAAAATTGCTTGATTTTTCTACACTTGCATTTTTAAAAAGTTGAAATAAGCATGTAAGTATTTTGTGTTTTAACACTTTATAAGAAAAAAAAAATAATTTCAAATGAAATAAAAAAAATGAAAATAATGACTTTAAATTAAAATTGATTTCTTTTATTTTATGTTTTTTTTTGTGCTTAATAAAAAAAAAGTGACAAAGATATATTACAAGAAACATATGTGAATGATGTGCACATAGTAAGTACATATATACATTGTGTTTCATTTTTAACTAAGTATTTTAACAGACGTTAAGATAATTTATTTGATTTTCATTTTATTTTCAATCATGAATTAAAATGAAAAGAGATATTATTGCAACAAATTCGTCATCAACATTTTTATATGTTCATATTATGTACGTCTTCACGATTGAAATATAACACAAAGTATGGATACACTATATACAATCTATAGATAAATACATTTATGTATTTTTTATAAGTATGTGTTCCTTTTTAGTACATGAAAAAAAAGAAGAAAAAACGTAAAATCAATGAAAATTAAATTCTTCTTTGAATTTGAAAAAAAAGGACTTACAATCAAAAAGTTTAAAATGGCAGTAACAGCGCCAAATTGAATACTTTCAAGGAAAAAAAAAAGGATTAAATGAACAACAACAACAACAACAACAACAAAAAATAGTTGTACAAGCAAATACAAATAACGAACAACAAACGAACAAATGAAATAACAACAAGGAGAAAGAAAAATTACACAGAATCAAATGAGTTGGGTGGAAATGGTTTTGTTGTTGTTGCTGATGCTGACGCTGATGATGATGATGATAATTTTGAAAATAAAGTCAAAGAAAATATTAAGAACTCATGCACTCTTTTCAATTCAATTCAATTTCTACTTAAGACAGTTTTACAATCCTTTAAATTCTCATGTACTCTATAATATATACTTTATTTAAAAATGTATGTATATGTACAATAAAATTCACATATATCTTCTCTTTTCCTCTATAAGTTTAAATCTATCTTTTGATATAAAATACTTATGAATAGGTAGTAAATCCATCGGAATACGTTTTATTTTTATTTTTTATGTTTTGTAAATTTTATTAAGAGGATCGTCATCATCATCATCATTGTCGTCATCGTCGTCATCATCATCATGACTGAATGATTTACTTTAAATACATGGTTTTTGAGACATTTGTTGAGGACATTGCTTAATCTTTTCGATTGATCTTGAAAACAAGCTACAGAAAAGGGTCTCCAATCGTCTGGATGCTGTCGTCTTTGTTGTTATCCATCTGCACTATATATACAAATCTTATGTGCATTTTTTTTGTTGTTGTTGCTTGTTATTGTTTTGTTTTTTAAGAAGGTCTAAAAGGTATATTTAAAAAAAAAATTCAAAATATATGGACAACATAATACGGATGAATATACCTCTAATACACAAAAATGTATACATGTGCTTGAGAAAAAAGGCGCAAACAATTTTGCTTTGGAAAAAAGAAACATCAGATTGAAAAAAAAGAAGAAAAAAAACCCCCCATCATATTGGGGTATTATAACTACACTCTGCACGAGTGCAGGATTAGTTGTTGACTTTTGACAAACCTGCCTGTTGAACTCAAAACCAAGTAATTAACAAACAAATCCATACCAGAGATTGCATTTTATTTTGTTTTTTTGTTTTTGCTGGTCAATGTTGTTTATATGGGTTGTTGGTTAGAGTTTAGTATTAACCATCATCATCGTCATGAAGATGAAATTATACGAATATTATATGTATATATTTAGTTTAAATAAGGTGTCCTCTATTGTATCTATATACATATATATATATATGTATACTCGCATATTTATGTACATATGTATCTAGAGCAACATAAGTATTAATCTAGATACCAGCATTTTTGTTTCATTTCGATTGAATTAAATCAAGCTGCTCCTTTTAAGTTTTACCTCTTTTAATTTAATGTTATATATGTATGTATACCATCGAGATTTAAGAATCAAGATACCTCATTGATGGTTTTGGCATTATGAACCAGTTATATAAAAATGAAAATGAAAACAAAAATATAATCAAAATCAAAATAAACCAGAACATAAAAAAAAATAAAAAAAGAATGAAAGAACAAAAAAACAAAAAAAAGAAGTAAATTAAATCAGAAAAGTCGACGTTTGTGTGTGCAAATGTGTATCAGAAATTATACAGAACTTCACTTTTTTCAAGGAAACAAAAAAGGAATAAAAAAACAAAACGGAGAAGAAACTTTAAAAAATAAATTTCAAGAATTAAATGAAATAACAGTCAGATGATTAAAAAAAAAATAAAAGGGTTGGGTGGGTTTTATTTAAAGAATTTTCATCTTAGAAATAAAAATTGACTATATAATAATGACAGTTACCATTAACAATAATCTTCTTTTTAACTTTTTTTTTTCTTCTCTCTCTCTCTCTCTCTCTCTCTCTCTCTCTCTCTCTCTCTCTCTCTCTCTCTCTCTCTCTCTCTGAATTTAATGCTTCTCCTACATTATTGTTTTTTTTCTATTTTAGATAGATTTAAAATAAGTAAAAATTTCAAACCTTCAGGGATCTCATTTAATAGAAATTTTTTTCATTTTGTTTAAATACAAAAAAGAAAAAAAAAAGAAGAAATTGATTGAAAAAAAATCACCAAAAAAGTTTAAATCACGACATTTCTGTGATTGTACAGAGAGAAAAAATGCACGCCTGCGATTCATATCACACACAAAACCCACTACTAAAAAAAAACCAATAAAAGTCGACAATATTTGCAAGTTTTTTTTTTTGTTACTTCTTTTTTTTTTGTGATCCATTGCTTGGTCGTTACCATGTAAAGAAGGATATCTATGAATATATTTACCTTTTGGCTATGAAGGTGTTCATTTTTGTTTTTTTCTTTCCACAAAGACACTAATAAGGATGACAAAGGTACAAAAAGACATATTCATTTGTCTGTTTTTGTTAGTGTTTTTATTATTGTTTTTTAAGCTTGTTTGTTCATTTGTTTTATTTATTCACAAAATGTTTTTAAATATACAATTTTGTTGTTGTTGTTGTTTTTGTTTGTATTTATATTCATTTTGAGTGGTAATTTAGAGTATTTTATCTGATTAATTATCAACGTGAATGACTCTTTCAAGAATTCTTCTTTTTCTTATATTTTTTTTTCTTCTCTTGAAAAAGAACACAGAACATGAATCTATTAGAATGAAAAAAATATCTTTAATTTTTTTTTATTCTGTTCAAAAACAAAAATCCCAATAGATACTACTTTTTATTTTTAAATTGAAACAAAAAAATAAATATTTATTTTGTATTTTAAGTTCGTGATAAATTTGTTGTTTTTTTTCTTCTTCTTTAAATAAACACAACGATTCCTATTTATTCCTTGAAATGAATTTTTTGTGGATAATTTGTAATTTCAAAGGCAGAGAAAAAAGAAAACGTAAGAACCATTCTGTATATACAGAAATTAATGAAAATATTCAACTTGTTTTTATTTTTCTGTTCATTCAAACAAATCATTTATGATCGATTTTCTGGTATTTGATTATAAGAAATCTTTTTTCTTTCTTTCTATTTTTTTTTCAAAAGTCGAGAAAAAAGCAAAAAAAAAGCTACTAAGGAAAGATAAAGAACAATGAACAGAATTGAAAAAATTCCTATTTAGTTCCAATAATTTCAAATGATTTGATTTGACTTATTATCTTTAATCAGAAATGAAAATAAGAAAAAATAAAAAAATTTATATAAAAATAAAAATAATCATGATTTTTGTTGTTGTTGTTTTCCTTATCATTATGTCGTTTTCTTTGATTTTCTTTTTTAAAACTTTTTTTTTTACCGAAATTCCTTATTTTAAAATATGGTATGTACCACCTATCATAAAATCGAAATTATTCTTGCTATTTCAGGAGAATTTTTATTTTTTAAATTAAGTATGAACACACAGATAAATTACATTTATATTAAAAGTATCTATAAAAGAATAAGATACTTTGGTATAATAAAGTATCTAAGACCATCAACTGTTTAGTATATAAGTAGATATTCATTATTTTGTTTTTCTTTTCGGTTTCCACTATAAAACATCAGTCAGTCCGTCATCGTCATCATCATCATCATCATTCTACTACATCACACCAAAGAAAAACTAATAATCTTCGTCGATGAGATAAAAATTTTTTTTTTCTAATATAATTGACCGTTCCCGTTCAAGTTCAATATTGAAAAGCGTATCATAATGAATTTTACCGCGCACTTGTATTAATAACAGCTTAATCATTATATGAGCTTCGTATATTTATATGAAATTGGTTCTTCTCCCATTGCGCGAAGATAATATACATAATATCTATCTATTGCCTTGTGTGAATGTGATTTTTACCGGTGTTCTTAAAGGAAAATACTTATTTAAAAAAAAAAAAAATTCTTAAATTTTAAAAAGGAAAAATAGAAGAAAAAGAAAAAATTACAAATTAGTATCAGAAAATTCCTTGATTTTATGCTGATGAATTTTGTTTTTTTTTTGTTTTTCTCCTTTTAAAGTAAATTAAGAGAAACAAGAATATGAAGTGTACATTTTTGAAAAAACCAAATAAGAATCTTAATTCATTTGCATTTCGTAATGTGTATTTTATGTATAACTGACATAATTATGTGCATCACATTTTACAAACAATATAATAGACTTCAAGAAAAACTGTAAAATTACTTAAAATGTCCGATGATTAAGAAAAATGACAAAATTAACTTTGAAAAGAAAGCAAAAAAAAAATAAAAAACAATATTAGAAAAACTATCATTTCATTACAAAACAATCTAAGAAAGGAAAAAAGTAGTAACATCATTTTGGTATACTAAATAATAGACATTGTTGTTGTTCTGTATTACCCTAAAAGCTTCAAAGTATCTATATTATGTACACACTTATAGGAAAAAAATACAGGTAAAATAGTCACACAGGTACTTTAAAGTCAAGATAAAATGTGTGTAATGTAAGATTCTTCTTAAAAAAAAAAAACAAAAAAAAATCAAAACAATTATTTCTGTTTCTGTTACTGATACTTTAAAACTAAATAGGTATTGTACTTGACTTGTACAAGGCTTACAAAAAGAACTTGTAAAAAAAAGAAGAAAAATTGCAACAAAAACAAAAAAAAAAAAGAAGTAAAATACTGAAAGAAATAATCTACTAAACTCTGAACTATGGATATGATACGATACGATCGTATATACCACACCAACATATTTTTTTGTTTTGTTATTTTTTTTTTGAATCTAAATCTGATGAAATCTGAAACTAAACAAAAACGCGTCATGCTCACGTAATATCAGTTTAACATAAGAATTCGCAATATCCAGTTATTTATGCAATTAGTCGGCGTTCATCACTCTATACATTAGTCTTTTCTTTGCTGTTGTTTTTTATTTGTTGTTATTGTTTTTGGTTTTTTTGTGAAAGAATGTCGAACAATGAAAAGCATCTTAAGGGGTTTTATACAGGAGTACGTTTTTTAAAAGTCGATTTTTTGATTTGTCATAATTTTATTTATTTTACAACATGTTTTTCTTTTACGAAGTAGCAAAGCTAAGTCAGGATTCATTAAGAGTGCCAACGTCATATGTCGTGCCAAAAAAGAAATCAATTTTAATGTAAAACAAGGTTTTGTGAACTATTCCAGGTCAAAGGTCATGAAAATGGTTTTTCTTTCTCGAATATCTTACTTTCTACAAGTCATATCGATGTACCGGGAATGAATTATGTATTATTGACGTCTCACCCTTATAGGAAGTGTATTACATATTTGATATTTGCAAAAAACCATATTCATGACCTTTGACTCAAAATATCTCAAAGCGGTGATGCGATATTGATTAGGATTTCTGACATTCTTTGTACGTCAAAATAAATTTAGAATTCAGTTTGCTTGAATTTTTTCGATAGATTTGTCATTTTTGTCCAAAATTACTGCACTACATCACTTTTTCTGTATATTTTTCGAATAAGTTTAAGTACTGTCGATTGAGAAATAAAAAGGATTCTAGTGAAATTATTTGAATATATTTTAGATTTTTTTTTTTTCAACAAGATCTAAATTTTTTTTTTCTTAACGATTGCAAGGAAGCCCTTAAGTACAAAATTATATAGCCCGTGCCCATAAAAATAATCAAGAATGTATGGTTGTTGTGTATATAAATATATCGTCATCGTGATTTTAACATTAAATAAAAAACAAAATTAAAAAAGAGAGTTAAGAAGAAACAAAAATGTATCCATCACATGTATGAAGTACATATGAAAAAAAATAAATAAATAAATGTATCTACCTATTTATCTAGCCTTATAATTGTATGGTATTGTATACTAGATTACCATGTACATGTTCCGTATTTCTTTTTTTTTTTATATAAATATGTACAAAATCTTTTTTTGCAGTAGCCATGAACTTGATGCCATAGATATCACACATCTCTTCCCATCACCATCATCATCATCATCATCATCATCATCATTATCATGATGTAATGTATAAGAAGAGAACATTTATTTTATATTTTTATCTTTTTGTTTTTCCTAAAATGAATAGTTCTTCAAAAAGTTACGAATGTTTGGTACATGATGATGATGATGATGAAAATGAAGATGATGCGTGAATATTAACAGTCAGCATATAAAAAACAACATAAAAAGGGTTAACAGAAGCTAATTGTATATCAGGATAATGCTATAGTACTCCAGAAGTATTATCGGTAGCGCATACTTAAAAAAAAAAAGAAAAGAACAACAAAAGTATCCGGCAAGGATGTTTCTCAATACGTTTTTTTTTTTTTTTAAAAACGTAAAAAGTTATAAGTGATAATAGTATCTTATTCTTTACATGATTTATGAATATCTTTTTATTTTTTTACTAGGAGTTTTTATAGTTACAACTCGTGCATAAAAATTATTATTACTTTTGTTTCTTATGGTTGGCCACATTTTTTTTTTTTTCAATATAAATCGTGAGAAAAACTACATTTTTTTTTTTTTGCAATTTTACAAAATATATTCTTTCTCAACTAACAAATTACTCTCATGCTACTTTAAACAAGAATGATTTTATGTATTTTTTACATACATAATTTTTTTTCTTCTGAATACTATAAAAACTTTTTTCTTTAACAAGAAAAATATTGAATATTTTTTTTTTTACATTTTTTAGAATAATTAAAAATCTGCACGTATGTTAAAGTACATAAATTTATCTAAGTACAAAAAAGAAAAAAAGAAAAACAAAAGTAGTATCTTTATGGACAATTTGTAAGAGAAAAAAAAAGTCAAAAATAATAACCCTTTCTCATAGGTACATTAAATTAGAATTATGAAAACAAAAAACCAAAAAAGAAACAACTTCTAATTACGGAAAAGGAGTAGCAGATGCAACAAAAATAACAACTAAAAAAAAAAAAACAAATATCTTTCATCATAAATATATCTAAAGTTATCTATAAAAATATTTCTTTATGATGATTTGAATTTAAAAGCAAAAGTTAAAATTTGTTCTTAACAAAATGGAAAAATACTGCAAAAAAAAAAAAAAAAAAAAAAAAAAAAAGAAAACAAGCAAGAATTACCAAGCAAAACCGCAAATTTGTTGTGTACAATATTTTTTTTCTTCCATTTTTTTTTTCGCTGATGAGATTGCTACATGAAGATTCTTGAGAACTAGACAAGATGA
This sequence comes from Bombylius major, assembly GCA_932526495.1. NCBI lineage: Eukaryota > Metazoa > Arthropoda > Insecta > Diptera > Bombyliidae > Bombylius > Bombylius major. The sequence goes on from OW052043.1 coordinate 10,152,559, forward strand.
TAGTGATATAATCGAACAGGCCATCATCATTCACAGATATGGAAAAGAAGAAAGAAAAAAAAACACGAAAGAAAAGATATTTGAAAATATAGATACAAAACAACAACAACATCATTTCTTAAATCATTTATTATAATATGAATGAGGTATAATTTTTCGTTGTTGGTTTTTTTATTTTTTTTATTTTTTCTGTAAAAGTATATTTTTGGTATTAACCTAGACCTAGACCTATTTGAATGGAATATAACAACATTAACAAATGATGACTAGACATGCAGATAAACATTCGATTTTTGTTTTTTGTTTTTTTTTTTATAAGAAATAGAAAAAAATGAAAATTGCAAATAATAATTTGCAAAACAAAACAAAAAAAAAGATGAAAAATAAGAAAATTCGAGCAAGAGAAAAATAGGAATTTTGTACGTATGTACATACGAGTATATGCGAAATAATAAATGATAAGTAATAATAATTTAAGATAATAATTTGAAAATTGCATGCGTGATTTTAAAATGATGATGATGATGATGATCAGATGTATAAATAGAAAAAGAAACAAAAATAATAAAACCAAAATGTTGTTTTATGGAAAATAAAAATTTTCATATAGGAAATTTAAATATGGCATTGACAAATTGATACAAATTTGTATCTATGAATGGTTTTTTATTTTTTTATTTTTAATGTGATCTAATCAACTTTGAAAATTAATTTTTTGTTTGTTAAAAAATTAATTTAATGATAATTTCTTTTTGAGAATTAAAATGAAAATTAAAATAAAGTGAAATAATTAGTAAAATAAATTTATGTAATGTAGAATCTATTAGTGGTATGTTTTCATAATTTTTTAACCCGTTATGGAAGGCAATCACTAAAGATATGGGCATCATAGTAGTTAAAAACACCAGCTACAATATGTTCTTCTTTTTCATCCAGTCAACAGTTCTGTTTGACTCAAAAACAGGTTAATTTTGAATTTCCCAGACCATATCTTTACTGCCATATAATAATAGATACATCTAGTTTTGTATGAAATGCGAACCACTGTTCATTGGCAGAGAATCAACTTATTCCTATATGATAGGGCTGGAACTGATGTTCGTGTCGTTGGTTTGTGGAGCTACAGTCTGTTATGTAGTGCAAATTTTCTCCACATTCAGTATCTTTTTAGAGTATTTACCATCGTGAATCTTGGTTTTCGAGAGCATTTCAAAAACAATAATCAGTTTAGAGTGATATTTTGATTGGAACTCATCCAACAATGCTTTTTGTTTTCAATTTTTTTTTTCCAGGCCAAAATATTACGGGAATTGTCATTAAGTATTTCACTTATAGGTTATAAAGACGATAGTCTTCTTCAGTGTTAAGATGATTGTCACGAAAATAACTTTTACTACGCTCCTTTTTAGACATTAAAATGTCCTGTAGAAATTTAGTTAGTCTAGAGATGGCCGTTGATAATGAAGAAAGAACCAAAATTTACTATACATAAGTATCGAAGTGAACTATTTCCCAGAGATTTCAAGCCAAACGATTCTTATTCAAAAAAATCACCTCACACACACATTCCATTCACGAAAACTTCAAGAATTCCACTTCTTTTTTTTCTGAATCCTGTTTACCTCTTTTGTTTTTAAATCTTTATAAATTCATTTTAAATTTGCACTTATAAACCGATAATAATTGACTATCTCATCTTTTTATTCATTTTTTTTTTTATGTTTAAATTTGTATCTGTACTCAAAATGATTATTTTTATTAAACATTTTTCAGACAACATAAACTGCCACTTACAACACATTTTATTGTGCGCATCTTATATGCATATCAGAATGCATTGTGTGTTATAAAAGGTTAAATTGTTGATGCGTATGAGGTCGATACGGCTTTTTAAAATCATTAAAAAAAAACCAACAGAAAGATTCTTGAAGTATATATCATCGAATCGAATAATCATCGCATCATACTGCACTATTGGATGTGGATCACAACATGTGAAAAAAAAAAAAAAAAACACCACACAAATTTATTCTTTACAATGTTGTAATCTTTTGTTTTTCATCCTATTTTCTCCTTCGTTTGTTTTTTTTTATGAATCTCTCTTGCAATATTCTTCTTGTTTATTTTGTTTTTATACCTACAACACTTTGAATACCATTCCATCATTGAATCAAGCAAACTCAATCAACATTTTACCTGTATGAAGAGCGTAATTACGTTAATTTTATGTTACCATCATCATCATCAACAACATTGAGTGCACTTTTCTTTTTTATATAATAAAATATTCTTCAGTTTGTGCATCGTTTTCTGGGTTATTTTTTTTCCCTTTTGCCATATACTCGTTGATACTTGATATGTGTACTAATTTTTTCTTTCTTTTTTTTTTTGCAAAACTGAAGAATAAACAATTTTATAGAGATTTTAAAATTCTGATCCGAATAAATTATATATGAAAAGTTTATAATGTTGCATGGATTAAAATCCTTTTACGTAAAGTATATTGTATCTTGTATCTCATGTGGTCTTCTTTTTGTGTTCTTTTTATTGTGCAATTCACTCGAATATACTGGGTGTATTCTATTATATTAGCACCGAAACATAATGCCTTCGAATTAGAAGAGAAAAATTAAATTTAAGACTTTATGGACCTATGAGTTTTATATTGTAAAAGAACCTGTAGTTCACATTTCATGTGAAACTACATAGTGCAGATGTAATAGTTTTAGAAAAGATAATGAAAGTCATATTCAGTAGGTTTTGGTCCTCTTGAGGGTGTTGTTCCATAACTGAAAAGGGAAATAGTTAAAATGTATATTATATTTATTTAAGGGTAAATTTTGCTATTTTGCCCTTCAGATAAATAACGGCTACGTAAAACTCTGAAGGTATGTAAGACTAAGAGTTTGAAAGAGTAACTTTGAAAAATTTTTGTCTATTCAAATTTCTAGGAAAAAAACATAAAATAGCTTGAGAGTTTTAACCAAGTTACATAGGTTAGGGTAGAGTGGTGATTAGTTACCGAATTTAAGCTTCTTTAAGCCCATAAGCAAATACATTTTGAAGTATGACATAGTAGTATGACATGAGTAGTATGGATTTGTATAGTATAGTATATAGATATAGATAAATATATAGTATATGAACAGCTTAAACAGGTCTTTGAGCAGCTCTAAAACAGCTTGAACCAGCTTAAACAGGGGTAAACACTATATATTGACACCATCAGTCCCCCGAGTCGTAGTCGTTCGCCAGAAACCCCATATCCATACTATTGACATGCACATTGACCAAACAGTGTTCAGTGAAGACTCCAAAACCAGTAGACTAAATTATCGTATATTAAGTTGAAGAAGTACTATATCTTCGAAAACGTCAAATGATTGTCAATATTGATGAAGTTGAGTTTAAAATTTCGAATTGGTGAATATAATCAATTGACGATCAACTGAAGTTTTCGAAGATGCACGTACTTCATTGATTTTCTTGAGTCCTCTTTTATGAAATTTTGAACTGTGTATGTAACGAAAAGTAGGATGGAATAGATTTTCAAAGGTCTTAAAGTTGGGTATTTTCCGTTTTTTTTTCTTCCTAAATTTTAAAATAGTTTTTTTCATATTGACTATGATGAAACTTCTTTTTTGGACGTTATGTCACGGTTGTTTTCATTACTGTTTACTGTTGTTTTGATTACATTTACTGAATATCATGCGGAATAAACATCAATGATCAAATAGTATGCTTGTGTATAGTAAAATAAGTAATGCGAATGATCCAAAATAAGCATAATAATTGCACTTGATAATAAATATGTACATACCTATGTACACAAAAACCAATACGAACGTGTAATGTACCACAATGCAATAAAATGCGATGCATAAGAAGACATCAAGATTGTTGTTTTATTGTTGATTTGTCTACTTTACATCATCAAACATCAGTAGCAAAAAAATAAAATGCTAAGCTAGAAAAATAATTCTACTTTACTACAAAATGTATCTTAAAAAAATGATATAAAAATATTTTCATTTGTGATATTTTCATTACACCACATTGAAATCTTATAATTTTTTATTTATTTTTTCTTCTTCTTCCTTCTTCTTCTTATACATATACACGCTATAAGAATGGTACACAATCATGTTCCATTTGCTAAGCGTAGATAATTAAATCCTTGATGTAAATGATATGCAATGAAAATCATATATAAAATATGCGATAATCTTTTTATCAATGTGCATAATAATATGGTGAACTAAAAAAAACAAAATCTTCATTCTACTTTTTTTCTTCTCGTTTGCGAATTATACTTAACTTAATTCGAGAGTATCTTAGAGATATGTACCTTTATATAAAGTCAAGGTTATGTTCTAGATATCATTTGCAACAGAATTAAGCAGTAATTTTTACATCACTCTTACATTTAAAGAATTATAATTTCCTTACAATTTTCTTCTGTTTTTTTTTGTTTTTTGTGCTTTAGTTATTTTTTGTATTTTTCAATCTGTATGTATCTAAAGATATATGATTTAAAACCGCAACATTGTAACCATAAAATCTAAGTAAGAAGAATAAAAAAAAATATAAAAAATTTTAGATTTTTTTCCTTATATTTTTCTAGTTTTTGTTCCTTTTATTTATTTTTTGTTTTTCGAAGTCATCATTCCATGATAATTGTTTTATTATTGTTAATTGTAAGCTTTATTTTATTCTTGTTCTTCTTCAGTTTTTTTTTTCTTTTGGATTCTATTTCTAGAAAAATAATTTAAAGAAAAAATGTTTGTTTGGTTTAGGTACACAGAACACACAAAAAAAAACAACAACATTGAATTCCTTAAAACCGCACATAGAAAAATGTAATACCACAAAAAAAAAAAGCTACATTTGGAAGATACTCATAGAAGAAGAAAAAAATAGAAAAAAAAAACATGACATTAAATCCTGTATTTTGTCTGTTTACTGAATGTAATAGATATTTTTCTGGATTTATGCGTTTTGTGGTTTTCCCATCAGCATTCTTTTATTTGTGTGTGTATCTAATATATAGTTTCTGGTCTGTCTCAGATCCATCAAATATCCAACATTATCAGCTTCATAGAATCATAGTTACTGATATCTGTTGTGTTGTTGTTGTTGTTGTTGTTGTTGTTGTTGTTGTTGTTGTTGTTGTTGTTGTTGTTGTTGTTGTTGTTGTTGTTGTTGTTGTTGTTGTTGTAGCGATTGCATTAGATTAAAATACTTTTTTATCGAAAAAAAAAACACGAAAACGTTTTTGAAACAAGAAAAAAATTTATTAAAAAAATTGAAATTTATTTTATCGAAAAGCAGAAAAATCAAAACTTTTTGAAAATTTTCTTTAAAATTATTTAGTACACATCAGCATTAATGCGCCAATATTACAGCATGAACCACTCTATATTGACAAGGCCATTCTTTTTTCTTTTTTTCTTCTCGGAATGCTCTTTTTTGCTTTTGTAATCTACACATCCTCCTCTTTTATGAAATGTGAATTCATATACAAAATGAAAACTTCTTTTTTGTTTTTTCTTTTCTTTTTTTTTTTTTTTTGCTGTACCAGTAATTTTTCTTATAATGCAACAAGAACAACAACATACATACATATTATCATCATTCACATTGTTGATATGCCATTTCATTTCGACTTTTAAATTATAAATTATATTATATTATTATTTTATATTAAAAACAATTTCACGATTTATTTCCGTGTCTTGATTTCATTTCAAACTTTGAAATCTTGAAATATAACATTAGATTTTACACTGTGAAACACTCATATGGGGAGGTGGTTTGTGTGGTACTATACAATAAATTTGTTTGGTTTGGAAACAGGATGTGAAAGTGAGAAATAAGGTATTAATCTTAGGAAATATTTTTAGTTATTTATTTTTATTAGTTTTTTATTTGAACATTTTAATTTCGGAGGAGATAATTGAAAATGAAAAAAATAAAATTTATACTTAACTAAAAATCTTGTTCTCAAAGCAGAGAAGATCAAAATAAAATTTTCATGTAAAGCTCGACAAAAAAAAAAACAATTATTTATCTTACTTTTTTCCCACCTCTGCGCCACTTGTTTTTAAGATGGTAATTGAATTTTAATAATACATTTTTCAACACATTTCTGAAGTTTTTACTTGACAAACATTTCTTTACAGAATGTCAACTCTTATCTAAAATTTAGGGCGCGTTTATAATTCGTTTCCTTTGGTACGATAGTCAAAGGTGAATTTTAGTCTAAAAAACTTATTGATTTTTCTGACTAACATGTTGTCGAGCTCCAATAAATTGAGTAAACTTGTGGTAGAAATTAAACCTAAGATCTCCAATTTTGTAAACCAGTATTCTTCTAACTGAACAATCAAATTTTCAATACAGATTCCTTTCTGCTTTCAAGATATTTGACTCAAGTAAAACTTTCTATGTGGCTTTTTTTTTCTCTTCTATTTTATGTTGCTCAGTGTTAATTTTTCAAAGCATAGAAAAATTACATAAATATAAATTTTCAATATAAGTTTGAAAATTTAAAAGACATCTCAATTTTCTTTTATTTCTTCTTACTTTGTTGTAATTCATATTATAGAATTTATCTGTATACATAATAGATTCTTTAGCTCTTTTATATTTATCTTCTTTTTTCTTCTTCTTTTTCTTCTATTCATATATATTAATTTTATACAATGCATTTGAAATATCTAAAGAATTTAACTAATTTATTGACGTATATATGTGTATATACCGTAAAATATATAGATACTTGTAGAACGTATGTGAAAAGTTGTGCGAAAACCGTTTTATTTTGAAATTCTTATTTTATTTATTTATTTATTATTTTTTTTATATTTTGTTTTATTTCATGGAAAACTCATTAAAATGTTATGTTATGTATAAGATAAGAAAAAAGAGAAGGAGGACAGCCAAACCACCGAACCAAATAAAAGAAAAACAACATACAAATAAACTATAAGTATCTTTTTTAATATGTAAAAGGAAAAATAGAATCAAAAAGATTCTTTCAATTTAGTTTACCATCATCATCATCATCATCAGCATCGTCATAATCTTGAATCTTGAATCTTTTTGGATCCTTATCTAATTATAATATCTGGCGAAAAACGTTAACCTTTTTCGATTTAATTACTTTTATTACATTTTCTAAAATCGATTGTCTTTTTTTTTCTTCTTCTTTCATATTATTTTTAGTTTTTTGCCTTCGTTTTGTTAGTTTTTCAAAACATTGAATGGTGTTTTTTTTTTGCTCTCTTTAATAACTTTGCCTTCCTTTTTTTTTATTATTTTAGTTTTTTTTTTCTGTCACAATTCAAAGCATATGTGCACCTATAAGATATAATATGTGTTGTGCACGTATAGGGTGTTTAAAAGTCAAAGAATCTTGAGAAATCAAAAAAACAAAAAAAACATTTAAATGTTTTGTGTTAAATTTTGCACTTTGACTTTTGAGCTTTGACTTTTGGTTGGTTGGACTTCAAAATTTTCATCAAAATCGAGATTCTTGTAAAATAGCGAAATATATTCAAGAATGTTTAAATATCCTTTTTGCCTTCAAGAAAAGAACTTTCTTCAAAAATTGAGTATTAAATCTTTAATAAACTTGATGTCCTGTCTTACAGGAAAAAAATGTCATTTCTATAAAATTAAAGCTATATTTTTTTTAAATATTGTCTTCTCTCGTTAGGAGGGCTGTGATTTTTGCTATGTCAACTGTCAAGTCAACATCAAGGAGGAAAAAAAAAATTGTATTTTAGTTAGTTCATTAGTTGGCTTATAGATTCGGTTAGCTGCAGGGATAAATAATAAGTACAGTACTTTCATGAATGCGTCGACGACGCTGACGGCGTAAAAATCATGTTCATAAATGACTTTCCAGTGCAGTCGTGGAATGGTATCATGTTCATTAATTCAAGCATGCAGCGCAGTCGGCTGAAATTACTCAATCGTTTTCAGGCGACTGCGATGTTTATTTTCAATTAAAACGAATAGTGTTGTACATTTTTTTTCTGATATTTCTTTAGTTCGATTTTAAATTTAAAATAAGATTTAAATTAATTAAAAATTATTGAATTTTATAAACATTTTGAAGATGGCGAATCATGTTCATTTATTCTAATAACTGCTTGCATGCACAGTTGACGACTCTGATTACTATTTCAGTGCATTCGAGTCATCGACGTAGGTTGACGACGCATTAATGAAAGTACTGGTAGTCTTCTGGTAGATAGAACTTTCATGTGGACCTCTGTAAAAATCTCTTGTATAAAGCTTCATAGGAGGCTAAAGCTTAAAGTTTCGAACTTCGAAAATCATTTTTTTTTCGAAATTTAAAAAAAAATTTCGAATAGAAAGAATTTTTAGGATTTTTTCTTTTTTTTGAAAATTTATTTAGGAAGATTTAAAAAATTCTAATTACAAAAAATGACTCAGTTTATTTCTTTACAAGCCACCTTCCACTTAAGCACATATGTACGTATGTATATGCATCGGGTATATTCGAACTGTGTGAATATTTTTTTTTCTTCTTGTGTATTATTAATATTTTTGAATTCGTAATATGTATAACGTGAAAATAATAATTGCAATTGCAGTAAAAATGAGACTTGAATTTTTTTTTTTAGTTTTTTTTTTAATTTACCATAAATATTAAAGCTAAATGTTATGGAGCTTAATAATTAGCTCTATGAAATATATGAAGGAATTAATCTACTTATATTTTTTTTTTTCGTTACAAAAAAATCAATTCTACCTTACTTGTAGGAAAAAAACATAAAAAATTCTGTAAATTTATCAGAGGAATTATTGATAATAATTTTTTTTTTTGGCTGTGTTTCTTTTTTGAAGAAAAAAAAAAGAGCAAAGCGCCCATCAATATAAAAATTATGTGCAATGAATTTAATATTGAAGAAATATAGAGTATATTTTTGGTTGTTTTTTTTGTTTTTGGTTTTTGCTTTGATAAACTTGTGGTAGCAGAACTAAACCAAACCAATAAAACTCTACCACCGTCCACCACTCGTACATAACAACCCAAAGAGTAAAACTTATAATATCTTTTTTTTTTTTAAAATATGATTCCAATTTTTTTTTCGTGCTTTTTTTTTTTTATAGCTTGTATAGATTTCAGCATCCAGGGGTATCGTTTCGAAGATAGTGTTATGATTGCAAAATTCAAGTTAAAAGCACATATATACGGCATATACGTATTTAAAAATAATTTTTTTGCTTCAATGATTATAAACTGAGAGAGAGACCGATTTTAATTGACTTTTTGGTTTTTATTACTTATTTTCATGCAAAAAAAAAAAAACAACAACATAGAGCAATAATAATAATGATGATGATGAAGTTTACCTACCACCAGTTTACCTGTTTATGAGTGCTTATTAACTTGTTTTCAAGAGTTTTGATTTGTTCTGTTAAAATATTTTTTTGATATTATTATACATATACTATACTAGCATTATAAGATTTTCATCTGTTTATTAGTTAGTATCTATAGTAGGTATCTATCTGTCTATACTCCTCTATATACTTATTACATACATATACATTTATATACTTCGTATATGGTTGAAATACGAAAAAAAAACTGGAAAAACTAAAAAATTTAATGAATATTACAAGAAAAAATATTGAATGTCATTTTAAATGATCAAAGAAAAAAAAGAAAAATTGAAAAAGAAATTTGAAATATTTAAAAAAAAATTTTGTTTCTCCACATTTTATGGATATACCATATTACCACTTTCATATTATCTCTTTATTAAAAAAAAAAATATGATAAGTTGACACTAAAAAAAAAAATTTCCTTCTAATTTTCTTTTCAACAATTTTTTATTGTTTTTGTATATCTATTTTCAGAACGAACCGGAAGGTACTGCAGATTTACCGGCAGCAAATCGTGCACTTTTCCTTGAGAAAGTACGTCAATCCAATGCTGCATGTCAAAATGGTGATTTTGCTACAGCTGTTGCATTATATACAGATGCTTTAGCATTAGATCCAGGAAATTATATTCTTTATAGTAATCGTTCAGCAGCTCGTTTAAAACAAGGTCAATTTGCTTTAGCATTACAAGATGCAACAAAAGCAAGAGAATTATGTCCGCAATGGCCGAAAGCATATTTTCGACAAGGTGTTGCTTTACAATGTTTGGGACGTTATGGTGAAGCTTTGGCATCATTTAGTTCTGGTTTGGCACAGGATCCACATAATAAACAATTATTAGCTGGTTTAGTTGAAGCTTCAATTAAAAGTCCATTACGTCATGCATTAGAACCAACTTTTCAACAATTAAGAACAATGAAATTAGATCAATCACCATTTGTTGTTATATCAGTTGTTGGACAAGAACTTCTTCAAGCAGGACAATATCATTCAGCAGTGACTGTTTTAGAATCTGCTCTTCGTATAGGATCATGTTCTTTAAAACTTCGAGGTTCTGTATTTAGTGCACTTAGTTCAGCTCATTGGGCTTTAAATCAATTAGACAAAGCAATTGGTTATATGCAACAAGATTTAGCTGTAGCTAAAAGTCTGGGTGATACAGCTGGAGAATGTCGAGCCCATGGAAATTTGGGTAGTGCATATTTTAGTCAAGGTTCATATAAAGAAGCATTAACTGCACATAGATATCAACTTGTTCTTGCAATGAAATGTAAAGATACCCAAGCTGCAGCTGCTGCTTTAACATCATTGGGCCATGTTTATACAGCTATCGGAGACTACCCAAACGCTTTAGCAAGTCATAAACAATGTGTTCAATTAGTAAAACAAATGGGTGACAGGCTACAAGAAGCACGAGAAATTGGAAATGTTGGCGCTGTTTATTTAGCAATGGGTGAATTTGATTCAGCTGTTGACTGTCATACTCAACATTTACGTCTTGCTAGAAAACTTAATAATCAAGTTGAAGAGGCAAGAGCTTATAGTAATCTTGGATCTAGTCATCATTATAGACGTAGCTTTGCACAAGCAATTACATTTCATGAACAAGTGTTGAGAATAGCACAGCAACTTGGTGATAGAAATATTGAAGCAAGAGCTTATGCTGGCTTAGGACATGCAGCAAGATGCGCTGGTGATTTTGTTCAGGCAAAACGTTGGCACGAAAAACAGTTAGAAATGGCATTAGCAGCTCGTGATAAAGTAGGTGAAGGTCGAGCTTGTTCCAATTTAGGAATAGTTTATCAGTTACTTGGAGAACACGATGCAGCTTTAAAACTTCATCAAGCTCATTTAACAATTGCTCGCCAACTTCAAGACCGAGCTGGAATGGGACGAGCCTATGGAAATATAGGAAATGCATATTCTGCAGCTGGACTTTATGAGGCTGCAATCAAATATCATAAACAGGAATTAACTATTAGTAAAGAAGTTCATGATCGAAGTGCTGAAGCATCCACGCACGGAAACTTGGCTGTAGCCTATCAAGCATTAGGAGCTCATGATATGGCATTAATTCATTATCGAGCACATTTAAGTATAGCAAGAGAATTGAAAGATACAGCTGGTGAAGCCTGTGCTCTACTTAATCTAGGAAATTGTCTAAGTTCTAGACAAGAATTTGCACAAGCTGTTCCATATTACGAACAATATTTAATGCTGTCACAAGAATTGGGTGATGTGGCTGCTGAGGGAAAAGCTTGCCACTTTCTTGGCTATGCACATTATTGCATTGGAAATTACCGTGAAGCAGTTCGCTACTATGATCAAGATCTAGCTTTAGCGAAAGACTTACAAGATAAAATGAACATGGGAAGAGCATATTGTAATTTGGGTTTGGCTCATCTTGCTTTGGGAAATAGTCAAGCAGCTCTAGAATGTCAAAAATATTTTCTTGCCGTTGCGCACATGACAAATCATTTGCCCGGTAAATTTCGAGCATTGGGAAATATCGGAGATATTTTAATACGAACTGGAGAAATCGAAGAAGCAGCAAAAATGTATCAACGTCAATTAGCATTAGCTAGACAAGCTCGTGAGAGGCCTATGGAAGCAGCTGCTTGTGGTGCGCTAGGATTAGCACACCGCCTAGTTAAGAAATTAGATAAAGCACTAGGATATCATACTCAAGAATTGACACTGAGACAAGAGATGGGAGATTTACCTGGAGAATGTCGAGCTCATGGTCACTTAGGAGCTGTTCACATGGCTCTTGGAAATTACACACATGCAGTAAAATGCTATCAAGAACAATTAGAACGTGCTCAAGAACTTCAAGATTTTGGAATCGAAGCTCAAGCTTTTGGAAATTTAGGTATAGCAAAACTGAATATGGGGCATTACGAAGAAGCTATAGGTATGAAAATATTTGTAAATTTCAAAAGATTATTTCAGTAGTAAAATTTTTTATTTTAATTTCTGTAGGTTATCTTGAACAACAACTTGGAACTCTGGAACAAGTTACGACTACAACAGCCCAACATGATCGTGCCAGAGCATTGGGTCACTTGGGAGATTGTTATGATGCACTTGGTGATTACGAAGAGGGAATCAAATGCCATGAAAGGCATCTTCAACTAGCAACAGCATTACAAAGCTACAGAGATCAAGAACGTGCATATCGAGGCCTAGGCTATAGTCATCGAGCTTTAGGAAATCTTCAAGAAGCCTTAGTTTGTCTTGAAAAAAGATTAGTAGTTGCTCATGAGCTTGGTAGTGCAGATGCAAAAGCAGCATCTTATGGTGATCTAGGTAGTATTCATAGCGCTTTAGGAAATCATGAACAAGCAGTAAATTGTCTTGAACATCAAAGAGAAATTGCACGAGAAATTGGAGATAGAGCAACATTATCAGATGCAACTAGTGCCCTTGGGAATGTTTATCAGCAAATGGGTGACTATGAGAGTGCACAGAAATTACATAAAATGGACTTGGAAATGTGTGAAAAAGTTGGAGTTAATTCATTACAAGCAAGAGCTTGTGGAAATTTAGGCTCAGTATATGAATCATTGAAAAATTATATGGATGCAGTGAAATTTTTCGAAAAGCAACTTTCATTAACGTCCGATCGTTTAATGAAAGCCCATGCATGTGGATCGTTAGGTATATAGAAATAAATTTGTTTTGAAGTATTTTTATTTAATAATGTTTTTGTAGGCCGAGTATTCCATCAAATGGGACAAACTTCTCAAGCAATAAATTTCCTACGTCAAGGATTAGCCATTGCTCAATCTCTTAATAAATCTGAAGAGGAAGCAAAGATAAGACATCAATTAGGTAAAACAAAAGAACAATTTTTTAAAACTGTTTAGTTTTAATTATTTTACAAAATATTTAATTTATTTTAATTCAATTTTTAGGTCTTGCTCTACGTTCTTCTGGTGACAATGAGAATGCTCGTGCACAAATGGAAACTGCAGCTCAAATTTTAGAATCAGTACGTTTTGACCAACGTTCACCAGAAGCTAGAAATATATTATTCGATTTACAAACATCTTGTTATCATGTTCTTCAACAAATTTTGGTTACTATGTCAAGAACAGAAGAAGCTCTTGTTGCAGCCGAACGTTGTAAAGCTCGTACAAGTCCAGATACAAATAACATTTCCAGAAAAACAATGGTCACTTGTAGTGAAACCATTTTTGACACAGTCAACAAATCAAAAACAAATGTAATATACTTCAGTTTAGCTGGCGATGAACTTTATGCATGGTTCTTGCAACCACAAAAGAGAATTGTTCGATTCCATACGGTGAAAATTGATGAATCAACATTGAAAATATCACCAGCAGAAAAATTGAAAAACGATTCAAGGGAATCTAATGAAAGCCTTCTTGAATTTTATATTAATATTGTGCGAGATAGTTTAGGAGTAAATTCTGATAGTGTATTACATGAAGGTGACGGTAGCGGATGGAGATCATCGTCAGAGAATTTACTTGAAGATTTCTCAAATGAACGTGCCGGTTTTCTTCGAATGGTTAATCGGAATCATCTTTTGAATTCCAGTAACTATTCATTGAGTTCACTATTTAGTTTAGGAAGTGTTGGAGGGTCTGTTGCTAGCCTTCAAGGATCAACTCGTTCAATAGGAAGCCTACAAGGTTCGACAAGATCACGACGTACACCGTCAATTGCTCCATGGCAAGGTCCATCATGTCTTCACACATTATACAATATTTTACTAGAACCATTCGATGATTTGTTGCCATCGGGAGGAGTTGCTTCAAGAGTTGGTCGAAAAGAACTTATTCTTGTACTTGAAAATGAACTTTATCTTGTACCATTTGCTGTACTTCGAAGTGGACAGGAAGATGGTGAATACTTATCAGACAGATGTTCAATTCTTACCGTGCCATCGTTGAAATCTTTGCGTCTTAAAAGTAAAATAATTCGAAGTCGAGAACATGCAGAACAATTGAATAGTGCTCTCGTTGTTGGTGGACCACGTATTCCTTCATCACTTTCTGAAACATGGGGATGGTCTGAATCACCAGCATCTCTACAAGAGGCTGCAATGGTGGCTGATATGCTTCATGCAAAAGCTTTGGTTGCTTGTAATGCAACAAAAGAAACTGTCATATCTGAACTTCCAGTCGCTGAATGCGTTCATTTTGCAGCAAATTTAAGTTGGAAACTTGGTGCCGTCGTACTTAGTCCAGGAGAAGTTTTAGATTCACAAACACAGAAACGTTTCTATCCAAATTCATCAAATGAAGTTGAAAATGAGGAAGAAGGAAATGATTTGTCAAACACAAATATTGAAATTCCACCACTTTCCGATTTCATTTTAAGTGCTGCCGATGTTCTGACAATGAAATTAAATGCAAAACTTGTTGTGCTTAGTTCATATCATTCAATTGAACCGATAAGTGGAGCTGGTGTAGCTAATTTATCCGGAAGTTGGCTTTGTGCTGGTGCTGGAGCCGTTTTAATTTCTTTGTGGCCAGTTCCTGAGACTGCTGCAAAAATACTTTTAAGAGCTTTTTATTCAGCACTATTACAAGGTGCTCGTGCTGCAAGAGCTTTAGCAGAAGCAATGCAAACTGTTCAACACACAAAACACTTTGCTCATCCAGCAAATTGGGCAGGATTTCTTTTAGTTGGTGGAAATGTTCGTTTATCAAATAAAGTTGCTCTGATGGGACAAGCATTATGTGAATTAATGAAAACTCCAGATAAATGTCGTGATGCACTTCGTGTTTGTTTACATCTTGTTGAAAAAAGTTTACAAAGAATTCATAGGGGGCAAAAGAATGCCATGTACACGACTCAGAAAAGTATCGACAATAAAGCTGGTCCTGTCAATGGATGGAAGGATCTCTTAATGGCAGTTGGTTTCCGTTTCGAACCTGCAGCAAATGGTATTCCTTCGAGTGTTTTCTTCCCTCAATCGGATCCAGAAGATCGACTTTCACAATGTTCTGCTAGTTTACAAGCACTGCTCGCACTAACACCAACTACGCTTCATGCTCTATCAAAACTCGTTAATAGTGCGGAAATTGCCGATGACATCATTGGCGTCATACGTAATGTTCTAGGTCAATTTCCACCAAAAGGTAGTCCTGAAACTGAAATTAGTATCGAAATTCCTTTAAGTGTTCGTTTATGGAGAGTTTCTGGATGCCATGAGCTTTTAGCGTCTCTTGGTTTTGATTTAATGGAAGTTGGTCAAGATCAAGTGACATTGAGAACAGGCAAACAAGCAAATAGGAGAAATTGTCAATTTGTTCTTCAAGCACTTTTAGCTCTATTCGGTAAGAATTTTTTCTCAAATTTAAGATTTTCTTTTAGTAACATTATTTTTCTTTCCTTGTAGATACTCAAGAAGCGCCTAAGAGTTTAGGATTAGACTCCAGTAGCAGTACTGAATCATTAAATGAAGACACAAGATCAAATAATTTGGGAAGTTCCTCCAGTCCGGTACTCGGTGCCTCCCAACAAAGGAGCGTTTCGCCTGCTGGAACTGTGAAGTCATTAAACATGGGTATGCCATGCCCACCTTTACCCATTCATAGACCTCAATTGATCAGTGGTGGTGGAGCATTTATTTCTTATGTTCGTCGACGAGGTGAACCAGATGGTGGTCGTAACGATACAGAAATTACAGTCAAGCCTACTATAGCTGCAAGTGTATTAAATTTGTATCCAACTTTAGATTCTAGTTTAGCCAATACAACTGATAGTGAACTATCTGATGGATATACTTCACAAACTTTATGTAAGAGTATCGTATCTAAATTAGGCTATTCAAGTTTAAGAGGACCAGTACGAGTTTCTAGACCTGGAGGAGGAGGTGAGAGTGATGCAGCTTTCACTCCAAGTCCACCGGTAACAACACAAACTGTAGTTGATCCAAATGTCTCATTGGCTTTAGCACATCAAACAAGAATACGAAATTTATATTCAAGTTCAGGATTTTTAGGTGATAAAGTTATTCCAGAACTGAGTATTCCACCAAGTATGTCTCGAAGACCAGACAGTTCAAGTTCAGCTAGTTCTACAACAGATTGGGAAGGTTCCGGACATGCAACAGTTTTACGACGATCAAATCCAGTTCAAACGCTTCCACCATTACCACCACCAAGACAAAATCTTCCTTTGGTTGATAGCTTACGTCCATTGGCACCTCTCGCACCAGTATACAATAATCTTGGAAATTTATCTGTATCATGTGTTTCAAATTCAAATCCCACTACAAATGGAATTGAGTCGGCTAGTTCTGATTCAGAATTTGAACGTGGATTAGAAATTCCTCCACCAACTTTGAATAGTTTACGTGGAAAATCAAAACTAAAATTAAATCCTAATCAGTTAATCAAACGTACTCAAGATCAATTGGGATTCATGGATAGACTAAGTGTTAGAACAGAAGTTTCTGGTGCAAATAAAACACCTGCAGTAGGAACACCTGGATGTCGTAAACCATTAAATTTACCAGATGATGAAAATGCTTTGTCATTTAATTCATCAAATTTATACTTTTCTTCATCTGATAATGAAATCGATTCCAAAAAAGATATGACAACTATTAATACCCTACCAACAGCATCTACAACTTCTAAGGAAGTAATAAAAACCAGCACTAAAACTATTCAAGATTCGATTATGAGACAAATAAATCGTGAAATGACACCAACAATATCTGAAGTATATCATGAAAGAAATCTTGGTTTAGGTTTAGCACCGCCACTTTCAAAATTATTATTAAGTAAAAATTATGATGAATCTGAAACGAAACTTTCAGCAGCTGGATGTGCTATTAAAAGTATTGTAGAAGCTGTAAGTGAAATTGATATAAGTGGTGCAGGATCATCAACAAATTCTTGTTCATCAGTTGTTATTGGTGGTGGTGGTATTGGTGGTAATACAATAAATAACAGTAATAATAATAAATTACCAACAACCGATGTTTGTTCAATATGTAATGAACCAGCTGATATAATTTGTCGTTGTAAAGCAGCAACAGTAACAAAAAAATCATCAGTTAAACCATGGCTCAGTAATATACCATCGAATATTGTAAAAGCAAGTGATTTAACAACAGCTGATATTTTAGAACGACAAAATAAAATGAAAACTGTATCATCATCATCATCATCATCATCGTCTACATTATTATTATCATCATCTGAAGTGAATACATTGAATTTTGTTAGTAATAGTTCGTGTCATGTGAAACGATCGAATAGTCCATTTTCAGAATTATCGAGACGTGATGAAGGCGATGGTAGATCAGTTGCTGATTCACAATGTAGTAGTAGTTATAAAACTGATGTAAATAATAGTAGTAATACAGTAGTAGCTTCTGGTCAAATTGTAGTTCAAAATGCTAGAACAAAATTTGGAACAGCAGGAACATAAAGGTTGAACAAGCAATTTTAGGGTCTATTAAAAAAATTTTTGTTTTTTTTTTGTTCGTCAGTTGCATGTCGAAAGAAATAAATTACATAGTAATTAAATTATTGTTTAAGAAAAATACACGTTAATTGTAAATTATAAAATATTCAAAATTGTCATTTCATTATTCAAAATATCATTAATCATTTATTTTTATTTTTATTTTTTTTTATTAGAAAAATAATTTAAATTTTTCTGAAAATGTATTTATCAATTGAATGTGTTTATTTTTTTATTTTTTTAGGCTATAAAAGATAATTTTAAATTGTATAACTGATTATTTGTTATATTACTTTTAAAATTTGTAAATATGAAAATTGTATTATATTATGAAATTATGGAAATAAAATTAATTAGTAATTAATTTTTTGTATTTATTTTGTTCTGATTAGAATTTATGAACGCCTGGTATTTTTTTTAAATTTCAATTTTACTTATTTTTATTTAAAAAAATTATTTTAGCGAAAACGGTAACAAAATTACAGAAAAGTATCAGGCGCTCAGCAGTTATTGCAGCAAGTAAATTGTTTTTTTTTAAATAAAACAGTGTTACCGTTTTCGGTAAAATAATTTTTTAAATAAAAATAAGTAAAATTAAAATTTAAAAAAAATACCAGGCGTTCATAAATAATTGCAGGAAGATTTTTTTTTTAAATTTCCAAGCTGAATTTTTGTATTTTTTTTTTAATGGGAATTTAAGAAGAAAAAATTAAAATTTTTAGAGGAAGAGGAAAAAAATAAACACAGTTTTTTTTAAAAACTATTTTTTATTTTTTGTATTTTAAACAAGAATCTATAGTAAATTTAGGAAAATGTAAAAAATGATAAATTAACAAGCAAAAAGAACAAAAAATAAAAAATATGGTTTGAACAATACAAAACATGATTTTCTACATTAAATCAATTTACATTACGTAATAAATTATAGTTTTATAAATACTGATTTTTTAATGAACTAAAACGATCGAATAATAATGACAATGATGCTACAGTTGACATTGATAATCCAGTCGATTATTGTGATGATTCCCGAAACCAAGTCCTTCTTTATTCTGTTTTTGATCTCACGTTTAATCTGAACAAAACGCTTCTCTGGCTATGAGCTGTTGAATATTCGATTTAAAAAAAAAAACCGATAAAGTAGTATAGATTTATTTTGTTTAAAAAATTAAAAAAATATACGTTAAAATAATTACCTTACCTTTGTTCAGTAATGAGTTGAATGGGTGTCCTTGTTATAGATTTGAGTCTTATGAATTCAGAAAACGTATCCTTTCTCCGATACACCAACTATTTCGTGAGCTAAGAGAAAAATTCTGTACCTCTACTTTGAATTTCATATGAAAATGTGACATCCTGAATAATTTTATTCTAAAAGGACTTTCTAATATTTCATACTGTATGAAAATGATGGTAAAATAAAGAACGGGATCTCTACTTTCTACTAAAGTATGATTTTTGAATATAGGACACGAAATGTGCTACGTAGGATTAAAAAATATTTTCAATGATTTCCAATATATGAAATTGAGAAATCATCATTTTTTGCAAATTTTGAAAAGCTGTATCTCGAACACTAAAAGTCGCACAGCCAAGTCCTTTTCAGATTTGAATTCAGGACATCCCAAATTATCATTTTCGATCTCTAAATCGAAATTTTCAAGTACATCGATTTTCGTTAAAAATTCAAAGAGGTTAGCCTTTGATTGTTTTCCTCGATTTTTGGGTCAACATTTTTTTTGCTCAGAAATGAGTTGAATGGGTGTCCTTGTTATAGATTTGAGTCTTATGAATTCAGAAAACGTATCCTTTCTCCGATACACCAACTATTTCGTGAGCTAAGAGAAAAATTCTGTACCTCTACTTTGAATTTCATATGAAAATGTGACATCCTGAATAATTTTATTCTAAAAGGACTTTCTAATATTTCATACTGTATGAAAATGATGGTAAAATAAAGAACAGGATCTTTACTTGCTATACCGGTATGATCTTCGAAAAAAGGACACGAAATGTGCTACGTAGGATTAAAAAATATTTTCAATGATTTCCAATATATGAAATTGAGAAATCATCATTTTTTGCAAATTTTGAAAAGCTGTATCTCGAACACTAAAAGTCGCACAGCCAAGTCCTTTTCAGATTTGAATTCAGGACATCCCAAATTATCATTTTCGATCTCTAAATCGAAATTTTCAAGTACATCGATTTTCGTTAAAAATTCAAAGAGGTTAGCCTTTGATTTTTTTCCTCGATTTTTGGGTCAACATTTTTTTTGCTCAGAAATGAGTTGAATGGATGTCCTTGTTATAGATTTGAGACTTATGAATTCAGAAAACGTATCCTTTCTCCGATACACCAACTATTTCGTGAGCTAAGAGAAAAATTCTGTACCTCTACTTTGAATTTCATATGAAAATGTGACATCCTGAATAATTTTATTCTAAAAGGACTTTCTAATATTTCATACTGTATGAAAATGATGGTAAAATAAAGAACAGGATCTTTACTTGCTATCCCAGTATGATTTTTGAATATAGGACACGAAATGTGCTACGTAGGATTAAAAAATATTTTCAATGATTTCCAATATATGAAATTGAGAAATCATCATTTTTTGCAAATTTTGAAAAGCTGTATCTCGAACACTAAAAGTCGCACAGCCAAGTCCTTTTCAGATTTGAATTCAGGACATCCCAAATTATCATTTTCGATCTCTAAATCGAAATTTTCAAGTACATCGATTTTCGTTGAAAATTCAAAGAGGCCTTTGATTGTTTTCCTCGATTTTTGGGTCAACATTTTTTTTGCTCAGAAATGAGTTGAATGGGTGTCCTTGTTATAGATTTGAGTCTTATGAATTCAGAAAACGTATCCTTTCTCCGATACACCAACTATTTCGTGAGCTAAGAGAAAAATTCTGTACCTCTACTTTGAATTTCATATGAAAATGTGACATCCTGAATAATTTTATTCTAAAAGGACTTTCTAATATTTCATACTGTATGAAAATGATGGTAAAATAAAGAACGGGATCTCTACTTTCTACTAAAGTATGATTTTTGAATATAGGACACGAAATGTGCTACGTAGGATTAAAAAATATTTTCAATGATTTCCAATATATGAAATTGAGAAATCATCATTTTTTGCAAATTTTGAAAAGCTGTATCTCGAACACTAAAAGTCGCACAGCCAAGTCCTTTTCAGATTTGAATTCAGGACATCCCAAATTATCATTTTCAATCTCTAAATCGAAATTTTCAAGTACATCGATTTTCGTTAAAAAGAGGTTAGCCTTTGATTTTTTTCCTCGATTTTTGGGTCAACATTTTTTTTGCTCAGAAATGAGTTGAATGGATGTCCTTGTTATAGATTTGAGTCTTATGTATTCAGAAAACGTATCCTTTCTCCGATACACCAACTATTTCGTGAGCTATGAGAAAAATTCTGTACCTGTATTTTGAATTTCATTTGAAAATGTGACATCCTGAATGATTTTATTCTCAAAGGACTTTCTAATATTTCGTATTGTATGAAAATGATGGTAGAATAAAGAACAGGATCTTTACTTGCTATTCCAGTATGATTTTCGAAAAAAGGACACGAAATGTGCTACGTAGGATTAAAAAATATTTTCCATGATTTCGAAAAATATTAAAATGACAAGTCGTCAATTTTAAAATTTTGAAAAACTGTGTCACGAAAACTAAAAGTCGCACAGCCAAGTCCTTTTCAGATTTGAATTCAGGACATCCCAAATTATCATTTTCAATCTCTAAATCGAAATTTTCAAGTACATCGATTTTCGTTAAAAATTCAAAGAGGCCTTTGATTTTTTTCCTCGATTTTTGGGTCAACATTTTTTTTGCTCAGAAATGAGTTGAATGGGTGTCCTTGTTATAGATTTGAGTCTTATGAATTCAGAAAACGTATCCTTTCTCCGATACACCAACTATTTCGTGAGCTATGAGAAAAATTCTGTACCTCTACTTTGAATTTCATATGAAAATGTGACATCCTGAATGATTTTATTCTAAAAGGACTTTCTAATATTTCATACTGTATGAAAATGATGGTAAAATAAAGAACAGGATCTTTACTTGCTATCCCAGTATGATTTTTGAATATAGGACACGAAATGTGCTACGTAGGATTAAAAAATATTTTCAATGATTTCCAATATATGAAATTGAGAAATCATCATTTTTTGCAAATTTTGAAAAGCTGTATCTCGAACACTAAAAGTCGCACAGCCAAGTCCTTTTCAGATTTGAATTCAGGACATCCCAAATTATCATTTTCAATCTCTAAATCGAAATTTTCAAGTACATCGATTTTTGTTGAAAATTCAAAGAGGCCTTTGAAATTTTTTTCCTCGATTTTTGGGTCAACTTTTTTTTTGCTCAGAAATGAGTTGAATGGGTGTCCTTGTTATAGATTTGAGTCTTATGAATTCAGAAAACGTATCCTTTCTCCGATACACCAACTATTTCGTGAGCTATGAGAAAAATTCTGTACCTCTACTTTGAATTTCATATGAAAATGTGACATCCTGAATAATTTTATTCTAAAAGGACTTTCTAATATTTCATACTGTATGAAAATGATGGTAGAATAAAGAACAGGATCTTTACTTGCTATTCCAGTATGATTTTCGAAAAAAGGACACGAAATGTGCTACGTAGGATTAAAAAATATTTTCAATGATTTCCAATATATGAAATTGAGAACTCATCATTTTTTGCAAATTTTGAAAAGCTGTATCTCGAACACTAAAAGTCGCACAGCCAAGTCCTTTTCAGATTTGAATTCAGGACATCCCAAATTATCATTTTCAATCTCTAAATCGAAATTTTCAAGTACATCGATTTTCGTTAAAAAGAGGTTAGCCTTTGATTTTTTTCCTCGATTTTTGGGTCAACATTTTTTTTGCTCAGAAATGAGTTGAATGGATGTCCTTGTTATAGATTTGAGTCTTATGAATTCAGAAAACGTATCCTTTCTCCGATACACCAACTATTTCGTGAGCTATGAGAAAAATTCTGTACCTGTATTTTGAATTTCATTTGAAAATGTGACATCCTGAATGATTTTATTCTAAAAGGACTTTCTAATATTTCGTATTGTATGAAAATGATGGTAGAATAAAGAACAGGATCTTTACTTGCTATTCCAGTATGATTTTCGAAAAAAGGACACGAAATGTGCTACGTAGGATTAAAAAATATTTTCCATGATTTCGAAAAATATTAAAATGACAAGTCGTCAATTTTCAAATTTTGAAAAACTGTGTCACGAAAACTAAAAGTCGCACAGCCAAGTCCTTTTCAGATTTGAATTCAGGACATCCCAAATTATCATTTTCAATCTCTAAATCGAAATTTTCAAATACATCGATTTTCGTTGAAAATTCAAAGAGGCCTTTGATTTTTTTCCTCGATTTTTGGGTCAACATTTTTTTTGCTCAGAAATGAGTTGAATGGGTGTCCTTGTTATAGATTTGAGTCTTATGAATTCAGAAAACGTATCCTTTTTCCGATACACCAACTATTTCGTGAGCTAAGAGAAAAATTCTGTACCTGTATTTTGAATTTCATTTGAAAATGTGACATCCTGAATGATTTTATTCTAAAAGGACTTTCTAATATTTCGTATTGTATGAAAATGATGGTAGAATAAAGAACAGGATCTTTACTTGCTATTCCAGTATGATTTTCGAAAAAAGGACACGAAATGTGCTACTTAGGATTAAAAAATATTTTCAATGATTTCCAATATATGAAATTGAAAAATCATCATTTTTTGCAAATTTTGAAAAGCTGTATCTCGAACACTAAAAGTCGCACAGCCAAGTCCTTTTCAGATTTGAATTCAGGGCATCCCAAATTATCATTTTCGATCTCTAAATCGAAATTTTCAAGTACATCGATTTTCGTTAAAAATTCAAAGAGGTTAGCCTTTGATTTTTTTCCTCGATTTTTGGGTCAACATTTTTTTTGCTCAGAAATGAGTTGAATGGGTGTCCTTGTTATACATTTGAGTTTTATGAATTCAGAAAACGTATCCTTTTTCCGATACACCAACTATTTCATGAGCTAAGAGAAAAATCTGTACCTGTATTTTGAATTTCATTTGAAAATGTGACATCCTGAATGATTTTATTCTAAAAGGACTTTCTAATATTTCGTATTGTATGAAAATGATGGTAGAATAAAGAACAGGATCTTTACTTGCTATTCCAGTATGATTTTCGAAAAAAGGACACGAAATGTGCTACTTAGGATTAAAAAATATTTTCAATGATTTCCAATATATGAAATTGAGAACTCATCATTTTTTGCAAATTTTGAAAAGCTGTATCTCGAACACTAAAAGTCGCACAGCCAAGTCCTTTTCAGATTTGAATTCAGGACATCCTAAATTATCATTTTCAATCTCTAAATCGAAATTTTCAAGTACATCGATTTTCGTTAAAAATTCAAAGAGGTTAGCCTTTAATTTTTTTCCTCGATTTTTGGGTCAACATTTTTTTTGCTCAGAAATGAGTTGAATGGGTGTCCTTGTTATAGATTTGAGTCTTATGAATTCAGAAAACGTATCCTTTCTCCGATACACCAACTATTTCGTGAGCTATGAGAAAAATTCTGTACCTCTACTTTGAATTTCATATGAAAATGTGACATCCTGAATAATTTTATTCTAAAAGGACTTTCTAATATTTCATACTGTATGAAAATGATGGTAGAATAAAGAACAGGATCTTTACTTGCTATTCCAGTATGATTTTCGAAAAAAGGACACGAAATGTGCTACGTAGGATTAAAAAATATTTTCAATGATTTCCAATATATGAAATTGAGAACTCATCATTTTTTGCAAATTTTGAAAAGCTGTATCTCGAACACTAAAAGTCGCACAGCCAAGTCCTTTTCAGATTTGAATTCAGGACATCCCAAATTATCATTTTCAATCTCTAAATCGAAATTTTCAAGTACATCGATTTTCGTTAAAAAGAGGTTAGCCTTTGATTTTTTTCCTCGATTTTTGGGTCAACATTTTTTTTGCTCAGAAATGAGTTGAATGGGTGTCCTTGTTATAGATTTGAGTCTTATGAATTCAGAAAACGTATCCTTTCTCCGATACACCAACTATTTCGTGAGCTATGAGAAAAATTCTGTACCTGTATTTTGAATTTCATTTGAAAATGTGACATCCTGAATGATTTTATTCTAAAAGGACTTTCTAATATTTCGTATTGTATGAAAATGATGGTAGAATAAAGAACAGGATCTTTACTTGCTATTCCAGTATGATTTTCGAAAAAAGGACACGAAATGTGCTACGTAGGATTAAAAAATATTTTCCATGATTTCGAAAAATATTAAAATGACAAGTCGTCAATTTTCAAATTTTGAAAAACTGTGTCACGAAAACTAAAAGTCGCACAGCCAAGTCCTTTTCAGATTTGAATTCAGGACATCCCAAATTATCATTTTCAATCTCTAAATCGAAATTTTCAAATACATCGATTTTCGTTGAAAATTCAAAGAGGCCTTTGATTTTTTTCCTCGATTTTTGGGTCAACATTTTTTTTGCTCAGAAATGAGTTGAATGGGTGTCCTTGTTATAGATTTGAGTCTTATGAATTCAGAAAACGTATCCTTTCTCCGATACACCAACTATTTCGTGAGCTATGAGAAAAATTCTGTACCTCTACTTTGAATTTCATATGAAAATGTGACATCCTGAATGATTTTATTCTAAAAGGACTTTCTAATATTTCATACTGTATGAAAATGATGGTAAAATAAAGAACAGGATCTTTACTTGCTATTCCAGTATGATTTTCGAAAAAAGGACACGAAATGTGCTACGTAGGATTAAAAAATATTTTCAATGATTTCCAATATATGAAATTGAGAACTCATCATTTTTTGCAAATTTTGAAAAGCTGTATCTCGAACACTAAAAGTCGCACAGCCAAGTCCTTTTCAGATTTGAATTCAGGACATCCCAAATTATCATTTTCAATCTCTAAATCGAAATTTTCAAGTACATCGATTTTTGTTGAAAATTCAAAGAGGCCTTTGATTTTTTTCCTCGATTTTTGGGTCAACATTTTTTTTGCTCAGAAATGAGTTGAATGGGTGTCCTTGTTATAGATTTGAGTCTTATGAATTCAGAAAACGTATCCTTTCTCCGATACACCAACTATTTCGTGAGCTATGAGAAAAATTCTGTACCTCTACTTTGAATTTCATATGAAAATGTGACATCCTGAATGATTTTATTCTAAAAGGACTTTCTAATATTTCATACTGTATGAAAATGATGGTAAAATAAAGAACAGGATCTTTACTTGCTATCCCAGTATGATTTTTGAATATAGGACACGAAATGTGCTACGTAGGATTAAAAAATATTTTCAATGATTTCCAATATATGAAATTGAGAAATCATCATTTTTTGCAAATTTTGAAAAGCTGTATCTCGAACACTAAAAGTCGCACAGCCAAGTCCTTTTCAGATTTGAATTCAGGACATCCCAAATTATCATTTTCAATCTCTAAATCGAAATTTTCAAGTACATCGATTTTCGTTAAAAAGAGGTTAGCCTTTGATTTTTTTCCTCGATTTTTGGGTCAACATTTTTTTTGCTCAGAAATGAGTTGAATGGGTGTCCTTGTTATAGATTTGAGTCTTATGAATTCAGAAAACGTATCCTTTCTCCGATACACCAACTATTTCGTGAGCTATGAGAAAAATTCTGTACCTGTATTTTGAATTTCATTTGAAAATGTGACATCCTGAATGATTTTATTCTAAAAGGACTTTCTAATATTTCGTATTGTATGAAAATGATGGTAGAATAAAGAACAGGATCTTTACTTGCTATTCCAGTATGATTTTCGAAAAAAGGACACGAAATGTGCTACTTAGGATTAAAAAATATTTTCAATGATTTCCAATATATGAAATTGAAAAATCATCATTTTTTGCAAATTTTGAAAAGCTGTATCTCGAACACTAAAAGTCGCACAGCCAAGTCCTTTTCAGATTTGAATTCAGGGCATCCCAAATTATCATTTTCGATCTCTAAATCGAAATTTTCAAGTACATCGATTTTCGTTAAAAATTCAAAGAGGTTAGCCTTTGATTTTTTTCCTCGATTTTTGGGTCAACATTTTTTTTGCTCAGAAATGAGTTGAATGGGTGTCCTTGTTATACATTTGAGTTTTATGAATTCAGAAAACGTATCCTTTCTCCGATACACCAACTATTTCGTGAGCTATGAGAAAAATTCTGTACCTGTAATTTGAATTTCATATGAAAATGTGACATCCTGAATAATTTTATTCTAAAAGGACTTTCTAATATTTCGTATTGTATGAAAATGATGGTAGAATAAAGAACAGGATCTTTACTTGCTATTCCAGTATGATTTTCGAAAAAAGGACACGAAATGTGCTACTTAGGATTAAAAAATATTTTCAATGATTTCCAATATATGAAATTGAAAAATCATCATTTTTTGCAAATTTTGAAAAGCTGTATCTCGAACACTAAAAGTCGCACAGCCAAGTCCTTTTCAGATTTGAATTCAGGACATCCCAAATTATCATTTTCGATCTCTAAATCGAAATTTTCAAGTACATCGATTTTCGTTAAAAATTCAAAGAGGTTAGCCTTTGATTGTTTTCCTCGATTTTTGGGTCAACATTTTTTTTGCTCAGAAATGAGTTGAATGGGTGTCCTTGTTATAGATTTGAGTCTTATGAATTCAGAAAACGTATCCTTTCTCCGATACACCAACTATTTCGTGAGCTAAGAGAAAAATTCTGTACCTCTACTTTGAATTTCATATGAAAATGTGACATCCTGAATAATTTTATTCTAAAAGGACTTTCTAATATTTCATACTGTATGAAAATGATGGTAAAATAAAGAACAGGATCTTTACTTGCTATACCGGTATGATCTTCGAAAAAAGGACACGAAATGTGCTACGTAGGATTAAAAAATATTTTCAATGATTTCCAATATATGAAATTGAGAAATCATCATTTTTTGCAAATTTTGAAAAGCTGTATCTCGAACACTAAAAGTCGCACAGCCAAGTCCTTTTCAGATTTGAATTCAGGACATCCCAAATTATCATTTTCGATCTCTAAATCGAAATTTTCAAGTACATCGATTTTCGTTAAAAATTCAAAGAGGTTAGCCTTTGATTTTTTTCCTCGATTTTTGGGTCAACATTTTTTTTGCTCAGAAATGAGTTGAATGGATGTCCTTGTTATAGATTTGAGACTTATGAATTCAGAAAACGTATCCTTTCTCCGATACACCAACTATTTCGTGAGCTAAGAGAAAAATTCTGTACCTCTACTTTGAATTTCATATGAAAATGTGACATCCTGAATAATTTTATTCTAAAAGGACTTTCTAATATTTCATACTGTATGAAAATGATGGTAAAATAAAGAACAGGATCTTTACTTGCTATCCCAGTATGATTTTTGAATATAGGACACGAAATGTGCTACGTAGGATTAAAAAATATTTTCAATGATTTCCAATATATGAAATTGAGAAATCATCATTTTTTGCAAATTTTGAAAAGCTGTATCTCGAACACTAAAAGTCGCACAGCCAAGTCCTTTTCAGATTTGAATTCAGGACATCCCAAATTATCATTTTCGATCTCTAAATCGAAATTTTCAAGTACATCGATTTTCGTTGAAAATTCAAAGAGGCCTTTGATTGTTTTCCTCGATTTTTGGGTCAACATTTTTTTTGCTCAGAAATGAGTTGAATGGGTGTCCTTGTTATAGATTTGAGTCTTATGAATTCAGAAAACGTATCCTTTCTCCGATACACCAACTATTTCGTGAGCTAAGAGAAAAATTCTGTACCTCTACTTTGAATTTCATATGAAAATGTGACATCCTGAATAATTTTATTCTAAAAGGACTTTCTAATATTTCATACTGTATGAAAATGATGGTAAAATAAAGAACGGGATCTCTACTTTCTACTAAAGTATGATTTTTGAATATAGGACACGAAATGTGCTACGTAGGATTAAAAAATATTTTCAATGATTTCCAATATATGAAATTGAGAAATCATCATTTTTTGCAAATTTTGAAAAGCTGTATCTCGAACACTAAAAGTCGCACAGCCAAGTCCTTTTCAGATTTGAATTCAGGACATCCCAAATTATCATTTTCAATCTCTAAATCGAAATTTTCAAGTACATCGATTTTCGTTAAAAAGAGGTTAGCCTTTGATTTTTTTCCTCGATTTTTGGGTCAACATTTTTTTTGCTCAGAAATGAGTTGAATGGATGTCCTTGTTATAGATTTGAGTCTTATGAATTCAGAAAACGTATCCTTTCTCCGATACACCAACTATTTCGTGAGCTATGAGAAAAATTCTGTACCTGTATTTTGAATTTCATTTGAAAATGTGACATCCTGAATGATTTTATTCTCAAAGGACTTTCTAATATTTCGTATTGTATGAAAATGATGGTAGAATAAAGAACAGGATCTTTACTTGCTATTCCAGTATGATTTTCGAAAAAAGGACACGAAATGTGCTACGTAGGATTAAAAAATATTTTCCATGATTTCGAAAAATATTAAAATGACAAGTCGTCAATTTTAAAATTTTGAAAAACTGTGTCACGAAAACTAAAAGTCGCACAGCCAAGTCCTTTTCAGATTTGAATTCAGGACATCCCAAATTATCATTTTCAATCTCTAAATCGAAATTTTCAAGTACATCGATTTTCGTTAAAAATTCAAAGAGGCCTTTGATTTTTTTCCTCGATTTTTGGGTCAACATTTTTTTTGCTCAGAAATGAGTTGAATGGGTGTCCTTGTTATAGATTTGAGTCTTATGAATTCAGAAAACGTATCCTTTCTCCGATACACCAACTATTTCGTGAGCTATGAGAAAAATTCTGTACCTCTACTTTGAATTTCATATGAAAATGTGACATCCTGAATGATTTTATTCTAAAAGGACTTTCTAATATTTCATACTGTATGAAAATGATGGTAAAATAAAGAACAGGATCTTTACTTGCTATCCCAGTATGATTTTTGAATATAGGACACGAAATGTGCTACGTAGGATTAAAAAATATTTTCAATGATTTCCAATATATGAAATTGAGAAATCATCATTTTTTGCAAATTTTGAAAAGCTGTATCTCGAACACTAAAAGTCGCACAGCCAAGTCCTTTTCAGATTTGAATTCAGGACATCCCAAATTATCATTTTCAATCTCTAAATCGAAATTTTCAAGTACATCGATTTTTGTTGAAAATTCAAAGAGGCCTTTGATTTTTTTCCTCGATTTTTGGGTCAACTTTTTTTTTGCTCAGAAATGAGTTGAATGGGTGTCCTTGTTATAGATTTGAGTCTTATGAATTCAGAAAACGTATCCTTTCTCCGATACACCAACTATTTCGTGAGCTATGAGAAAAATTCTGTACCTCTACTTTGAATTTCATATGAAAATGTGACATCCTGAATAATTTTATTCTAAAAGGACTTTCTAATATTTCATACTGTATGAAAATGATGGTAGAATAAAGAACAGGATCTTTACTTGCTATTCCAGTATGATTTTCGAAAAAAGGACACGAAATGTGCTACGTAGGATTAAAAAATATTTTCAATGATTTCCAATATATGAAATTGAGAACTCATCATTTTTTGCAAATTTTGAAAAGCTGTATCTCGAACACTAAAAGTCGCACAGCCAAGTCCTTTTCAGATTTGAATTCAGGACATCCCAAATTATCATTTTCAATCTCTAAATCGAAATTTTCAAGTACATCGATTTTCGTTAAAAAGAGGTTAGCCTTTGATTTTTTTCCTCGATTTTTGGGTCAACATTTTTTTTGCTCAGAAATGAGTTGAATGGGTGTCCTTGTTATAGATTTGAGTCTTATGAATTCAGAAAACGTATCCTTTCTCCGATACACCAACTATTTCGTGAGCTATGAGAAAAATTCTGTACCTGTATTTTGAATTTCATTTGAAAATGTGACATCCTGAATGATTTTATTCTAAAAGGACTTTCTAATATTTCGTATTGTATGAAAATGATGGTAGAATAAAGAACAGGATCTTTACTTGCTATTCCAGTATGATTTTCGAAAAAAGGACACGAAATGTGCTACGTAGGATTAAAAAATATTTTCCATGATTTCGAAAAATATTAAAATGACAAGTCGTCAATTTTCAAATTTTGAAAAACTGTGTCACGAAAACTAAAAGTCGCACAGCCAAGTCCTTTTCAGATTTGAATTCAGGACATCCCAAATTATCATTTTCAATCTCTAAATCGAAATTTTCAAATACATCGATTTTCGTTGAAAATTCAAAGAGGCCTTTGATTTTTTTCCTCGATTTTTGGGTCAACATTTTTTTTGCTCAGAAATGAGTTGAATGGGTGTCCTTGTTATACATTTGAGTCTTATGAATTCAGAAAACGTATCCTTTTTCCGATACACCAACTATTTCGTGAGCTAAGAGAAAAATTCTGTACCTGTATTTTGAATTTCATTTGAAAATGTGACATCCTGAATGATTTTATTCTAAAAGGACTTTCTAATATTTCGTATTGTATGAAAATGATGGTAGAATAAAGAACAGGATCTTTACTTGCTATTCCAGTATGATTTTCGAAAAAAGGACACGAAATGTGCTACTTAGGATTAAAAAATATTTTCAATGATTTCCAATATATGAAATTGAAAAATCATCATTTTTTGCAAATTTTGAAAAGCTGTATCTCGAACACTAAAAGTCGCACAGCCAAGTCCTTTTCAGATTTGAATTCAGGGCATCCCAAATTATCATTTTCGATCTCTAAATCGAAATTTTCAAGTACATCGATTTTCGTTAAAAATTCAAAGAGGTTAGCCTTTGATTTTTTTCCTCGATTTTTGGGTCAACATTTTTTTTGCTCAGAAATGAGTTGAATGGGTGTCCTTGTTATACATTTGAGTTTTATGAATTCAGAAAACGTATCCTTTTTCCGATACACCAACTATTTCATGAGCTAAGAGAAAAATCTGTACCTGTATTTTGAATTTCATTTGAAAATGTGACATCCTGAATGATTTTATTCTAAAAGGACTTTCTAATATTTCGTATTGTATGAAAATGATGGTAGAATAAAGAACAGGATCTTTACTTGCTATTCCAGTATGATTTTCGAAAAAAGGACACGAAATGTGCTACTTAGGATTAAAAAATATTTTCAATGATTTCCAATATATGAAATTGAGAACTCATCATTTTTTGCAAATTTTGAAAAGCTGTATCTCGAACACTAAAAGTCGCACAGCCAAGTCCTTTTCAGATTTGAATTCAGGACATCCTAAATTATCATTTTCAATCTCTAAATCGAAATTTTCAAGTACATCGATTTTCGTTAAAAATTCAAAGAGGTTAGCCTTTAATTTTTTTCCTCGATTTTTGGGTCAACATTTTTTTTGCTCAGAAATGAGTTGAATGGGTGTCCTTGTTATAGATTTGAGTCTTATGAATTCAGAAAACGTATCCTTTCTCCGATACACCAACTATTTCGTGAGCTATGAGAAAAATTCTGTACCTCTACTTTGAATTTCATATGAAAATGTGACATCCTGAATAATTTTATTCTAAAAGGACTTTCTAATATTTCATACTGTATGAAAATGATGGTAGAATAAAGAACAGGATCTTTACTTGCTATTCCAGTATGATTTTCGAAAAAAGGACACGAAATGTGCTACGTAGGATTAAAAAATATTTTCAATGATTTCCAATATATGAAATTGAGAACTCATCATTTTTTGCAAATTTTGAAAAGCTGTATCTCGAACACTAAAAGTCGCACAGCCAAGTCCTTTTCAGATTTGAATTCAGGACATCCCAAATTATCATTTTCAATCTCTAAATCGAAATTTTCAAGTACATCGATTTTCGTTAAAAAGAGGTTAGCCTTTGATTTTTTTCCTCGATTTTTGGGTCAACATTTTTTTTGCTCAGAAATGAGTTGAATGGGTGTCCTTGTTATAGATTTGAGTCTTATGAATTCAGAAAACGTATCCTTTCTCCGATACACCAACTATTTCGTGAGCTATGAGAAAAATTCTGTACCTGTATTTTGAATTTCATTTGAAAATGTGACATCCTGAAT
This sequence comes from Bombylius major, assembly GCA_932526495.1. Taxonomy (NCBI): domain Eukaryota; kingdom Metazoa; phylum Arthropoda; class Insecta; order Diptera; family Bombyliidae; genus Bombylius; species Bombylius major. The sequence goes on from OW052043.1 coordinate 10,185,653, forward strand.
GATTTTATTCTAAAAGGACTTTCTAATATTTCGTATTGTATGAAAATGATGGTAGAATAAAGAACAGGATCTTTACTTGCTATTCCAGTATGATTTTCGAAAAAAGGACACGAAATGTGCTACGTAGGATTAAAAAATATTTTCCATGATTTCGAAAAATATTAAAATGACAAGTCGTCAATTTTCAAATTTTGAAAAACTGTGTCACGAAAACTAAAAGTCGCACAGCCAAGTCCTTTTCAGATTTGAATTCAGGACATCCCAAATTATCATTTTCAATCTCTAAATCGAAATTTTCAAATACATCGATTTTCGTTGAAAATTCAAAGAGGCCTTTGATTTTTTTCCTCGATTTTTGGGTCAACATTTTTTTTGCTCAGAAATGAGTTGAATGGGTGTCCTTGTTATACATTTGAGTCTTATGAATTCAGAAAACGTATCCTTTTTCCTATACACCAACTATTTCGTGAGCTAAGAGAAAAATTCTGTACCTGTATTTTGAATTTCATTTGAAAATGTGACATCCTGAATGATTTTATTCTAAAAGGACTTTCTAATATTTCGTATTGTATGAAAATGATGGTAGAATAAAGAACAGGATCTTTACTTGCTATTCCAGTATGATTTTCGAAAAAAGGACACGAAATGTGCTACTTAGGATTAAAAAATATTTTCAATGATTTCCAATATATGAAATTGAAAAATCATCATTTTTTGCAAATTTTGAAAAGCTGTATCTCGAACACTAAAAGTCGCACAGCCAAGTCCTTTTCAGATTTGAATTCAGGGCATCCCAAATTATCATTTTCGATCTCTAAATCGAAATTTTCAAGTACATCGATTTTCGTTAAAAATTCAAAGAGGTTAGCCTTTGATTTTTTTCCTCGATTTTTGGGTCAACATTTTTTTTGCTCAGAAATGAGTTGAATGGGTGTCCTTGTTATACATTTGAGTTTTATGAATTCAGAAAACGTATCCTTTTTCCGATACACCAACTATTTCATGAGCTAAGAGAAAAATCTGTACCTGTATTTTGAATTTCATTTGAAAATGTGACATCCTGAATGATTTTATTCTAAAAGGACTTTCTAATATTTCGTATTGTATGAAAATGATGGTAGAATAAAGAACAGGATCTTTACTTGCTATTCCAGTATGATTTTCGAAAAAAGGACACGAAATGTGCTACTTAGGATTAAAAAATATTTTCAATGATTTCCAATATATGAAATTGAGAACTCATCATTTTTTGCAAATTTTGAAAAGCTGTATCTCGAACACTAAAAGTCGCACAGCCAAGTCCTTTTCAGATTTGAATTCAGGACATCCTAAATTATCATTTTCAATCTCTAAATCGAAATTTTCAAGTACATCGATTTTCGTTAAAAATTCAAAGAGGTTAGCCTTTGATTTTTTTCCTCGATTTTTGGGTCAACATTTTTTTTGCTCAGAAATGAGTTGAATGGGTGTCCTTGTTATAGATTTGAGTCTTATGAATTCAGAAAACGTATCCTTTCTCCGATACACCAACTATTTCGTGAGCTATGAGAAAAATTCTGTACCTCTACTTTGAATTTCATATGAAAATGTGACATCCTGAATGATTTTATTCTAAAAGGACTTTCTAATATTTCATACTGTATGAAAATGATGGTAAAATAAAGAACAGGATCTTTACTTGCTATTCCAGTATGATTTTCGAAAAAAGGACACGAAATGTGCTACGTAGGATTAAAAAATATTTTCAATGATTTCCAATATATGAAATTGAGAACTCATCATTTTTTGCAAATTTTGAAAAGCTGTATCTCGAACACTAAAAGTCGCACAGCCAAGTCCTTTTCAGATTTGAATTCAGGACATCCCAAATTATCATTTTCAATCTCTAAATCGAAATTTTCAAGTACATCGATTTTTGTTGAAAATTCAAAGAGGCCTTTGATTTTTTTCCTCGATTTTTGGGTCAACATTTTTTTTGCTCAGAAATGAGTTGAATGGGTGTCCTTGTTATAGATTTGAGTCTTATGAATTCAGAAAACGTATCCTTTCTCCGATACACCAACTATTTCGTGAGCTATGAGAAAAATTCTGTACCTCTACTTTGAATTTCATATGAAAATGTGACATCCTGAATGATTTTATTCTAAAAGGACTTTCTAATATTTCGTATTGTATGAAAATGATGGTAGAATAAAGAACAGGATCTTTACTTGCTATCCCAGTATGATTTTTGAATATAGGACACGAAATGTGCTACGTAGGATTAAAAAATATTTTCAATGATTTCCAATATATGAAATTGAGAAATCATCATTTTTTGCAAATTTTGAAAAGCTGTATCTCGAACACTAAAAGTCGCACAGCCAAGTCCTTTTCAGATTTGAATTCAGGACATCCCAAATTATCCTTTTCAATCTCTAAATCGAAATTTTCAAGTACATCGATTTTTGTTGAAAATTCAAAGAGGCCTTTGATTTTTTTCCTCGATTTTTGGGTCAACTTTTTTTTTGCTCAGAAATGAGTTGAATGGGTGTCCTTGTTATAGATTTGAGTCTTATGAATTCAGAAAACGTATCCTTTCTCCGATACACCAACTATTTCGTGAGCTATGAGAAAAATGCTGTACCTCTACTTTGAATTTCATATGAAAATGTGACATCCTGAATAATTTTATTCTAAAAGGACTTTCTAATATTTCATACTGTATGAAAATGATGGTAAAATAAAGAACGGGATCTCTACTTTCTACTAAAGTATGATTTTTGAATATAGGACACGAAATGTGCTACGTAGGATTAAAAAATATTTTCAATGATTTCCAATATATGAAATTGAGAAATCATCATTTTTTGCAAATTTTGAAAAGCTGTATCTCGAACACTAAAAGTCGCACAGCCAAGTCCTTTTCAGATTTGAATTCAGGACATCCCAAATTATCATTTTCGATCTCTAAATCGAAATTTTCAAGTACATCGATTTTCGTTAAAAATTCAAAGAGGTTAGCCTTTGATTTTTTTCCTCGATTTTTGGGTCAACATTTTTTTTGCTCAGAAATGAGTTGAATGGGTGTCCTTGTTATAGATTTGAGTCTTATGAATTCAGAAAACGTATCCTTTCTCCGATACACCAACTATTTCGTGAGCTATGAGAAAAATTCTGTACCTGTAATTTGAATTTCATATGAAAATGTGACATCCTGAATGATTTTATTCTAAAAGGACTTTCTAATATTTCGTATTGTATGAAAATGATGGTAGAATAAAGAACAGGATCTTTACTTGCTATTCCAGTATGATTTTCGAAAAAAGGACACGAAATGTGCTACTTAGGATTAAAAAATATTTTCAATGATTTCCAATATATGAAATTGAAAAATCATCATTTTTTGCAAATTTTGAAAAGCTGTATCTCGAACACTAAAAGTCGCACAGCCAAGTCCTTTTCAGATTTGAATTCAGGGCATCCCAAATTATCATTTTCGATCTCTAAATCGAAATTTTCAAGTACATCGATTTTCGTTAAAAATTCAAAGAGGTTAGCCTTTGATTTTTTTCCTCGATTTTTGGGTCAACATTTTTTTTGCTCAGAAATGAGTTGAATGGGTGTCCTTGTTATACATTTGAGTTTTATGAATTCAGAAAACGTATCCTTTTTCCGATACACCAACTATTTCATGAGCTAAGAGAAAAATCTGTACCTGTATTTTGAATTTCATTTGAAAATGTGACATCCTGAATGATTTTATTCTAAAAGGACTTTCTAATATTTCGTATTGTATGAAAATGATGGTAGAATAAAGAACAGGATCTTTACTTGCTATTCCAGTATGATTTTCGAAAAAAGGACACGAAATGTGCTACTTAGGATTAAAAAATATTTTCAATGATTTCCAATATATGAAATTGAGAACTCATCATTTTTTGCAAATTTTGAAAAGCTGTATCTCGAACACTAAAAGTCGCACAGCCAAGTCCTTTTCAGATTTGAATTCAGGACATCCTAAATTATCATTTTCAATCTCTAAATCGAAATTTTCAAGTACATCGATTTTCGTTAAAAATTCAAAGAGGTTAGCCTTTAATTTTTTTCCTCGATTTTTGGGTCAACATTTTTTTTGCTCAGAAATGAGTTGAATGGGTGTCCTTGTTATAGATTTGAGTCTTATGAATTCAGAAAACGTATCCTTTCTCCGATACACCAACTATTTCGTGAGCTATGAGAAAAATTCTGTACCTCTACTTTGAATTTCATATGAAAATGTGACATCCTGAATAATTTTATTCTAAAAGGACTTTCTAATATTTCATACTGTATGAAAATGATGGTAGAATAAAGAACAGGATCTTTACTTGCTATTCCAGTATGATTTTCGAAAAAAGGACACGAAATGTGCTACGTAGGATTAAAAAATATTTTCAATGATTTCCAATATATGAAATTGAGAACTCATCATTTTTTGCAAATTTTGAAAAGCTGTATCTCGAACACTAAAAGTCGCACAGCCAAGTCCTTTTCAGATTTGAATTCAGGACATCCCAAATTATCATTTTCGATCTCTAAATCGAAATTTTCAAGTACATCGATTTTCGTTGAAAATTCAAAGAGGCCTTTGATTGTTTTCCTCGATTTTTGGGTCAACATTTTTTTTGCTCAGAAATGAGTTGAATGGGTGTCCTTGTTATAGATTTGAGTCTTATGAATTCAGAAAACGTATCCTTTCTCCGATACACCAACTATTTCGTGAGCTATGAGAAAAATTCTGTACCTGTATTTTGAATTTCATTTGAAAATGTGACATCCTGAATGATTTTATTCTAAAAGGACTTTCTAATATTTCGTATTGTATGAAAATGATGGTAGAATAAAGAACAGGATCTTTACTTGCTATTCCAGTATGATTTTCGAAAAAAGGACACGAAATGTGCTACGTAGGATTAAAAAATATTTTCCATGATTTCGAAAAATATTAAAATGACAAGTCGTCAATTTTCAAATTTTGAAAAACTGTGTCACGAAAACTAAAAGTCGCACAGCCAAGTCCTTTTCAGATTTGAATTCAGGACATCCCAAATTATCATTTTCAATCTCTAAATCGAAATTTTCAAATACATCGATTTTCGTTGAAAATTCAAAGAGGCCTTTGATTTTTTTCCTCGATTTTTGGGTCAACATTTTTTTTGCTCAGAAATGAGTTGAATGGGTGTCCTTGTTATACATTTGAGTCTTATGAATTCAGAAAACGTATCCTTTTTCCTATACACCAACTATTTCGTGAGCTAAGAGAAAAATTCTGTACCTGTATTTTGAATTTCATTTGAAAATGTGACATCCTGAATGATTTTATTCTAAAAGGACTTTCTAATATTTCGTATTGTATGAAAATGATGGTAGAATAAAGAACAGGATCTTTACTTGCTATTCCAGTATGATTTTCGAAAAAAGGACACGAAATGTGCTACTTAGGATTAAAAAATATTTTCAATGATTTCCAATATATGAAATTGAAAAATCATCATTTTTTGCAAATTTTGAAAAGCTGTATCTCGAACACTAAAAGTCGCACAGCCAAGTCCTTTTCAGATTTGAATTCAGGGCATCCCAAATTATCATTTTCGATCTCTAAATCGAAATTTTCAAGTACATCGATTTTCGTTAAAAATTCAAAGAGGTTAGCCTTTGATTTTTTTCCTCGATTTTTGGGTCAACATTTTTTTTGCTCAGAAATGAGTTGAATGGGTGTCCTTGTTATACATTTGAGTCTTATGAATTCAGAAAACGTATCCTTTTTCCGATACACCAACTATTTCATGAGCTAAGAGAAAAATCTGTACCTGTATTTTGAATTTCATTTGAAAATGTGACATCCTGAATGATTTTATTCTAAAAGGACTTTCTAATATTTCGTATTGTATGAAAATGATGGTAGAATAAAGAACAGGATCTTTACTTGCTATTCCAGTATGATTTTCGAAAAAAGGACACGAAATGTGCTACTTAGGATTAAAAAATATTTTCAATGATTTCCAATATATGAAATTGAGAACTCATCATTTTTTGCAAATTTTGAAAAGCTGTATCTCGAACACTAAAAGTCGCACAGCCAAGTCCTTTTCAGATTTGAATTCAGGACATCCTAAATTATCATTTTCAATCTCTAAATCGAAATTTTCAAGTACATCGATTTTCGTTAAAAATTCAAAGAGGTTAGCCTTTGATTTTTTTCCTCGATTTTTGGGTCAACATTTTTTTTGCTCAGAAATGAGTTGAATGGGTGTCCTTGTTATAGATTTGAGTCTTATGAATTCAGAAAACGTATCCTTTCTCCGATACACCAACTATTTCGTGAGCTATGAGAAAAATTCTGTACCTCTACTTTGAATTTCATATGAAAATGTGACATCCTGAATGATTTTATTCTAAAAGGACTTTCTAATATTTCATACTGTATGAAAATGATGGTAAAATAAAGAACAGGATCTTTACTTGCTATTCCAGTATGATTTTCGAAAAAAGGACACGAAATGTGCTACGTAGGATTAAAAAATATTTTCAATGATTTCCAATATATGAAATTGAGAACTCATCATTTTTTGCAAATTTTGAAAAGCTGTATCTCGAACACTAAAAGTCGCACAGCCAAGTCCTTTTCAGATTTGAATTCAGGACATCCCAAATTATCATTTTCAATCTCTAAATCGAAATTTTCAAGTACATCGATTTTTGTTGAAAATTCAAAGAGGCCTTTGATTTTTTTCCTCGATTTTTGGGTCAACATTTTTTTTGCTCAGAAATGAGTTGAATGGGTGTCCTTGTTATAGATTTGAGTCTTATGAATTCAGAAAACGTATCCTTTCTCCGATACACCAACTATTTCGTGAGCTATGAGAAAAATTCTGTACCTGTAATTTGAATTTCATATGAAAATGTGACATCCTGAATAATTTTATTCTAAAAGGACTTTCTAATATTTCGTATTGTATGAAAATGATGGTAGAATAAAGAACAGGATCTTTACTTGCTATTCCAGTATGATTTTCGAAAAAAGGACACGAAATGTGCTACGTAGGATTAAAAAATATTTTCAATGATTTCCAATATATGAAATTGAGAACTCATCATTTTTTGCAAATTTTGAAAAGCTGTATCTCGAACACTAAAAGTCGCACAGCCAAGTCCTTTTCAGATTTGAATTCAGGACATCCCAAATTATCATTTTCAATCTCTAAATCGAAATTTTCAAGTACATCGATTTTTGTTGAAAATTCAAAGAGGCCTTTGATTTTTTTCCTCGATTTTTGGGTCAACTTTTTTTTTGCTCAGAAATGAGTTGAATGGGTGTCCTTGTTATAGATTTGAGTCTTATGAATTCAGAAAACGTATCCTTTCTCCGATACACCAACTATTTCGTGAGCTATGAGAAAAATGCTGTACCTCTACTTTGAATTTCATATGAAAATGTGACATCCTGAATAATTTTATTCTAAAAGGACTTTCTAATATTTCATACTGTATGAAAATGATGGTAAAATAAAGAACGGGATCTCTACTTTCTACTAAAGTATGATTTTTGAATATAGGACACGAAATGTGCTACGTAGGATTAAAAAATATTTTCAATGATTTCCAATATATGAAATTGAGAAATCATCATTTTTTGCAAATTTTGAAAAGCTGTATCTCGAACACTAAAAGTCGCACAGCCAAGTCCTTTTCAGATTTGAATTCAGGACATCCCAAATTATCATTTTCGATCTCTAAATCGAAATTTTCAAGTACATCGATTTTCGTTAAAAATTCAAAGAGGTTAGCCTTTGATTTTTTTCCTCGATTTTTGGGTCAACATTTTTTTTGCTCAGAAATGAGTTGAATGGGTGTCCTTGTTATAGATTTGAGTCTTATGAATTCAGAAAACGTATCCTTTCTCCGATACACCAACTATTTCGTGAGCTATGAGAAAAATTCTGTACCTGTATTTTGAATTTCATATGTAAATGTGACATCCTGAATAATTTTATTCTAAAAGGACTTTCTAATATTTCATACTGTATGAAAATGATGGTAGAATAAAGAACAGGATCTTTACTTGCTATTCCAGTATGATTTTCGAAAAAAGGACACGAAATGTGCTACGTAGGATTAAAAAATATTTTCAATGATTTCCAATATATGAAATTGAGAACTCATCATTTTTTGCAAATTTTGAAAAGCTGTATCTCGAACACTAAAAGTCGCACAGCCAAGTCCTTTTCAGATTTGAATTCAGGACATCCCAAATTATCATTTTCAATCTCTAAATCGAAATTTTCAAGTACATCGATTTTCGTTAAAAAGAGGTTAGCCTTTGATTTTTTTCCTCGATTTTTGGGTCAACATTTTTTTTGCTCAGAAATGAGTTGAATGGATGTCCTGGCTATAGATTTGAGTCTTATGAATTCAGAAAACGTATCCTTTCTCCGATACACCAACTATTTCGTGAGCTATGAGAAAAATTCTGTACCTGTATTTTGAATTTCATTTGAAAATGTGACATCCTGAATGATTTTATTCTAAAAGGACTTTCTAATATTTCGTATTGTATGAAAATGATGGTAGAATAAAGAACAGGATCTTTACTTGCTATTCCAGTATGATTTTCGAAAAAAGGACACGAAATGTGCTACGTAGGATTAAAAAATATTTTCCATGATTTCGAAAAATATTAAAATGACAAGTCGTCAATTTTCAAATTTTGAAAAACTGTGTCACGAAAACTAAAAGTCGCACAGCCAAGTCCTTTTCAGATTTGAATTCAGGACATCCTAAATTATCATTTTCAATCCCTAAATCGAAATTTTCAAGTACATCGATTTTCGTTAAAAATTCAAAGAGGTTAAGCCTTTGATTTTTTTCCTCGATTTTTGGGTCAACATTTTTTTTGCTCAGAAATGAGTTGAATGGGTGTCCTTGTTATAGATTTGAGTCTTATGAATTCAGAAAACGTATCCTTTTTCCGATACACCAACTATTTCGTGAGCTATGAGAAAAATTCTGTACCTGTAATTTGAATTTCATATGAAAATGTGACATCCTGAATGATTTTATTCTAAAAGGACTTTCTAATATTTCGTATTGTATGAAAATGATGGTAGAATAAAGAACAGGATCTTTACTTGCTATGCCAGTATGATTTTCGAAAAAAGGACACGAAATGTGCTACTTAGGATTAAAAAATATTTTCAATGATTTCGAAAAATATTAAAATGACAAGTCGTCAATTTTCAAATTTTGAAAAACTGTGTCACGAAAACTAAAAGTCGCACAGCCAAGTCCTTTTCAGATTTGAATTCAGGACATCCTAAATTATCATTTTCAATCTCTAAATCGAAATTTTCAAGTACATCGATTTTCGTTAAAAATTCAAAGAGGTTAAGCCTTTGATTTTTTTCCTCGATTTTTGGGTCAACATTTTTTTTGCTCAGAAATGAGTTGAATGGGTGTCCTTGTTATAGATTTGAGTCTTATGAATTCAGAAAACGTATCCTTTTTCCGATACACCAACTATTTCGTGAGCTATGAGAAAAATTCTGTACCTGTAATTTGAATTTCATATGAAAATGTGACATCCTGAATAATTTTATTCTAAAAGGACTTTCTAATATTTCGTATTGTATGAAAATGATGGTAGAATAAAGAACAGGATCTTTACTTGCTATTCCAGTATGATTTTCGAAAAAAGGACACGAAATGTGCTACTTAGGATTAAAAAATATTTTCAATGATTTCCAATATATGAAATTGAAAAATCATCATTTTTTGCAAATTTTGAAAAGCTGTATCTCGAACACTAAAAGTCGCACAGCCAAGTCCTTTTCAGATTTGAATTCAGGACATCCCAAATTATCATTTTCGATCTCTAAATCGAAATTTTCAAGTACATCGATTTTCGTTAAAAATTCAAAGAGGTTAGCCTTTGATTTTTTTCCTCGATTTTTGGGTCAACATTTTTTTTGCTCAGAAATGAGTTGAATGGGTGTCCTTGTTATACATTTGAGTCTTATGAAATCAGAAAACGTATCCTTTTTCCGATACACCAACTATTTCGTGAGCTAAGAGAAAAATTCTGTACCTGTATTTTGAATTTCATTTGAAAATGTGACATCCTGAATGATTTTATTCTAAAAGGACTTTCTAATATTTCGTATTGTATGAAAATGATGGTAGAATAAAGAACAGGATCTTTACTTGCTATGCCAGTATGATTTTCGAAAAAAGGACACGAAATGTGCTACTTAGGATTAAAAAATATTTTCAATGATTTCCAATATATGAAATTGAGAACTCATCATTTTTTGCAAATTTTGAAAAGCTGTATCTCGAACACTAAAAGTCGCACAGCCAAGTCCTTTTCAGATTTGAATTCAGGACATCCCAAATTATCATTTTCAATCTCTAAATCGAAATTTTCAAGTACATCGATTTTCGTTAAAAAGAGGTTAGCATTTGATTTTTTTCCTCGATTTTTGGGTCAACATTTTTTTTGCTCAGAAATGAGTTGAATGGGTGTCCTTGTTATAGATTTGAGTCTTATGAATTCAGAAAACGTATCCTTTCTCCGATACACCAACTATTTCGTGAGCTATGAGAAAAATGCTGTACCTCTACTTTGAATTTCATATGAAAATGTGACATCCTGAATAATTTTATTCTAAAAGGACTTTCTAATATTTCGTATTGTATGAAAATGATGGTAGAATAAAGAACAGGATCTTTACTTGCTATTCCAGTATGATTTTCGAAAAAAGGACACGAAATGTGCTACTTAGGATTAAAAAATATTTTCAATGATTTCCAATATATGAAATTGAGAACTCATCATTTTTTGCAAATTTTGAAAAGCTGTATCTCGAACACTAAAAGTCGCACAGCCAAGTCCTTTTCAGATTTGAATTCAGGACATCCCAAATTATCATTTTCAATCTCTAAATCGAAATTTTCAAGTACATCGATTTTTGTTGAAAATTCAAAGAGGCCTTTGATTTTTTTCCTCGATTTTTGGGTCAACATTTTTTTTGCTCAGAAATGAGTTGAATGGGTGTCCTTGTTATAGATTTGAGTCTTATGAATTCAGAAAACGTATCCTTTCTCCGATACACCAACTATTTCGTGAGCTATGAGAAAAATTCTGTACCTGTAATTTGAATTTCATATGAAAATGTGACATCCTGAATGATTTTATTCTAAAAGGACTTTCTAATATTTCGTATTGTATGAAAATGATGGTAGAATAAAGAACAGGATCTTTACTTGCTATGCTAGTATGATTTTCGAAAAAAGGACACGAAATGTGCTACTTAGGATTAAAAAATATTTTCAATGATTTCGAAAAATATTAAAATGACAAGTCGTCAATTTTCAAATTTTGAAAAACTGTGTCACGAAAACTAAAAGTCGCACAGCCAAGTCCTTTTCAGATTTGAATTCAGGACATCCTAAATTATCATTTTCAATCTCTAAATCGAAATTTTCAAGTACATCGATTTTCGTTAAAAATTCAAAGAGGTTAAGCCTTTGATTTTTTTCCTCGATTTTTGGGTCAACATTTTTTTTGCTCAGAAATGAGTTGAATGGGTGTCCTTGTTATAGATTTGAGTCTTATGAATTCAGAAAACGTATCCTTTTTCCGATACACCAACTATTTCGTGAGCTATGAGAAAAATTCTGTACCTGTAATTTGAATTTCATATGAAAATGTGACATCCTGAATGATTTAATTCTAAAAGGACTTTCTAATATTTCGTATTGTATGAAAATGATGGTAGAATAAAGAACAGGATCTTTACTTGCTATGCCAGTATGATTTTCGAAAAAAGGACACGAAATGTGCTACTTAGGATTAAAAAATATTTTCAAAGATTTCGAAAAATATTAAAATGACAAGTCGTCAATTTTCAAATTTTGAAAAACTGTGTCACGAAAACTAAAAGTCGCACAGCCAAGTCCTTTTCAGATTTGAATTCAGGACATCATAAATTATCATTTTCAATCTCTAAATCGAAATTTTCAAGTACATCGATTTTCGTTAAAAATTCAAAGAGGTTAAGCCTTTGATTTTTTTCCTCGATTTTTGGGTCAACATTTTTTTTGCTCAGAAATGAGTTGAATGGGTGTCCTTGTTATACATTTGAGTCTTATGAATTCAGAAAACGTATCCTTTTTCCGATACACCAACTATTTCGTGAGCTAAGAGAAAAATTCTGTACCTGTATTTTGAATTTCATTTGAAAATGTGACATCCTGAATGATTTTATTCTAAAAGGACTTTCTAATATTTCGTATTGTATGAAAATGATGGTAGAATAAAGAACAGGATCTTTACTTGCTATGCCAGTATGATTTTCGAAAAAAGGACACGAAATGTGCTACTTAGGATTAAAAAATATTTTCAATGATTTCCAATATATGAAATTGAGAACTCATCATTTTTTGCAAATTTTGAAAAGCTGTATCTCGAACACTAAAAGTCGCACAGCCAAGTCCTTTTCAGATTTAAATTCAGGACATCCCAAATTATCATTTTCAATCTCTAAATCGAAATTTTCAAGTACATCGATTTTCGTTAAAAAGAGGTTAGCATTTGATTTTTTTCCTCGATTTTTGGGTCAACATTTTTTTTGCTCAGAAATGAGTTGAATGGGTGTCCTTGTTATAGATTTGAGTCTTATGAATTCAGAAAACGTATCCTTTCTCCGATACACCAACTATTTCGTGAGCTATGAGAAAAATGCTGTACCTCTACTTTGAATTTCATATGAAAATGTGACATCCTGAATAATTTTATTCTAAAAGGACTTTCTAATATTTCGTATTGTATGAAAATGATGGTAGAATAAAGAACAGGATCTTTACTTGCTATTCCAGTATGATTTTCGAAAAAAGGACACGAAATGTGCTACTTAGGATTAAAAAATATTTTCAATGATTTCCAATATATGAAATTGAAAAATCATCATTTTTTGCAAATTTTGAAAAGCTGTATCTCGAACACTAAAAGTCGCACAGCCAAGTCCTTTTCAGATTTGAATTCAGGACATCCCAAATTATCATTTTCGATCTCTAAATCGAAATTTTCAAGTACATCGATTTTCGTTAAAAATTCAAAGAGGTTAGCCTTTGATTTTTTTCCTCGATTTTTGGGTCAACATTTTTTTTGCTCAGAAATGAGTTGAATGGGTGTCCTTGTTATACATTTGAGTCTTATGAATTCAGAAAACGTATCCTTTTTCCGATACACCAACTATTTCGTGAGCTAAGAGAAAAATTCTGTACCTGTATTTTGAATTTCATATGAAAATGTGACATCCTGAATGATTTTATTCTAAAAGGACTTTCTAATATTTCATACTGTATGAAAATGATGGTAGAATAAAGAACAGGATCTTTACTTGCTATTCCAGTATGATTTTCGAAAAAAGGACACGAAATGTGCTACTTAGGATTAAAAAATATTTTCAATGATTTCCAATATATGAAATTGAGAACTCATCATTTTTTGCAAATTTTGAAAAGCTGTATCTCGAACACTAAAAGTCGCACAGCCAAGTCCTTTTCAGATTTGAATTCAGGACATCCCAAATTATCATTTTCAATCTCTAAATCGAAATTTTCAAGTACATCGATTTTCGTTAAAAAGAGGTTAGCATTTGATTTTTTTCCTCGATTTTTGGGTCAACATTTTTTTTGCTCAGAAATGAGTTGAATGGGTGTCCTTGTTATAGATTTGAGTCTTATGAATTCAGAAAACGTATCCTTTCTCCGATACACCAACTATTTCGTGAGCTATGAGAAAAATTCTGTACCTCTACTTTGAATTTCATATGAAAATGTGACATCCTGAATGATTTTATTCTAAAAGGACTTTCTAATATTTCATACTGTATGAAAATGATGGTAAAATAAAGAACAGGATCTTTACTTGCTATTCCAGTATGATTTTCGAAAAAAGGACACGAAATGTGCTACTTAGGATTAAAAAATATTTTCAATGATTTCCAATATATGAAATTGAAAAATCATCATTTTTTGCAAATTTTGAAAAGCTGTATCTCGAACACTAAAAGTCGCACAGCCAAGTCCTTTTCAGATTTGAATTCAGGACATCCCAAATTATCATTTTCGATCTCTAAATCGAAATTTTCAAGTACATCGATTTTTGTTGAAAATTCAAAGAGGCCTTTGATTTTTTTCCTCGATTTTTGGGTCAACATTTTTTTTGCTCAGAAATGAGTTGAATGGGTGTCCTTGTTATACATTTGAGTCTTATGAATTCAGAAAACGTATCCTTTTTCCGATACACCAACTATTTCGTGAGCTATGAGAAAAATTCTGTACCTGTAATTTGAATTTCATATGAAAATGTGACATCCTGAATAATTTTATTCTAAAAGGACTTTCTAATATTTCGTATTGTATGAAAATGATGGTAGAATAAAGAACAGGATCTTTACTTGCTATTCCAGTATGATTTTCGAAAAAAGGACACGAAATGTGCTACTTAGGATTAAAAAATATTTTCAATGATTTCCAATATATGAAATTGAAAAATCATCATTTTTTGCAAATTTTGAAAAGCTGTATCTCGAACACTAAAAGTCGCACAGCCAAGTCCTTTTCAGATTTGAATTCAGGACATCCCAAATTATCATTTTCGATCTCTAAATCGAAATTTTCAAGTACATCGATTTTCGTTAAAAATTCAAAGAGGTTAGCCTTTGATTTTTTTCCTCGATTTTTGGGTCAACATTTTTTTTGCTCAGAAATGAGTTGAATGGGTGTCCTTGTTATACATTTGAGTCTTATGAATTCAGAAAACGTATCCTTTTTCCGATACACCAACTATTTCGTGAGCTAAGAGAAAAATTCTGTACCTGTATTTTGAATTTCATTTGAAAATGTGACATCCTGAATGATTTTATTCTAAAAGGACTTTCTAATATTTCGTATTGTATGAAAATGATGGTAGAATAAAGAACAGGATCTTTACTTGCTATGCCAGTATGATTTTCGAAAAAAGGACACGAAATGTGCTACTTAGGATTAAAAAATATTTTCAATGATTTCCAATATATGAAATTGAGAACTCATCATTTTTTGCAAATTTTGAAAAGCTGTATCTCGAACACTAAAAGTCGCACAGCCAAGTCCTTTTCAGATTTGAATTCAGGACATCCCAAATTATCATTTTCAATCTCTAAATCGAAATTTTCAAGTACATCGATTTTCGTTAAAAAGAGGTTAGCATTTGATTTTTTTCCTCGATTTTTGGGTCAACATTTTTTTTGCTCAGAAATGAGTTGAATGGGTGTCCTTGTTATAGATTTGAGTCTTATGAATTCAGAAAACGTATCCTTTCTCCGATACACCAACTATTTCGTGAGCTATGAGAAAAATTCTGTACCTCTACTTTGAATTTCATATGAAAATGTGACATCCTGAATGATTTTATTCTAAAAGGACTTTCTAATATTTCATACTGTATGAAAATGATGGTAAAATAAAGAACAGGATCTTTACTTGCTATTCCAGTATGATTTTCGAAAAAAGGACACGAAATGTGCTACTTAGGATTAAAAAATATTTTCAATGATTTCCAATATATGAAATTGAAAAATCATCATTTTTTGCAAATTTTGAAAAGCTGTATCTCGAACACTAAAAGTCGCACAGCCAAGTCCTTTTCAGATTTGAATTCAGGACATCCCAAATTATCATTTTCGATCTCTAAATCGAAATTTTCAAGTACATCGATTTTTGTTGAAAATTCAAAGAGGCCTTTGATTTTTTTCCTCGATTTTTGGGTCAACATTTTTTTTGCTCAGAAATGAGTTGAATGGGTGTCCTTGTTATACATTTGAGTCTTATGAATTCAGAAAACGTATCCTTTTTCCGATACACCAACTATTTCGTGAGCTATGAGAAAAATTCTGTACCTCTACTTTGAATTTCATATGAAAATGTGACATCCTGAATGATTTTATTCTAAAAGGACTTTCTAATATTTCATACTGTATGAAAATGATGGTAAAATAAAGAACAGGATCTTTACTTGCTATCCCAGTATGATTTTTGAATATAGGACACGAAATGTGCTACGTAGGATTAAAAAATATTTTCAATGATTTCCAATATATGAAATTGAAAAATCATCATTTTTTGCAAATTTTGAAAAGCTGTATCTCGAACACTAAAAGTCGCACAGCCAAGTCCTTTTCAGATTTGAATTCAGGACATCCCAAATTATCATTTTCAATCTCTAAATCGAAATTTTCAAGTACATCGATTTTTGTTGAAAATTCAAAGAGGCCTTTGATTTTTTTCCTCGATTTTTGGGTCAACTTTTTTTTTGCTCAGAAATGAGTTGAATGGGTGTCCTTGTTATAGATTTGAGTCTTATGAATTCAGAAAACGTATCCTTTCTCCGATACACCAACTATTTCGTGAGCTATGAGAAAAATGCTGTACCTCTACTTTGAATTTCATATGAAAATGTGACATCCTGAATAATTTTATTCTAAAAGGACTTTCTAATATTTCGTATTGTATGAAAATGATGGTAGAATAAAGAACAGGATCTTTACTTGCTATTCCAGTATGATTTTCGAAAAAAGGACACGAAATGTGCTACTTAGGATTAAAAAATATTTTCAATGATTTCCAATATATGAAATTGAAAAATCATCATTTTTTGCAAATTTTGAAAAGCTGTATCTCGAACACTAAAAGTCGCACAGCCAAGTCCTTTTCAGATTTGAATTCAGGACATCCCAAATTATCATTTTCGATCTCTAAATCGAAATTTTCAAGTACATCGATTTTCGTTAAAAATTCAAAGAGGTAACGCCTTTGATTTTTTTCCTCGATTTTTGGGTCAACATTTTTTTTGCTCAGAAATGAGTTGAATGGGTGTCCTTGTTATACATTTGAGTCTTATGAATTCAGAAAACGTATCCTTTTTCCGATACACCAACTATTTCGTGAGCTAAGAGAAAAATTCTGTACCTGTATTTTGAATTTCATTTGAAAATGTGACATCCTGAATGATTTTATTCTAAAAGGACTTTCTAATATTTCATATTGTATGAAAATGATGGTAGAATAAAGAACAGGATCTTTACTTGCTATGCCAGTATGATTTTCGAAAAAAGGACACGAAATGTGCTACTTAGGATTAAAAAATATTTTCAATGATTTCCAATATATGAAATTGAGAAATCATCATTTTTTGCAAATTTTGAAAAGCTGTATCTCGAACACTAAAAGTCGCACAGCCAAGTCCTTTTCAGATTTGAATTCAGGACATCCCAAATTATCATTTTCAATCTCTAAATCGAAATTTTCAAGTACATCGATTTTTGTTGAAAATTCAAAGAGGCCTTTGATTTTTTTCCTCGATTTTTGGGTCAACACTAATGACACTAATGACACTAATGACAAGTCGTCAATTTTCAAATTTTGAAAAACTGTGTCACGAAAACTAAAAGTCGCACAGCCAAGTCCTTTTCAGATTTGAATTCAGGACATCCTAAATTATCATTTTCAATCTCTAAATCGAAATTTTCAAGTACATCGATTTTCGTTAAAAATTCAAAGAGGTTAAGCCTTTGATTTTTTTCCTCGATTTTTGGGTCAACATTTTTTTTGCTCAGAAATGAGTTGAATGGGTGTCCTTGTTATAGATTTGAGTCTTATGAATTCAGAAAACGTATCCTTTCTCCGATACACCAACTATTTCGTGAGCTATGAGAAAAATTCTGTACCTCTACTTTGAATTTCATATGAAAATGTGACATCCTGAATGATTTTATTCTAAAAGGACTTTCTAATATTTCATACTGTATGAAAATGATGGTAAAATAAAGAACAGGATCTTTACTTGCTATCCCAGTATGATTTTTGAATATAGGACACGAAATGTGCTACGTAGGATTAAAAAATATTTTCAATGATTTCCAATATATGAAATTGAGAAATCATCATTTTTTGCAAATTTTGAAAAGCTGTATCTCGAACACTAAAAGTCGCACAGCCAAGTCCTTTTCAGATTTGAATTCAGGACATCCCAAATTATCATTTTCGATCTCTAAATCGAAATTTTCAAGTACATCGATTTTCGTTGAAAATTCAAAGAGGCCTTTGATTTTTTTCCTCGATTTTTGGGTCAACATTTTTTTTGCTCAGAAATGAGTTGAATGGGTGTCCTTGTTATAGATTTGAGTCTTATGAATTCAGAAAACGTATCCTTTCTCCGATACACCAACTATTTCGTGAGCTATGAGAAAAATTCTGTACCTGTATTTTGAATTTCATATGTAAATGTGACATCCTGAATGATTTTATTCTAAAAGGACTTTCTAATATTTCATACTGTATGAAAATGATGGTAGAATAAAGAACAGGATCTTTACTTGCTATTCCAGTATGATTTTCGAAAAAAGGACACGAAATGTGCTACGTAGGATTAAAAAATATTTTCAATGATTTCCAATATATGAAATTGAAAAATCATCATTTTTTGCAAATTTTGAAAAGCTGTATCTCGAACACTAAAAGTCGCACAGCCAAGTCCTTTTCAGATTTGAATTCAGGACATCCCAAATTATCATTTTCAATCTCTAAATCGAAATTTTCAAGTACATCGATTTTCGTTAGAAAGAGGTTAGCCTTTGATTTTTTTCCTCGATTTTTGGGTCAACATTTTTTTTGCTCAGAAATGAGTTGAATGGATGTCCTTGTTATAGATTTGAGTCTTATGAATTCAGAAAACGTATCCTTTCTCCGATACACCAACTATTTCGTGAGCTATGAGAAAAATTCTGTACCTGTATTTTGAATTTCATTTGAAAATGTGACATCCTGAATGATTTTATTCTAAAAGGACTTTCTAATATTTCGTATTGTATGAAAATGATGGTAGAATAAAGAACAGGATCTTTACTTGCTATTCCAGTATGATTTTCGAAAAAAGGACACGAAATGTGCTACGTAGGATTAAAAAATATTTTCCATGATTTCGAAAAATATTAAAATGACAAGTCGTCAATTTTCAAATTTTGAAAAACTGTGTCACGAAAACTAAAAGTCGCACAGCCAAGTCCTTTTCAGATTTGAATTCAGGACATCCTAAATTATCATTTTCAATCTCTAAATCGAAATTTTCAAGTACATCGATTTTCGTTAAAAATTCAAAGAGGTTAAGCCTTTGATTTTTTTCCTCGATTTTTGGGTCAACATTTTTTTTGCTCAGAAATGAGTTGAATGGGTGTCCTTGTTATAGATTTGAGTCTTATGAATTCAGAAAACGTATCCTTTCTCCGATACACCAACTATTTCGTGAGCTATGAGAAAAATTCTGTACCTCTACTTTGAATTTCATATGAAAATGTGACATCCTGAATGATTTTATTCTAAAAGGACTTTCTAATATTTCATACTGTATGAAAATGATGGTAAAATAAAGAACAGGATCTTTACTTGCTATTCCAGTATGATTTTCGAAAAAAGGACACGAAATGTGCTACTTAGGATTAAAAAATATTTTCAATGATTTCCAATATATGAAATTGAAAAATCATCATTTTTTGCAAATTTTGAAAAGCTGTATCTCGAACACTAAAAGTCGCACAGCCAAGTCCTTTTCAGATTTGAATTCAGGACATCCCAAATTATCATTTTCGATCTCTAAATCGAAATTTTCAAGTACATCGATTTTCGTTAAAAATTCAAAGAGGTTAGCCTTTGATTTTTTTCCTCGATTTTTGGGTCAACATTTTTTTTGCTCAGAAATGAGTTGAATGGGTGTCCTTGTTATACATTTGAGTCTTATGAATTCAGAAAACGTGTCCTTTTTCCGATACACCAACTATTTCGTGAGCTAAGAGAAAAATTCTGTACCTGTATTTTGAATTTCATTTGAAAATGTGACATCCTGAATGATTTTATTCTAAAAGGACTTTCTAATATTTCGTATTGTATGAAAATGATGGTAGAATAAAGAACAGGATCTTTACTTGCTATGCCAGTATGATTTTCGAAAAAAGGACACGAAATGTGCTACTTAGGATTAAAAAATATTTTCAATGATTTCCAATATATGAAATTGAGAAATCATCATTTTTTGCAAATTTTGAAAAGCTGTATCTCGAACACTAAAAGTCGCACAGCCAAGTCCTTTTCAGATTTGAATTCAGGACATCCCAAATTATCATTTTCAATCTCTAAATCGAAATTTTCAAGTACATCGATTTTTGTTGAAAATTCAAAGAGGCCTTTGATTTTTTTCCTCGATTTTTGGGTCAACACTAATGACACTAATGACACTAATGACAAGTCGTCAATTTTCAAATTTTGAAAAACTGTGTCACGAAAACTAAAAGTCGCACAGCCAAGTCCTTTTCAGATTTGAATTCAGGACATCCTAAATTATCATTTTCAATCTCTAAATCGAAATTTTCAAGTACATCGATTTTCGTTAAAAATTCAAAGAGGTTAAGCCTTTGATTTTTTTCCTCGATTTTTGGGTCAACATTTTTTTTGCTCAGAAATGAGTTGAATGGGTGTCCTTGTTATAGATTTGAGTCTTATGAATTCAGAAAACGTATCCTTTCTCCGATACACCAACTATTTCGTGAGCTATGAGAAAAATTCTGTACCTCTACTTTGAATTTCATATGAAAATGTGACATCCTGAATGATTTTATTCTAAAAGGACTTTCTAATATTTCATACTGTATGAAAATGATGGTAAAATAAAGAACAGGATCTTTACTTGCTATCCCAGTATGATTTTTGAATATAGGACACGAAATGTGCTACGTAGGATTAAAAAATATTTTCAATGATTTCCAATATATGAAATTGAGAAATCATCATTTTTTGCAAATTTTGAAAAGCTGTATCTCGAACACTAAAAGTCGCACAGCCAAGTCCTTTTCAGATTTGAATTCAGGACATCCCAAATTATCATTTTCGATCTCTAAATCGAAATTTTCAAGTACATCGATTTTCGTTAAAAAGAGGTTAGCCTTTGATTTTTTTCCTCGATTTTTGGGTCAACATTTTTTTTGCTCAGAAATGAGTTGAATGGGTGTCCTTGTTATAGATTTGAGTCTTATGAATTCAGAAAACGTATCCTTTCTCCGATACACCAACTATTTCGTGAGCTATGAGAAAAATTCTGTACCTGTATTTTGAATTTCATATGTAAATGTGACATCCTGAATAATTTTATTCTAAAAGGACTTTCTAATATTTCATACTGTATGAAAATGATGGTAGAATAAAGAACAGGATCTTTACTTGCTATTCCAGTATGATTTTCGAAAAAAGGACACGAAATGTGCTACGTAGGATTAAAAAATATTTTCAATGATTTCCAATATATGAAATTGAGAACTCATCATTTTTTGCAAATTTTGAAAAGCTGTATCTCGAACACTAAAAGTCGCACAGCCAAGTCCTTTTCAGATTTGAATTCAGGACATCCCAAATTATCATTTTCAATCTCTAAATCGAAATTTTCAAGTACATCGATTTTCGTTAAAAAGAGGTTAGCCTTTGATTTTTTTCCTCGATTTTTGGGTCAACATTTTTTTTGCTCAGAAATGAGTTGAATGGATGTCCTTGTTATAGATTTGAGTCTTATGAATTCAGAAAACGTATCCTTTCTCCGATACACCAACTATTTCGTGAGCTATGAGAAAAATTCTGTACCTGTATTTTGAATTTCATTTGAAAATGTGACATCCTGAATGATTTTATTCTAAAAGGACTTTCTAATATTTCGTATTGTATGAAAATGATGGTAGAATAAAGAACAGGATCTTTACTTGCTATTCCAGTATGATTTTCGAAAAAAGGACACGAAATGTGCTACGTAGGATTAAAAAATATTTTCCATGATTTCGAAAAATATTAAAATGACAAGTCGTCAATTTTCAAATTTTGAAAAACTGTGTCACGAAAACTAAAAGTCGCACAGCCAAGTCCTTTTCAGATTTGAATTCAGGACATCCTAAATTATCATTTTCAATCTCTAAATCGAAATTTTCAAGTACATCGATTTTCGTTAAAAATTCAAAGAGGTTAAGCCTTTGATTTTTTTCCTCGATTTTTGGGTCAACATTTTTTTTGCTCAGAAATGAGTTGAATGGGTGTCCTTGTTATAGATTTGAGTCTTATGAATTCAGAAAACGTATCCTTTCTCCGATACACCAACTATTTCGTGAGCTATGAGAAAAATTCTGTACCTCTACTTTGAATTTCATATGAAAATGTGACATCCTGAATGATTTTATTCTAAAAGGACTTTCTAATATTTCATACTGTATGAAAATGATAGTAAAATAAAGAACAGGATCTTTACTTGCTATCCCAGTATGATTTTTGAATATAGGACACGAAATGTGCTACGTAGGATTAAAAAATATTTTCAATGATTTCCAATATATGAAATTGAAAAATCATCATTTTTTGCAAATTTTGAAAAGCTGTATCTCGAACACTAAAAGTCGCACAGCCAAGTCCTTTTCAGATTTGAATTCAGGACATCCCAAATTATCATTTTCAATCTCTAAATCGAAATTTTCAAGTACATCGATTTTCGTTAAAAATTCAAAGAGGCCTTTGATTTTTTTCCTCGATTTTTGGGTCAACATTTTTTTTGCTCAGAAATGAGTTGAATGGGTGTCCTTGTTATACATTTGAGTCTTATGAATTCAGAAAACGTATCCTTTCTCCGATACACCAACTATTTCGTGAGCTATGAGAAAAATTCTGTACCTCTACTTTGAATTTCATATGAAAATGTGACATCCTGAATGATTTTATTCTAAAAGGACTTTCTAATATTTCATACTGTATGAAAATGATGGTAAAATAAAGAACAGGATCTTTACTTGCTATCACAGTATGATTTTTGAATATAGGACACGAAATGTGCTACGTAGGATTAAAAAATATTTTCAATGATTTCCAATATATGAAATTGAGAAATCATCATTTTTTGCAAATTTTGAAAAGCTGTATCTCGAACACTAAAAGTCGCACAGCCAAGTCCTTTTCAGATTTGAATTCAGGACATCCCAAATTATCATTTTCAATCTCTAAATCGAAATTTTCAAGTACATCGATTTTTGTTGAAAATTCAAAGAGGCCTTTGATTTTTTTCCTCGATTTTTGGGTCAACATTTTTTTTGCTCAGAAATGAGTTGAATGGGTGTCCTTGTTATAGATTTGAGTCTTATGAATTCAGAAAACGTATCCTTTCTCCGATACATCAACTATTTCGTGAGCTATGAGAAAAATTCTGTACCTCTACTTTGAATTTCATATGAAAATGTGACATCCTGAATGATTTTATTCTAAAAGGACTTTCTAATATTTCATACTGTATGAAAATGATGGTAAAATAAAGAACAGGATCTTTACTTGCTATCCCAGTATGATTTTTGAATATAGGACACGAAATGTGCTACGTAGGATTAAAAAATATTTTCAATGATTTCCAATATATGAAATTGAAAAATCATCAAATTTTGAAAAGCTGTATCTCGAACACTAAAAGTCGCACAGCCAAGTCCTTTTCAGATTTGAATTCAGGACATCCTAAATTATCATTTTCAATCTCTAAATCGAAATTTTCAAGTACATCGATTTTCGTTAAAAATTCAAAGAGGTTAAGCCTTTGATTTTTTTCCTCGATTTTTGGGTCAACATTTTTTTTGCTCAGAAATGAGTTGAATGGGTGTCCTTGTTATAGATTTGAGTCTTATGAATTCAGAAAACGTATCCTTTCTCCGATACACCAACTATTTCGTGAGCTATGAGAAAAATTCTGTACCTCTACTTTGAATTTCATATGAAAATGTGACATCCTGAATGATTTTATTCTAAAAGGACTTTCTAATATTTCATACTGTATGAAAATGATGGTAAAATAAAGAACAGGATCTTTACTTGCTATTCCAGTATGATTTTCGAAAAAAGGACACGAAATGTGCTACTTAGGATTAAAAAATATTTTCAATGATTTCCAATATATGAAATTGAAAAATCATCATTTTTTGCAAATTTTGAAAAGCTGTATCTCGAACACTAAAAGTCGCACAGCCAAGTCCTTTTCAGATTTGAATTCAGGACATCCCAAATTATCATTTTCGATCTCTAAATCGAAATTTTCAAGTACATCGATTTTCGTTAAAA
This sequence comes from Bombylius major, assembly GCA_932526495.1. Classification (NCBI taxonomy): domain Eukaryota; kingdom Metazoa; phylum Arthropoda; class Insecta; order Diptera; family Bombyliidae; genus Bombylius; species Bombylius major. The sequence goes on from OW052043.1 coordinate 10,209,887, forward strand.
ATTCAAAGAGGTTAGCCTTTGATTTTTTTCCTCGATTTTTGGGTCAACATTTTTTTTGCTCAGAAATGAGTTGAATGGGTGTCCTTGTTATACATTTGAGTCTTATGAATTCAGAAAACGTGTCCTTTTTCCGATACACCAACTATTTCGTGAGCTAAGAGAAAAATTCTGTACCTGTATTTTGAATTTCATTTGAAAATGTGACATCCTGAATGATTTTATTCTAAAAGGACTTTCTAATATTTCGTATTGTATGAAAATGATGGTAGAATAAAGAACAGGATCTTTACTTGCTATGCCAGTATGATTTTCGAAAAAAGGACACGAAATGTGCTACTTAGGATTAAAAAATATTTTCAATGATTTCCAATATATGAAATTGAGAAATCATCATTTTTTGCAAATTTTGAAAAGCTGTATCTCGAACACTAAAAGTCGCACAGCCAAGTCCTTTTCAGATTTGAATTCAGGACATCCCAAATTATCATTTTCAATCTCTAAATCGAAATTTTCAAGTACATCGATTTTTGTTGAAAATTCAAAGAGGTTAAGCCTTTGATTTTTTTCCTCGATTTTTGGGTCAACACTAATGACACTAATGACACTAATGACAAGTCGTCAATTTTCAAATTTTGAAAAACTGTGTCACGAAAACTAAAAGTCGCACAGCCAAGTCCTTTTCAGATTTGAATTCAGGACATCCTAAATTATCATTTTCAATCTCTAAATCGAAATTTTCAAGTACATCGATTTTCGTTAAAAATTCAAAGAGGTTAAGCCTTTGATTTTTTTCCTCGATTTTTGGGTCAACATTTTTTTTGCTCAGAAATGAGTTGAATGGGTGTCCTTGTTATAGATTTGAGTCTTATGAATTCAGAAAACGTATCCTTTCTCCGATACACCAACTATTTCGTGAGCTATGAGAAAAATTCTGTACCTCTACTTTGAATTTCATATGAAAATGTGACATCCTGAATGATTTTATTCTAAAAGGACTTTCTAATATTTCATACTGTATGAAAATGATGGTAAAATAAAGAACAGGATCTTTACTTGCTATCCCAGTATGATTTTTGAATATAGGACACGAAATGTGCTACGTAGGATTAAAAAATATTTTCAATGATTTCCAATATATGAAATTGAGAAATCATCATTTTTTGCAAATTTTGAAAAGCTGTATCTCGAACACTAAAAGTCGCACAGCCAAGTCCTTTTCAGATTTGAATTCAGGACATCCCAAATTATCATTTTCGATCTCTAAATCGAAATTTTCAAGTACATCGATTTTCGTTAAAAAGAGGTTAGCCTTTGATTTTTTTCCTCGATTTTTGGGTCAACATTTTTTTTGCTCAGAAATGAGTTGAATGGGTGTCCTTGTTATAGATTTGAGTCTTATGAATTCAGAAAACGTATCCTTTCTCCGATACACCAACTATTTCGTGAGCTATGAGAAAAATTCTGTACCTGTATTTTGAATTTCATATGTAAATGTGACATCCTGAATAATTTTATTCTAAAAGGACTTTCTAATATTTCATACTGTATGAAAATGATGGTAGAATAAAGAACAGGATCTTTACTTGCTATTCCAGTATGATTTTCGAAAAAAGGACACGAAATGTGCTACGTAGGATTAAAAAATATTTTCAATGATTTCCAATATATGAAATTGAGAACTCATCATTTTTTGCAAATTTTGAAAAGCTGTATCTCGAACACTAAAAGTCGCACAGCCAAGTCCTTTTCAGATTTGAATTCAGGACATCCCAAATTATCATTTTCAATCTCTAAATCGAAATTTTCAAGTACATCGATTTTCGTTAAAAAGAGGTTAGCCTTTGATTTTTTTCCTCGATTTTTGGGTCAACATTTTTTTTGCTCAGAAATGAGTTGAATGGATGTCCTTGTTATAGATTTGAGTCTTATGAATTCAGAAAACGTATCCTTTCTCCGATACACCAACTATTTCGTGAGCTATGAGAAAAATTCTGTACCTGTATTTTGAATTTCATTTGAAAATGTGACATCCTGAATGATTTTATTCTAAAAGGACTTTCTAATATTTCGTATTGTATGAAAATGATGGTAGAATAAAGAACAGGATCTTTACTTGCTATTCCAGTATGATTTTCGAAAAAAGGACACGAAATGTGCTACGTAGGATTAAAAAATATTTTCCATGATTTCGAAAAATATTAAAATGACAAGTCGTCAATTTTCAAATTTTGAAAAACTGTGTCACGAAAACTAAAAGTCGCACAGCCAAGTCCTTTTCAGATTTGAATTCAGGACATCCTAAATTATCATTTTCAATCTCTAAATCGAAATTTTCAAGTACATCGATTTTCGTTAAAAATTCAAAGAGGTTAAGCCTTTGATTTTTTTCCTCGATTTTTGGGTCAACATTTTTTTTGCTCAGAAATGAGTTGAATGGGTGTCCTTGTTATAGATTTGAGTCTTATGAATTCAGAAAACGTATCCTTTCTCCGATACACCAACTATTTCGTGAGCTATGAGAAAAATTCTGTACCTCTACTTTGAATTTCATATGAAAATGTGACATCCTGAATGATTTTATTCTAAAAGGACTTTCTAATATTTCATACTGTATGAAAATGATAGTAAAATAAAGAACAGGATCTTTACTTGCTATCCCAGTATGATTTTTGAATATAGGACACGAAATGTGCTACGTAGGATTAAAAAATATTTTCAATGATTTCCAATATATGAAATTGAAAAATCATCATTTTTTGCAAATTTTGAAAAGCTGTATCTCGAACACTAAAAGTCGCACAGCCAAGTCCTTTTCAGATTTGAATTCAGGACATCCCAAATTATCATTTTCAATCTCTAAATCGAAATTTTCAAGTACATCGATTTTCGTTAAAAATTCAAAGAGGCCTTTGATTTTTTTCCTCGATTTTTGGGTCAACATTTTTTTTGCTCAGAAATGAGTTGAATGGGTGTCTTTGTTATACATTTGAGTCTTATGAATTCAGAAAACGTATCCTTTCTCCGATACACCAACTATTTCGTGAGCTATGAGAAAAATTCTGTACCTCTACTTTGAATTTCATATGAAAATGTGACATCCTGAATGATTTTATTCTAAAAGGACTTTCTAATATTTCATACTGTATGAAAATGATGGTAAAATAAAGAACAGGATCTTTACTTGCTATCACAGTATGATTTTTGAATATAGGACACGAAATGTGCTACGTAGGATTAAAAAATATTTTCAATGATTTCCAATATATGAAATTGAGAAATCATCATTTTTTGCAAATTTTGAAAAGCTGTATCTCGAACACTAAAAGTCGCACAGCCAAGTCCTTTTCAGATTTCAATTCAGGACATCCCAAATTATCATTTTCAATCTCTAAATCGAAATTTTCAAGTACATCGATTTTTGTTGAAAATTCAAAGAGGCCTTTGATTTTTTTCCTCGATTTTTGGGTCAACATTTTTTTTGCTCAGAAATGAGTTGAATGGGTGTCCTTGTTATAGATTTGAGTCTTATGAATTCAGAAAACGTATCCTTTCTCCGATACATCAACTATTTCGTGAGCTATGAGAAAAATTCTGTACCTCTACTTTGAATTTCATATGAAAATGTGACATCCTGAATGATTTTATTCTAAAAGGACTTTCTAATATTTCATACTGTATGAAAATGATGGTAAAATAAAGAACAGGATCTTTACTTGCTATCCCAGTATGATTTTTGAATATAGGACACGAAATGTGCTACGTAGGATTAAAAAATATTTTCAATGATTTCCAATATATGAAATTGAAAAATCATCATTTTTTGCAAATTTTGAAAAGCTGTATCTCGAACACTAAAAGTCGCACAGCCAAGTCCTTTTCAGATTTGAATTCAGGACATCCCAAATTATCATTTTCAATCTCTAAATCGAAATTTTCAAGTACATCGATTTTCGTTAAAAATTCAAAGAGGCCTTTGATTTTTTTCCTCGATTTTTGGGTCAACATTTTTTTTGCTCAGAAATGAGTTGAATGGGTGTCCTTGTTATAGATTTGAGTCTTATGAATTCAGAAAACGTATCCTTTTTCCGATACACCAACTATTTCGTGAGCTAAGAGAAAAATTCTGTACCTGTATTTTGAATTTCATTTGAAAATGTGACATCCTGAATGATTTTATTCTAAAAGGACTTTCTAATATTTCGTATTGTATGAAAATGATGGTAGAATGAAGAACAGGATCTTTACTTGCTATTCCAGTATGATTTTCGAAAAAAGGACACGAAATGTGCTACTTAGGATTAAAAAATATTTTCAATGATTTCCAATATATGAAATTGAGAACTCATCATTTTTTGCAAATTTTGAAAAGCTGTATCTCGAACACTAAAAGTCGCACAGCCAAGTCCTTTTCAGATTTGAATTCAGGACATCCCAAATTATCATTTTCAATCTCTAAATCGAAATTTTCAAGTACATCGATTTTCGTTGAAAATTCAAAGAGGCCTTTGATTTTTTTCCTCGATTTTTGGGTCAACTTTTTTTTTGCTCAAAAATGAGTTGAATGGGTGTCCTTGTTATAGATTTGAGTCTTATGAATTCAGAAAACGTATCCTTTCTCCGATACACCAACTATTTCGTGAGCTATGAGAAAAATTCTGTACCTGTATTTTGAATTTCATTTGAAAATGTGACATCCTGAATGATTTTATTCTAAAAGGACTTTCTAATATTTCATACTGTATGAAAATGATGGTAAAATAAAGAACGGGATCTCTACTTTCTACTAAAGTATGATTTTTGAATATAGGACACGAAATGTGCTACGTAGGATTAAAAAATATTTTCAATGATTTCCAATATATGAAATTGAGAAATCATCATTTTTTGCAAATTTTGAAAAGCTGTATCTCGAACACTAAAAGTCGCACAGCCAAGTCCTTTTCAGATTTGAATTCAGGACATCCCAAATTATCATTTTCAATCTCTAAATCGAAATTTTCAAGTACATCGATTTTCGTTGAAAATTCAAAGAGGCCTTTGATTTTTTTCCTCGATTTTTGGGTCAACTTTTTTTTTGCTCAAAAATGAGTTGAATGGGTGTCCTTGTTATAGATTTGAGTCTTATGAATTCAGAAAACGTATCCTTTCTCCGATACACCAACTATTTCGTGAGCTATGAGAAAAATTCTGTACCTGTATTTTGAATTTCATTTGAAAATGTGACATCCTGAATGATTTTATTCTAAAAGGACTTTCTAATATTTCATACTGTATGAAAATGATGGTAAAATAAAGAACGGGATCTCTACTTTCTACTAAAGTATGATTTTTGAATATAGGACACGAAATGTGCTACGTAGGATTAAAAAATATTTTCAATGATTTCCAATATATGAAATTGAGAAATCATCATTTTTTGCAAATTTTGAAAAGCTGTATCTCGAACACTAAAAGTCGCACAGCCAAGTCCTTTTCAGATTTGAATTCAGGACATCCCAAATTATCATTTTCAATCTCTAAATCGAAATTTTCAAGTACATCGATTTTCGTTGAAAATTCAAAGAGGCCTTTGATTTTTTTCCTCGATTTTTGGGTCAACTTTTTTTTTGCTCAAAAATGAGTTGAATGGGTGTCCTTGTTATAGATTTGAGTCTTATGAATTCAGAAAACGTATCCTTTCTCCGATACACCAACTATTTCGTGAGCTATGAGAAAAATTCTGTACCTGTATTTTGAATTTCATTTGAAAATGTGACATCCTGAATGATTTTATTCTAAAAGGACTTTCTAATATTTCATACTGTATGAAAATGATGGTAAAATAAAGAACGGGATCTCTACTTTCTACTAAAGTATGATTTTTGAATATAGAACACGAAATGTGCTACGTAGGATTAAAAAATATTTTCAATGATTTCCAATATATGAAATTGAGAAATCATCATTTTTTGCAAATTTTGAAAAGCTGTATCTCGAACACTAAAAGTCGCACAGCCAAGTCCTTTTCAGATTTGAATTCAGGACATCCCAAATTATCATTTTCAATCTCTAAATCGAAATTTTCAAGTACATCGATTTTCGTTAAAAATTCAAAGAGGCCTTTGATTTTTTTCCTCGATTTTTGGGTCAACATTTTTTTTGCTCAGAAATGAGTTGAATGGGTGTCCTTGTTATACATTTGAGTCTTATGAATTCAGAAAACGTATCCTTTTTCCGATACACCAACTATTTCGTGAGCTAAGAGAAAAATTCTGTACCTGTATTTTGAATTTCATATGTAAATGTGACATCCTGAATAATTTTATTCTAAAAGGACTTTCTAATATTTCATACTGTATGAAAATGATGATAGAATAAAGAACAGGATCTTTACTTGCTATTCCAGTATGATTTTCGAAAAAAGGACACGAAATGTGCTACTTAGGATTAAAAAATATTTTCAATGATTTCCAATATATGAAATTGAGAAATCATCATTTTTTGCAAATTTTGAAAAGTTGTATCTCGAACACTAAAAGTCGCACAGCCAAGTCCTTTTCAGATTTGAATTCAGGACATCCCAAATTATCATTTTCGATCTCTAAATCGAAATTTTCAAGTACATCGATTTTCGTTAAAAAGAGGTTAGCCTTTGATTTTTTTCCTCGATTTTTGGGTCAACATTTTTTTTGCTCAGAAATGAGTTGAATGGGTGTCCTTGTTATAGATTTGAGTCTTATGAATTCAGAAAACGTATCCTTTCTCCGATACACCAACTATTTCGTGAGCTATGAGAAAAATTCTGTACCTGTATTTTGAATTTCATTTGAAAATGTGACATCCTGAATGATTTTATTCTAAAAGGACTTTCTAATATTTCGTATTGTATGAAAATGATGGTAAAATAAAGAACGGGATCTCTACTTTCTACTAAAGTATGATTTTTGAATATAGGACACGAAATGTGCTACGTAGGATTAAAAAATATTTTCAATGATTTCCAATATATGAAATTGAGAAATCATCATTTTTTGCAAATTTTGAAAAGTTGTATCTCGAACACTAAAAGTCGCACAGCCAAGTCCTTTTCAGATTTGAATTCAGGACATCCCAAATTATCATTTTCGATCTCTAAATCGAAATTTTCAAGTACATCGATTTTCGTTAAAAAGAGGTTAGCCTTTGATTTTTTTCCTCGATTTTTGGGTCAACATTTTTTTTGCTCAGAAATGAGTTGAATGGGTGTCCTTGTTATAGATTTGAGTCTTATGAATTCAGAAAACGTATCCTTTCTCCGATACACCAACTATTTCGTGAGCTATGAGAAAAATTCTGTACCTGTATTTTGAATTTCATTTGAAAATGTGACATCCTGAATGATTTTATTCTAAAAGGACTTTCTAATATTTCGTATTGTATGAAAATGATGGTAGAATAAAGAACAGGATCTTTACTTTCTACTAAAGTATGATTTTTGAATATAGGACACGAAATGTGCTACGTAGGATTAAAAAATATTTGCAATGATTTTCAATATATGAAATTGAGAAATCATCATTTTTTGCAAATTTTGAAAAGCTGTATCTCGAACACTAAAAGTCGCACAGCCAAGTCCTTTTCAGATTTCAATTCAGGACATCCCAAATTATCATTTTCAATCTCTAAATCGAAATTTTCAAGTACATCGATTTTTGTTGAAAATTCAAAGAGGCCTTTGATTTTTTTCCTCGATTTTTGGGTCAACTTTTTTTTTGCTCAGAAATGAGTTGAATGGGTGTCCTTGTTATAGATTTGAGTCTTATGAATTCAGAAAACGTATCCTTTCTCCGATACACCAACTATTTCGTGAGCTATGAGAAAAATTCTGTACCTGTAATTTGAATTTCATATGAAAATGTGACATCCTGAATAATTTTATTCTAAAAGGACTTTCTAATATTTCGTATTGTATGAAAATGATGGTAGAATAAAGAACAGGATCTTTACTTTCTACTAAAGTATGATTTTTGAATATAGGACACGAAATGTGCTACGTAGGATTAAAAAATATTTGCAATGATTTCCAATATATGAAATTGAGAAATCATCATTTTTTGCAAATTTTGAAAAGCTGTATCTCGAACACTAAAAGTCGCACAGCCAAGTCCTTTTCAGATTTGAATTCAGGACATCCCAAAGTATCATTTTCAATCTCTAAATCGAAATTTTCAAGTACATCGATTTTCGTTGAAAATTCAAAGAGGCCTTTGATTTTTTTCCTCGATTTTTGGGTCAACATTTTTTTTGCTCAGAAATGAGTTGAATGGGTGTCCTTGTTATAGATTTGAGTCTTATGAATTCAGAAAACGTATCCTTTTTCCGATACACCAACTATTTCGTGAGCTATGAGAAAAATTCTGTACCTGTAATTTGAATTTCATATGAAAATGTGACATCCTGAATAATTTTATTCTAAAAGGACTTTCTAATATTTCGTATTGTATGAAAATGATGGTAGAATAAAGAACAGGATCTTTACTTGCTATTCCAGTATGATTTTCGAAAAAAGGACACGAAATGTGCTACTTAGGATTAAAAAATATTTTCAATGATTTCCAATATATGAAATTGAAAAATCATCATTTTTTGCAAATTTTGAAAAGCTGTATCTCGAACACTAAAAGTCGCACAGCCAAGTCCTTTTCAGATTTGAATTCAGGACATCCCAAATTATCATTTTCAATCTCTAAATCGAAATTTTCAAGTACATCGATTTTCGTTAAAAATTCAAAGAGGCCTTTGATTTTTTTCCTCGATTTTTGGGTCAACATTTTTTTTGCTCAGAAATGAGTTGAATGGGTGTCCTTGTTATACATTTGAGTCTTATGAATTTAGAAAACGTATCCTTTTTCCGATACACCAACTATTTCGTGAGCTAAGAGAAAAATTCTGTACCTGTATTTTGAATTTCATTTGAAAATGTGACATCCTGAATGATTTTATTCTAAAAGGACTTTCTAATATTTCGTATTGTATGAAAATGATGGTAGAATAAAGAACAGGATCTTTACTTGCTATTCCAGTATGATTTTCGAAAAAAGGACACGAAATGTGCTACTTAGGATTAAAAAATATTTTCAATGATTTCCAATATATGAAATTGAGAACTCATCATTTTTTGCAAATTTTGAAAAGCTGTATCTCGAACACTAAAAGTCGCACAGCCAAGTCCTTTTCAGATTTGAATTCAGGACATCCCAAATTATCATTTTCAATCTCTAAATCGAAATTTTCAAGTACATCGATTTTTGTTGAAAATTCAAAGAGGCCTTTGATTTTTTTCCTCGATTTTTGGGTCAACATTTTTTTTGCTCAGAAATAAGTTGAATGGGTGTCCTTGTTATACATTTGAGTCTTATGAATTCAGAAAACGTATCCTTTCTCCGATACACCAACTATTTCGTGAGCTATGAGAAAAATTCTGTACCTCTACTTTGAATTTCATATGAAAATGTGACATCCTGAATGATTTTATTCTAAAAGGACTTTCTAATATTTCATACTGTATGAAAATGATGGTAAAATAAAGAACAGGATCTTTACTTGCTATCCCAGTATGATTTTTGAATATAGGACACGAAATGTGCTACGTAGGATTAAAAAATATTTTCAATGATTTCCAATATATGAAATTGAGAAATCATCATTTTTTGCAAATTTTGAAAAGCTGTATCTCGAACACTAAAAGTCGCACAGCCAAGTCCTTTTCAGATTTGAATTCAGGACATCCCAAATTATCATTTTCGATCTCTAAATCGAAATTTTCAAGTACATCGATTTTTGTTGAAAATTCAAAGAGGCCTTTGATTTTTTTCCTCGATTTTTGGGTCAACATTTTTTTTGCTCAGAAATGAGTTGAATGGGTGTCCTTGTTATAGATTTGAGTCTTATGAATTCAGAAAACGTATCCTTTCTCCGATACACCAACTATTTCGTGAGCTATGAGAAAAATTCTGTACCTCTACTTTGAATTTCATATGAAAATGTGACATCCTGAATGATTTTATTCTAAAAGGACTTTCTAATATTTCATACTGTATGAAAATGATGGTAAAATAAAGAACAGGATCTTTACTTGCTATCCCAGTATGATTTTTGAATATAGGACACGAAATGTGCTACGTAGGATTAAAAAATATTTTCAATGATTTCCAATATATGAAATTGAGAAATCATCATTTTTTGCAAATTTTGAAAAGCTGTATCTCGAACACTAAAAGTCGCACAGCCAAGTCCTTTTCAGATTTGAATTCAGGACATCCCAAATTATCATTTTCGATCTCTAAATCGAAATTTTCAAGTACATCGATTTTCGTTAAAAAGAGGTTAGCCTTTGATTTTTTTCCTCGATTTTTGGGTCAACATTTTTTTTGCTCAGAAATGAGTTGAATGGGTGTCCTTGTTATAGATTTGAGTCTTATGAATTCAGAAAACGTATCCTTTTTCCGATACACCAACTATTTCGTGAGCTAAGAGAAAAATTCTGTACCTGTATTTTGAATTTCATTTGAAAATGTGACATCCTGAATGATTTTATTCTAAAAGGACTTTCTAATATTTCGTATTGTATGAAAATGATGGTAGAATAAAGAACAGGATCTTTACTTGCTATTCCAGTATGATTTTCGAAAAAAGGACACGAAATGTGCTACTTAGGATTAAAAAATATTTTCAATGATTTCCAATATATGAAATTGAGAACTCATCATTTTTTGCAAATTTTGAAAAGCTGTATCTCGAACACTAAAAGTCGCACAGCCAAGTCCTTTTCAGATTTCAATTCAGGACATCCCAAATTATCATTTTCAATCTCTAAATCGAAATTTTCAAGTACATCGATTTTCGTTTAAAATTCAAAGAGGCCTTTGATTTTTTTCCTCGATTTTTGGGTCAACATTTTTTTTGCTCAGAAATGAGTTGAATGGGTGTCCTTGTTATAGATTTGAGTCTTATGAATTCAGAAAACGTATCCTTTCTCCGATACACCAACTATTTCGTGAGCTATGAGAAAAATTCTGTACCTCTACTTTGAATTTCATATGAAAATGTGACATCCTGAATAATTTTATTCTAAAAGGACTTTCTAATATTTCGTATTGTATGAAAATGATGGTAGAATAAAGAACAGGATCTTTACTTGCTATTCCAGTATGATTTTCGAAAAAAGGACACGAAATGTGCTACTTAGGATTAAAAAATATTTTCAATGATTTCCAATATATGAAATTGAAAAATCATCATTTTTTGCAAATTTTGAAAAGCTGTATCTCGAACACTAAAAGTCGCACAGCCAAGTCCTTTTCAGATTTGAATTCAGGACATCCCAAATTATCATTTTCAATCTCTAAATCGAAATTTTCAAGTACATCGATTTTCGTTAAAAATTCAAAGAGGCCTTTGATTTTTTTCCTCGATTTTTGGGTCAACATTTTTTTTGCTCAGAAATAAGTTGAATGGGTGTCCTTGTTATACATTTGAGTCTTATGAATTCAGAAAACGTATCCTTTCTCCGATACACCAACTATTTCGTGAGCTATGAGAAAAATTCTGTACCTCTACTTTGAATTTCATATGAAAATGTGACATCCTGAATGATTTTATTCTAAAAGGACTTTCTAATATTTCATACTGTATGAAAATGATGGTAAAATAAAGAACAGGATCTTTACTTGCTATCCCAGTATGATTTTTGAATATAGGACACGAAATGTGCTACGTAGGATTAAAAAATATTTTCAATGATTTCCAATATATGAAATTGAGAAATCATTTTTTGCAAATTTTGAAAAGCTGTATCTCGAACACTAAAAGTCGCACAGCCAAGTCCTTTTCAGATTTGAATTCAGGACATCCCAAATTATCATTTTCGATCTCTAAATCGAAATTTTCAAGTACATCGATTTTTGTTGAAAATTCAAAGAGGCCTTTGATTTTTTTCCTCGATTTTTGGGTCAACATTTTTTTTGCTCAGAAATGAGTTGAATGGGTGTCCTTGTTATAGATTTGAGTCTTATGAATTCAGAAAACGTATCCTTTCTCCGATACACCAACTATTTCGTGAGCTATGAGAAAAATTCTGTACCTCTACTTTGAATTTCATATGAAAATGTGACATCCTGAATGATTTTATTCTAAAAGGACTTTCTAATATTTCATACTGTATGAAAATGATGGTAAAATAAAGAACAGGATCTTATCTTGCTATCCCAGTATGATTTTTGAATATAGGACACGAAATGTGCTACGTAGGATTAAAAAATATTTTCAATGATTTCCAATATATGAAATTGAGAAATCATCATTTTTTGCAAATTTTGAAAAGCTGTATCTCGAACACTAAAAGTCGCACAGCCAAGTCCTTTTCAGATTTGAATTCAGGACATCCCAAATTATCATTTTCAATCTCTAAATCGAAATTTTCAAGTACATCGATTTTTGTTGAAAATTCAAAGAGGCCTTTGATTTTTTTCCTCGATTTTTGGGTCAACATTTTTTTTGCTCAGAAATGAGTTGAATGGGTGTCCTTGTTATAGATTTGAGTCTTATGAATTCAGAAAACGTATCCTTTCTCCGATACACCAACTATTTCGTGAGCTATGAGAAAAATTCTGTACCTCTACTTTGAATTTCATATGAAAATGTGACATCCTGAATGATTTTATTCTAAAAGGACTTTCTAATATTTCATACTGTATGAAAATGATGGTAAAATAAAGAACAGGATCTTTACTTGCTATCACAGTATGATTTTTGAATATAGGACACGAAATGTGCTACGTAGGATTAAAAAATATTTTCAATGATTTCCAATATATGAAATTGAGAAATCATCATTTTTTGCAAATTTTGAAAAGCTGTATCTCGAACACTAAAAGTCGCACAGCCAAGTCCTTTTCAGATTTGAATTCAGGACATCCCAAATTATCATTTTCAATCTCTAAATCGAAATTTTCAAGTACATCGATTTTTGTTGAAAATTCAAAGAGGCCTTTGATTTTTTTCCTCGATTTTTGGGTCAACATTTTTTTTGCTCAGAAATGAGTTGAATGGGTGTCCTTGTTATAGATTTGAGTCTTATGAATTCAGAAAACGTATCCTTTCTCCGATACACCAACTATTTCGTGAGCTATGAGAAAAATTCTGTACCTCTACTTTGAATTTCATATGAAAATGTGACATCCTGAATGATTTTATTCTAAAAGGACTTTCTAATATTTCATACTGTATGAAAATGATGGTAAAATAAAGAACAGGATCTTTACTTTCTACTAAAGTATGATTTTTGAATATAGGACACGAAATGTGCTACGTAGGATTAAAAAATATTTTCAATGATTTCCAATATATGAAATTGAGAAATCATCATTTTTTGCAAATTTTGAAAAGCTGTATCTCGAACACTAAAAGTCGCACAGCCAAGTCCTTTTCAGATTTGAATTCAGGACATCCCAAATTATCATTTTCAATCTCTAAATCGAAATTTTCAAGTACATCGATTTTCGTTAAAAAGAGGTTAGCCTTTGATTTTTTTCCTCGATTTTTGGGTCAACATTTTTTTTGCTCAGAAATGAGTTGAATGGGTGTCCTTGTTATAGATTTGAGTCTTATGAATTCAGAAAACGTATCCTTTCTCCGATACACCAACTATTTCGTGAGCTATGAGAAAAATTCTGTACCTGTATTTTGAATTTCATTTGAAAATGTGACATCCTGAATGATTTTATTCTAACAGGACTTTCTAATATTTCGTATTGTATGAAAATGATGGTAGAATAAAGAACAGGATCTTTACTTTCTACTAAAGTATGATTTTTGAATATAGGACACGAAATGTGCTACGTAGGATTAAAAAATATTTGCAATGATTTCCAATATATGAAATTGAGAAATCATCATTTTTTGCAAATTTTGAAAAGCTGTATCTCGAACACTAAAAGTCGCACAGCCAAGTCCTTTTCAGATTTGAATTCAGGACATCCCAAAGTATCATTTTCAATCTCTAAATCGAAATTTTCAAGTACATCGATTTTCGTTGAAAATTCAAAGAGGCCTTTGATTTTTTTCCTCGATTTTTGGGTCAACATTTTTTTTGCTCAGAAATGAGTTGAATGGGTGTCCTTGTTATACATTTGAGTCTTATGAATTCAGTAAACGTATCCTTTTTCCGATACACCAACTATTTCGTGAGCTATGAGAAAAATTCTGTACCTGTATTTTGAATTTCATTTGAAAATGTGACATCCTGAATGATTTTATTCTAAAAGGACTTTCTAATATTTCGTATTGTATGAAAATGATGGTAGAATAAAGAACAGGATCTTTACTTTCTACTAAAGTATGATTTTTGAATATAGGACACGAAATGTGCTACGTAGGATTAAAAAATATTTGCAATGATTTCCAATATATGAAATTGAGAACTCATCATTTTTTGCAAATTTTGAAAAGCTGTATCTCGAACACTAAAAGTCGCACAGCCAAGTCCTTTTCAGATTTGAATTCAGGACATCCCAAATTATCATTTTCGATCTCTAAATCGAAATTTTCAAGTACATCGATTTTCGTTAAAAAGAGGATAGCCTTTGATTTTTTTCCTCGATTTTTGGGTCAACATTTTTTTTGCTCAGAAATGAGTTGAATGGATGTCCTTGTTATAGATTTGAGTCTTATGAATTCAGAAAACGTATCCTTTTTCCGATACACCAACTATTTCGTGAGCTATGAGAAAAATTCTGTACCTGTATTTTGAATTTCATATGTAAATGTGACATCCTGAATGATTTTATTCTAAAAGGACTTTCTAATATTTCATACTGTATGAAAATGATGGTAGAATAAAGAACAGGATCTTTACTTGCTATTCCAGTATGATTTTCGAAAAAAGGACACGAAATGTGCTACTTAGGATTAAAAAATATTTTCAATGATTTCCAATATATGAAATTGAGAAATCATCATTTTTTGCAAATTTTGAAAAGCTGTATCTCGAACACTAAAAGTCGCACAGCCAAGTCCTTTTCAGATTTGAATTCAGGACATCCCAAAGTATCATTTTCAATCTCTAAATCGAAATTTTCAAGTACATCGATTTTCGTTGAAAATTCAAAGAGGCCTTTGATTTTTTTCCTCGATTTTTGGGTCAACATTTTTTTTGCTCAGAAATGAGTTGAATGGGTGTCCTTGTTATACATTTGAGTCTTATGAATTCAGAAAACGTATCCTTTTTCCGATACACCAACTATTTCGTGAGCTATGAGAAAAATTCTGTACCTGTATTTTGAATTTCATTTGAAAATGTGACATCCTGAATGATTTTATTCTAAAAGGACTTTCTAATATTTCGTATTGTATGAAAATGATGGTAGAATAAAGAACAGGATCTTTACTTTCTACTAAAGTATGATTTTTGAATATAGGACACGAAATGTGCTACGTAGGATTAAAAAATATTTGCAATGATTTCCAATATATGAAATTGAGAACTCATCATTTTTTGCAAATTTTGAAAAGCTGTATCTCGAACACTAAAAGTCGCACAGCCAAGTCCTTTTCAGATTTGAATTCAGGACATCCCAAATTATCATTTTCGATCTCTAAATCGAAATTTTCAAGTACATCGATTTTCGTTAAAAAGAGGATAGCCTTTGATTTTTTTCCTCGATTTTTGGGTCAACATTTTTTTTGCTCAGAAATGAGTTGAATGGATGTCCTTGTTATAGATTTGAGTCTTATGAATTCAGAAAACGTATCGTTTCTCCGATACACCAACTATTTCGTAAGCTATGAGAAAAATTCTGTACCTGTATTTTGAATTTCATATGTAAATGTGACATCCTGAATGATTTTATTCTAAAAGGACTTTCTAATATTTCATACTGTATGAAAATGATGGTAGAATAAAAAACAGGATCTTTACTTTCTACTAAAGTATGATTTTTGAATATAGGACACGAAATGTGCTACGTAGGATTAAAAAATATTTGCAATGATTTCCAATATATGAAATTGAGAACTCATCATTTTTTGCAAATTTTGAAAAGCTGTATCTCGAACACTAAAAGTCGCACAGCCAAGTCCTTTTCAGATTTGAATTCAGGACATCCCAAATTATCATTTTCGATCTCTAAATCGAAATTTTCAAGTACATCGATTTTCGTTAAAAAGAGGATAGCCTTTGATTTTTTTCCTCGATTTTTGGGTCAACATTTTTTTTGCTCAGAAATGAGTTGAATGGATGTCCTTGTTATAGATTTGAGTCTTATGAATTCAGAAAACGTATCCTTTCTCCGATACACCAACTATTTCGTAAGCTATGAGAAAAATTCTGTACCTGTATTTTGAATTTCATATGTAAATGTGACATCCTGAATGATTTTATTCTAAAAGGACTTTCTAATATTTCATACTGTATGAAAATGATGGTAGAATAAAGAACAGGATCTTTACTTTCTACTAAAGTATGATTTTTGAATATAGGACACGAAATGTGCTACGTAGGATTAAAAAATATTTGCAATGATTTCCAATATATGAAATTGAGAACTCATCATTTTTTGCAAATTTTGAAAAGCTGTATCTCGAACACTAAAAGTCGCACAGCCAAGTCCTTTTCAGATTTGAATTCAGGACATCCCAAATTATCATTTTCGATCTCTAAATCGAAATTTTCAAGTACATCGATTTTCGTTAAAAAGAGGATAGCCTTTGATTTTTTTCCTCGATTTTTGGGTCAACATTTTTTTTGCTCAGAAATGAGTTGAATGGATGTCCTTGTTATAGATTTGAGTCTTATGAATTCAGAAAACGTATCCTTTCTCCGATACACCAACTATTTCGTAAGCTATGAGAAAAATTCTGTACCTGTATTTTGAATTTCATATGTAAATGTGACATCCTGAATGATTTTATTCTAAAAGGACTTTCTAATATTTCATACTGTATGAAAATGATGGTAGAATAAAGAACAGGATCTTTACTTGCTATTCCAGTATGATTTTCGAAAAAAGGACACGAAATGTGCTACTTAGGATTAAAAAATATTTTCAATGATTTCCAATATATGAAATTGAGAAATCATCATTTTTTGCAAATTTTGAAAAGCTGTATCTCGAACACTAAAAGTCGCACAGCCAAGTCCTTTTCAGATTTAAATTCAGGACATCCCAAATTATCATTTTCAATCTCTAAATCGAAATTTTCAAGTACATCGATTTTCGTTAAAAATTCAAAGAGGTTAGCCTTTGATTTTTTTCCTCGATTTTTGGGTCAACATTTTTTTTGCTCAGAAATGAGTTGAATGGGTGTCCTTGTTATAGATTTGAGTCTTATGAATTCAGAAAACGTATCCTTTCTCCGATACACCAACTATTTCGTGAGCTATGAGAAAAATTCTGTACCTGTATTTTGAATTTCATTTGAAAATGTGACATCCTGAATGATTTTATTCTAAAAGGACTTTCTAATATTTCGTATTGTATGAAAATGATGGTAGAATAAAGAACAGGATCTTTACTTTCTACTAAAGTATGATTTTTGAATATAGGACACGAAATGTGCTACGTAGGATTAAAAAATATTTGCAATGATTTCCAATATATGAAATTGAGAAATCATCATTTTTTGCAAATTTTGAAAAGCTGTATCTCGAACACTAAAAGTCGCACAGCCAAGTCCTTTTCAGATTTGAATTCAGGACATCCCAAAGTATCATTTTCAATCTCTAAATCGAAATTTTCAAGTACATCGATTTTCGTTGAAAATTCAAAGAGGCCTTTGATTTTTTTCCTCGATTTTTGGGTCAACATTTTTTTTGCTCAGAAATGAGTTGAATGGGTGTCCTTGTTATACATTTGAGTCTTATGAATTCAGAAAACGTATCCTTTTTCCGATACACCAACTATTTCGTGAGCTATGAGAAAAATTCTGTACCTGTATTTTGAATTTCATATGTAAATGTGACATCCTGAATGATTTTATTCTAAAAGGACTTTCTAATATTTCATACTGTATGAAAATGATGGTAGAATAAAGAACAGGATCTTTACTTGCTATTCCAGTATGATTTTCGAAAAAAGGACACGAAATGTGCTACTTAGGATTAAAAAATATTTTCAATGATTTCCAATATATGAAATTGAGAAATCATCATTTTTTGCAAATTTTGAAAAGCTGTATCTCGAACACTAAAAGTCGCACAGCCAAGTCCTTTTCAGATTTGAATTCAGGACATCCCAAATTATCATTTTCGATCTCTAAATCGAAATTTTCAAGTACATCGATTTTCGTTAAAAAGAGGATAGCCTTTGATTTTTTTCCTCGATTTTTGGGTCAACATTTTTTTTGCTCAGAAATGAGTTGAATGGGTGTCCTTGTTATAGATTTGAGTCTTATGAATTCAGAAAACGTATCCTTTCTCCGATACACCAACTATTTCGTGAGCTATGAGAAAAATTCTGTACCTGTATTTTGAATTTCATTTGAAAATGTGACATCCTGAATGATTTTATTCTAAAAGGACTTTCTAATATTTCGTATTGTATGAAAATGATGGTAGAATAAAGAACAGGATCTTTACTTTCTACTAAAGTATGATTTTTGAATATAGGACACGAAATGTGCTACGTAGGATTAAAAAATATTTGCAATGATTTCCAATATATGAAATTGAGAAATCATCATTTTTTGCAAATTTTGAAAAGCTGTATCTCGAACACTAAAAGTCGCACAGCCAAGTCCTTTTCAGATTTGAATTCAGGACATCCCAAAGTATCATTTTCAATCTCTAAATCGAAATTTTCAAGTACATCGATTTTCGTTGAAAATTCAAAGAGGCCTTTGATTTTTTTCCTCGATTTTTGGGTCAACATTTTTTTTGCTCAGAAATGAGTTGAATGGGTGTCCTTGTTATACATTTGAGTCTTATGAATTCAGAAAACGTATCCTTTTTCCGATACACCAACTATTTCGTGAGCTATGAGAAAAATTCTGTACCTGTATTTTGAATTTCATTTGAAAATGTGACATCCTGAATGATTTTATTCTAAAAGGACTTTCTAATATTTCGTATTGTATGAAAATGATGGTAGAATAAAGAACAGGATCTTTACTTTCTACTAAAGTATGATTTTTGAATATAGGACACGAAATGTGCTACGTAGGATTAAAAAATATTTGCAATGATTTCCAATATATGAAATTGAGAACTCATCATTTTTTGCAAATTTTGAAAAGCTGTATCTCGAACACTAAAAGTCGCACAGCCAAGTCCTTTTCAGATTTGAATTCAGGACATCCCAAATTATCATTTTCGATCTCTAAATCGAAATTTTCAAGTACATCGATTTTCGTTAAAAAGAGGATAGCCTTTGATTTTTTTCCTCGATTTTTGGGTCAACATTTTTTTTGCTCAGAAATGAGTTGAATGGATGTCCTTGTTATAGATTTGAGTCTTATGAATTCAGAAAACGTATCCTTTCTCCGATACACCAACTATTTCGTAAGCTATGAGAAAAATTCTGTACCTGTATTTTGAATTTCATATGTAAATGTGACATCCTGAATGATTTTATTCTAAAAGGACTTTCTAATATTTCATACTGTATGAAAATGATGGTAGAATAAAGAACAGGATCTTTACTTTCTACTAAAGTATGATTTTTGAATATAGGACACGAAATGTGCTACGTAGGATTAAAAAATATTTGCAATGATTTCCAATATATGAAATTGAGAACTCATCATTTTTTGCAAATTTTGAAAAGCTGTATCTCGAACACTAAAAGTCGCACAGCCAAGTCCTTTTCAGATTTGAATTCAGGACATCCCAAATTATCATTTTCGATCTCTAAATCGAAATTTTCAAGTACATCGATTTTCGTTAAAAAGAGGATAGCCTTTGATTTTTTTCCTCGATTTTTGGGTCAACATTTTTTTTGCTCAGAAATGAGTTGAATGGATGTCCTTGTTATAGATTTGAGTCTTATGAATTCAGAAAACGTATCCTTTCTCCGATACACCAACTATTTCGTAAGCTATGAGAAAAATTCTGTACCTGTATTTTGAATTTCATATGTAAATGTGACATCCTGAATGATTTTATTCTAAAAGGACTTTCTAATATTTCATACTGTATGAAAATGATGGTAGAATAAAGAACAGGATCTTTACTTTCTACTAAAGTATGATTTTTGAATATAGGACACGAAATGTGCTACGTAGGATTAAAAAATATTTGCAATGATTTCCAATATATGAAATTGAGAACTCATCATTTTTTGCAAATTTTGAAAAGCTGTATCTCGAACACTAAAAGTCGCACAGCCAAGTCCTTTTCAGATTTAAATTCAGGACATCCCAAATTATCATTTTCAATCTCTAAATCGAAATTTTCAAGTACATCGATTTTCGTTAAAAAGAGGATAGCCTTTGATTTTTTTCCTCGATTTTTGGGTCAACATTTTTTTTGCTCAGAAATGAGTTGAATGGATGTCCTTGTTATAGATTTGAGTCTTATGAATTCAGAAAACGTATCCTTTCTCCGATACACCAACTATTTCGTAAGCTATGAGAAAAATTCTGTACCTGTATTTTGAATTTCATATGTAAATGTGACATCCTGAATGATTTTATTCTAAAAGGACTTTCTAATATTTCATACTGTATGAAAATGATGGTAGAATAAAGAACAGGATCTTTACTTGCTATTCCAGTATGATTTTCGAAAAAAGGACACGAAATGTGCTACTTAGGATTAAAAAATATTTTCAATGATTTCCAATATATGAAATTGAGAAATCATCATTTTTTGCAAATTTTGAAAAGCTGTATCTCGAACACTAAAAGTCGCACAGCCAAGTCCTTTTCAGATTTAAATTCAGGACATCCCAAATTATCATTTTCAATCTCTAAATCGAAATTTTCAAGTACATCGATTTTCGTTAAAAATTCAAAGAGGTTAGCCTTTGATTTTTTTCCTCGATTTTTGGGTCAACATTTTTTTTGCTCAGAAATGAGTTGAATGGGTGTCCTTGTTATAGATTTGAGTCTTATGAATTCAGAAAACGTATCCTTTCTCCGATACACCAACTATTTCGTGAGCTATGAGAAAAATTCTGTACCTGTATTTTGAATTTCATTTGAAAATGTGACATCCTGAATGATTTTATTCTAAAAGGACTTTCTAATATTTCGTATTGTATGAAAATGATGGTAGAATAAAGAACAGGATCTTTACTTTCTACTAAAGTATGATTTTTGAATATAGGACACGAAATGTGCTACGTAGGATTAAAAAATATTTGCAATGATTTCCAATATATGAAATTGAGAAATCATCATTTTTTGCAAATTTTGAAAAGCTGTATCTCGAACACTAAAAGTCGCACAGCCAAGTCCTTTTCAGATTTGAATTCAGGACATCCCAAAGTATCATTTTCAATCTCTAAATCGAAATTTTCAAGTACATCGATTTTCGTTGAAAATTCAAAGAGGCCTTTGATTTTTTTCCTCGATTTTTGGGTCAACATTTTTTTTGCTCAGAAATGAGTTGAATGGGTGTCCTTGTTATACATTTGAGTCTTATGAATTCAGAAAACGTATCCTTTCTCCGATACACCAACTATTTCGTAAGCTATGAGAAAAATTCTGTACCTGTATTTTGAATTTCATATGTAAATGTGACATCCTGAATGATTTTATTCTAAAAGGACTTTCTAATATTTCATACTGTATGAAAATGATGGTAGAATAAAGAACAGGATCTTTACTTTCTACTAAAGTATGATTTTTGAATATAGGACACGAAATGTGCTACGTAGGATTAAAAAATATTTGCAATGATTTCCAATATATGAAATTGAGAACTCATCATTTTTTGCAAATTTTGAAAAGCTGTATCTCGAACACTAAAAGTCGCACAGCCAAGTCCTTTTCAGATTTGAATTCAGGACATCCCAAATTATCATTTTCAATCTCTAAATCGAAATTTTCAAGTACATCGATTTTCGTTGAAAATTCAAAGAGGCCTTTGATTTTTTTCCTCGATTTTTGGGTCAACATTTTTTTTGCTCAGAAATGAGTTGAATGGGTGTCCTTGTTATAGATTTGAGTCTTATGAATTCAGAAAACGTATCCTTTCTCCGATACACCAACTATTTCGTGAGCTAAGAGAAAAATTCTGTACCTCTACTTTGAATTTCATATGAAAATGTGACATCCTGAATAATTTTATTCTAAAAGGACTTTCTAATATTTCATACTGTATGAAAATGATGGTAAAATAAAGAACGGGATCTCTACTTTCTACTAAAGTATGATTTTTGAATATAGGACACGAAATGTGCTACGTAGGATTAAAAAATATTTGCAATGATTTCCAATATATGAAATTGAGAACTCATCATTTTTTGCAAATTTTGAAAAGCTGTATCTCGAACACTAAAAGTCGCACAGCCAAGTCCTTTTCAGATTTGAATTCAGGACATCCCAAATTATCATTTTCAATCTCTAAATCGAAATTTTCAAGTACATCGATTTTCGTTAAAAATTCAAAGAGGTTATTTTTTCCTCGATTTTTGGGTCAACATTTTTTTTGCTCAGAAATGAGTTGAATGGGTGTCCTTGTTATAGATTTGAGTCTTATGAATTCAGAAAACGTATCCTTTCTCCGATACACCAACTATTTCGTGAGCTATGAGAAAAATTCTGTACCTGTATTTTGAATTTCATTTGAAAATGTGACATCCTGAATAATTTTATTCTAAAAGGACTTTCTAATATTTCGTATTGTATGAAAATGATGGTAGAATAAAGAACAGGATCTTTACTTTCTACTAAAGTATGATTTTTGAATATAGGACACGAAATGTGCTACGTAGGATAAAAAAATATTTGCAATGATTTCCAATATCCTGAATAATTTTATTCTAAAAGGACTTTCTAATATTTCATACTGTATGAAAATGATGGTAAAATAAAGAACGGGATCTTTACTTTCTACTAAAGTATGATTTTCGAAAAAAGGACACGAAATGTGCTACTTAGGATTAAAAAATATTTGCAATGATTTCCAATATATGAAATTGAGAAATCATCATTTTTTGCAAATTTTGAAAAGCTGTATCTCGAACACTAAAAGTCGCACAGCCAAGTCCTTTTCAGATTTGAATTCAGGACATCCCAAATTATCATTTTCAATCTCTAAATCGAAATTTTCAAGTACATCGATTTTCGTTAAAAATTCAAAGAGGTTAGCCTTTGATTTTTTTCCTCGATTTTTGGGTCAACATTTTTTTTGCTCAGAAATGAGTTGAATGGGTGTCCTTGTTATAGATTTGAGTCTTATGAATTCAGAAAACGTATCCTTTCTCCGATACACCAACTATTTCGTGAGCTATGAGAAAAATTCTGTACCTGTATTTTGAATTTCATTTGAAAATGTGACATCCTGAATAATTTTATTCTAAAAGGACTTTCTAATATTTCGTATTGTATGAAAATGATGGTAGAATAAAGAACAGGATCTTTACTTTCTACTAAAGTATGATTTTTGAATATAGGACACGAAATGTGCTACGTAGGATTAAAAAATATTTGCAATGATTTCCAATATCCTGAATAATTTTATTCTAAAAGGACTTTCTAATATTTCATACTGTATGAAAATGATGGTAGAATAAAGAACAGGATCTTTACTTTCTACTAAAGTATGATTTTTGAATATAGGACACGAAATGTGCTACGTAGGATTAAAAAATATTTGCAATGATTTCCAATATATGAAATTGAGAACTCATCATTTTTTGCAAATTTTGAAAAGCTGTATCTCGAACACTAAAAATCGCACAGCCAAGTCCTTTTCAGATTTGAATTCAGGACATCCCAAATTATCATTTTCAATCTCTAAATCGAAATTTTCAAGTACATCGATTTTCGTTAAAAATTCAAAGAGAGCCTTTGATTTTTTTCCTCGATTTTTGGGTCAACATTTTTTTTGCTCAGAAATGAGTTGAATGGGTGTCCTTGTTATAGATTTGAGTCTTATGAATTCAGAAAACGTATCTTTTCTCCGATACACCAACTATTTCGTGAGCTAAGAGAAAAATTCTGTACCTCTACTTTGAATTTCATATGAAAATGTGACATCCTGAATAATTTTATTCTAAAAGGACTTTCTAATATTTCATACTGTATGAAAATGATGGTAAAATAAAGAACGGGATCTCTACTTTCTACTAAAGTATGATTTTTGAATATAGGACACGAAATGTGCTACGTAGGATTAAAAAATATTTGCAATGATTTCCAATATATGAAATTGAGAACTCATCATTTTTTGCAAATTTTGAAAAGCTGTATCTCGAACACTAAAAGTCGCACAGCCAAGTCCTTTTCAGATTTGAATTCAGGACATCCCAAATTATCATTTTCAATCTCTAAATCGAAATTTTCAAGTACATCGATTTTCGTTAAAAATTCAAAGAGGTTATTTTTTCCTCGATTTTTGGGTCAACATTTTTTTTGCTCAGAAATGAGTTGAATGGGTGTCCTTGTTATAGATTTGAGTCTTATGAATTCAGAAAACGTATCCTTTCTCCGATACACCAACTATTTCGTGAGCTAAGAGAAAAATTCTGTACCTCTACTTTGAATTTCATATGAAAATGTGACATCCTGAATAATTTTATTCTAAAAGGACTTTCTAATATTTCATACTGTATGAAAATGATGGTAAAATAAAGAACGGGATCTCTACTTTCTACTAAAGTATGATTTTTGAATATAGGACACGAAATGTGCTACGTAGGATTAAAAAATATTTGCAATGATTTCCAATATATGAAATTGAGAACTCATCATTTTTTGCAAATTTTGAAAAGCTGTATCTCGAACACTAAAAGTCGCACAGCCAAGTCCTTTTCAGATTTGAATTCGGGACATCCCAAATTATCATTTTCAATCTCTAAATCGAAATTTTCAAGTACATCGATTTTCGTTAAAAATTCAAAGAGGTTAGCCTTTGATTTTTTTCCTCGATTTTTGGGTCAACATTTTTTTTGCTCAGAAATGAGTTGAATGGGTGTCCTTGTTATAGATTTGAGTCTTATGAATTCAGAAAACGTATCCTTTCTCCGATACACCAACTATTTCGTGAGCTATGAGAAAAATTCTGTACCTCTACTTTGAATTTCATATGAAAATGTGACATCCTGAATAATTTTATTCTAAAAGGACTTTCTAATATTTCATACTGTATGAAAATGATGGTAAAATAAAGAACGGGATCTCTACTTTCTACTAAAGTATGATTTTCGAAAAAAGCACACAAAATGTGCTACGTAGGATTAAAAAAAATTTCCATGATTTCGAAAAATATTAAAATGACAAGTCGTCAATTTTCAAATTTTGAAAAGCTGTATCTCGAACACTAAAAGTCGCACAGCCAAGTCCTTTTCAGATTTGAATTCAGGACATCCCAAATTATCATTTTCAATCTCTAAATCGAAATTTTCAAGTAAATCGATTTTCGTTGAAAATTCAAAGAGGCCTTTGATTTTTTTCCTCGATTTTTGGGTCAACATTTTTTTTGCTCAGAAATGAGTTGAATGGGTGTCCTTGTTATACATTTGAGTCTTATGAATTCAGAAAACGTATCCTTTCTCCGATACACCAACTATTTCGTGAGCTATGAGAAAAATTCTGTACCTGTATTTTGAATTTCATTTGAAAATGTGACATCCTGAATGATTTTATTCTAAAAGGACTTTCTAATATTTCGTATTGTATGAAAATGATGGTAGAATAAAGAACAGGATCTTTACTTTCTACTAAAGTATGATTTTTGAATATAGGACACGAAATGTGCTACGTAGGATTAAAAAATATTTGCAATGATTTCCAATATATGAAATTGAGAACTCATCATTTTTTGCAAATTTTGAAAAGCTGTATCTCGAACACTAAAAGTCGCACAGCCAAGTCCTTTTCAGATTTGAATTCAGGACATCCCAAATTATCATTTTCAATCTCTAAATCGAAATTTTCAAGTACATCGATTTTCGTTAAAAATTCAAAGAGGTTAGCCTTTGATTTTTTTCCTCGATTTTTGGGTCAACATTTTTTTTGCTCAGAAATGAGTTGAATGGGTGTCCTTGTTATAGATTTGAGTCTTATGAATTCAGAAAACGTATCCTTTCTCCGATACACCAACTATTTCGTGAGCTATGAGAAAAATTCTGTACCTGTATTTTGAATTTCATTTGAAAATGTGACATCCTGAATAATTTTATTCTAAAAGGACTTTCTAATATTTCGTATTGTATGAAAATGATGGTAGAATAAAGAACAGGATCTTTACTTTCTACTAAAGTATGATTTTTGAATATAGGACACGAAATGTGCTACGTAGGATTAAAAAATATTTGCAATGATTTCCAATATCCTGAATAATTTTATTCTAAAAGGACTTTCTAATATTTCATACTGTATGAAAATGATGGTAGAATAAAGAACAGGATCTTTACTTTCTACTAAAGTATGATTTTTGAATATAGGACACGAAATGTGCTACGTAGGATTAAAAAATATTTGCAATGATTTCCAATATATGAAATTGAGAACTCATCATTTTTTGCAAATTTTGAAAAGCTGTATCTCGAACACTAAAAATCGCACAGCCAAGTCCTTTTCAGATTTGAATTCAGGACATCCCAAATTATCATTTTCAATCTCTAAATCGAAATTTTCAAGTACATCGATTTTCGTTAAAAATTCAAAGAGAGCCTTTGATTTTTTTCCTCGATTTTTGGGTCAACATTTTTTTTGCTCAGAAATGAGTTGAATGGGTGTCCTTGTTATAGATTTGAGTCTTATGAATTCAGAAAACGTATCTTTTCTCCGATACACCAACTATTTCGTGAGCTAAGAGAAAAATTCTGTACCTCTACTTTGAATTTCATATGAAAATGTGACATCCTGAATAATTTTATTCTAAAAGGACTTTCTAATATTTCATACTGTATGAAAATGATGGTAAAATAAAGAACGGGATCTCTACTTTCTACTAAAGTATGATTTTTGAATATAGGACACGAAATGTGCTACGTAGGATTAAAAAATATTTGCAATGATTTCCAATATATGAAATTGAGAACTCATCATTTTTTGCAAATTTTGAAAAGCTGTATCTCGAACACTAAAAGTCGCACAGCCAAGTCCTTTTCAGATTTGAATTCAGGACATCCCAAATTATCATTTTCAATCTCTAAATCGAAATTTTCAAGTACATCGATTTTCGTTAAAAATTCAAAGAGGTTATTTTTTCCTCGATTTTTGGGTCAACATTTTTTTTGCTCAGAAATGAGTTGAATGGGTGTCCTTGTTATAGATTTGAGTCTTATGAATTCAGAAAACGTATCCTTTCTCCGATACACCAACTATTTCGTGAGCTAAGAGAAAAATTCTGTACCTCTACTTTGAATTTCATATGAAAATGTGACATCCTGAATAATTTTATTCTAAAAGGACTTTCTAATATTTCATACTGTATGAAAATGATGGTAAAATAAAGAACGGGATCTCTACTTTCTACTAAAGTATGATTTTTGAATATAGGACACGAAATGTGCTACGTAGGATTAAAAAATATTTGCAATGATTTCCAATATATGAAATTGAGAACTCATCATTTTTTGCAAATTTTGAAAAGCTGTATCTCGAACACTAAAAGTCGCACAGCCAAGTCCTTTTCAGATTTGAATTCAGGACATCCCAAATTATCATTTTCAATCTCTAAATCGAAATTTTCAAGTACATCGATTTTCGTTAAAAATTCAAAGAGGTTATTTTTTCCTCGATTTTTGGGTCAACATTTTTTTTGCTCAGAAATGAGTTGAATGGGTGTCCTTGTTATAGATTTGAGTCTTATGAATTCAGAAAACGTATCCTTTCTCCGATACACCAACTATTTCGTGAGCTAAGAGAAAAATTCTGTACCTCTACTTTGAATTTCATATGAAAATGTGACATCCTGAATAATTTTATTCTAAAAGGACTTTCTAATATTTCATACTGTATGAAAATGATGGTAAAATAAAGAACGGGATCTCTACTTTCTACTAAAGTATGATTTTTGAATATAGGACACGAAATGTGCTACGTAGGATTAAAAAATATTTGCAATGATTTCCAATATATGAAATTGAGAACTCATCATTTTTTGCAAATTTTGAAAAGCTGTATCTCGAACACTAAAAGTCGCACAGCCAAGTCCTTTTCAGATTTGAATTCAGGACATCCCAAATTATCATTTTCAATCTCTAAATCGAAATTTTCAAGTACATCGATTTTCGTTAAAAATTCAAAGAGAGCCTTTGATTTTTTTCCTCGATTTTTGGGTCAACATTTTTTTTGCTCAGAAATGAGTTGAATGGGTGTCCTTGTTATAGATTTGAGTCTTATGAATTCAGAAAACGTATCTTTTCTCCGATACACCAACTATTTCGTGAGCTAAGAGAAAAATTCTGTACCTCTACTTTGAATTTCATATGAAAATGTGACATCCTGAATAATTTTATTCTAAAAGGACTTTCTAATATTTCATACTGTATGAAAATGATGGTAAAATAAAGAACGGGATCTCTACTTTCTACTAAAGTATGATTTTTGAATATAGGACACGAAATGTGCTACGTAGGATTAAAAAATATTTGCAATGATTTCCAATATATGAAATTGAGAACTCATCATTTTTTGCAAATTTTGAAAAGCTGTATCTCGAACACTAAAAGTCGCACAGCCAAGTCCTTTTCAGATTTGAATTCAGGACATCCCAAAGTATCATTTTCAATCTCTAAATCGAAATTTTCAAGTACATCGATTTTCGTTAAAAATTCAAAGAGGTTAGCCTTTGATTTTTTTCCTCGATTTTTGGGTCAACATTTTTTTTGCTCAGAAATGAGTTGAATGGATGTCCTTGTTATAGATTTGAGTCTTATGAATTCAGAAAACGTATCCTTTCTCCGATACACCAACTATTTCGTGAGCTATGAGAAAAATTCTGTACCTGTATTTTGAATTTCATTTGAAAATGTGACATCCTGAATAATTTTATTCTAAAAGACTTTCTAATATTTCGTATTGTATGAAAATGATGGTAGAATAAAGAACAGGATCTTTACTTTCTACTAAAGTATGATTTTTGAATATAGGACACGAAATGTGCTACGTAGGATTAAAAAATATTTGCAATGATTTCCAATATATGAAATTGAGAACTCATCATTTTTTGCAAATTTTGAAAAGCTGTATCTCGAACACTAAAAGTCGCACAGCCAAGTCCTTTTCAGATTTGAATTCAGGACATCCCAAATTATCATTTTCGATCTCTAAATCGAAATTTTCAAGTACATCGATTTTCGTTGAAAATTCAAAGAGGCCTTTGATTTTTTTCCTCGATTTTTGGGTCAACATTTTTTTTGCTCAGAAATGAGTTGAATGGATGTCCTTGTTATAGATTTGAGTCTTATGAATTCAGAAAACGTATCCTTTCTCCGATACACCAACTATTTCGTGAGCTATGAGAAAAATTCTGTACCTCTACTTTGAATTTCATATGAAAATGTGACATCCTGAATAATTTTATTCTAAAAGGACTTTCTAATATTTCATACTGTATGAAAATGATGGTAAAATAAAGAACAGGATCTCTACTTTCTACTAAAGTATGATTTTCGAAAAAAGGACACAAAATGTGCTACGTAGGATTAAAAAAAATTTCCATGATTTCGAAAAATATTAAAATGACAAGTCGTCAATTTTCAAATTTTGAAAAGCTGTATCTCGAACACTAAAAGTCGCACAGCCAAGTCCTTTTCAGATTTGAATTCAGGACATCCCAAATTATCATTTTCAATCTCTAAATCGAAATTTTCAAGTAAATCGATTTTCGTTGAAAATTCAAAGAGGCCTTTGATTTTTTTCCTCGATTTTTGGGTCAACATTTTTTTTGCTCAGAAATGAGTTGAATGGGTGTCCTTGTTATACATTTGAGTCTTATGAATTCAGAAAACGTATCCTTTCTCCGATACACCAACTATTTCGTGAGCTATGAGAAAAATTCTGTACCTGTATTTTGAATTTCATTTGAAAATGTGACATCCTGAATGATTTTATTCTAAAAGGACTTTCTAATATTTCGTATTGTATGAAAATGATGGTAGAATAAAGAACAGGATCTTTACTTTCTACTAAAGTATGATTTTTGAATATAGGACACGAAATGTGCTACGTAGGATTAAAAAATATTTGCAATGATTTCCAATATATGAAATTGAGAACTCATCATTTTTTGCAAATTTTGAAAAGCTGTATCTCGAACACTAAAAGTCGCACAGCCAAGTCCTTTTCAGATTTGAATTCAGGACATCCCAAATTATCATTTTCAATCTCTAAATCGAAATTTTCAAGTACATCGATTTTCGTTAAAAATTCAAAGAGGTTAGCCTTTCATTTTTTTCCTCGATTTTTGGGTCAACATTTTTTTTGCTCAGAAATGAGTTGAATGGGTGTCCTTGTTATAGATTTGAGTCTTATGAATTCAGAAAACGTATCCTTTCTCCGATACACCAACTATTTCGTGAGCTATGAGAAAAATTCTGTACCTGTATTTTGAATTTCATTTGAAAATGTGACATCCTGAATAATTTTATTCTAAAAGGACTTTCTAATATTTCGTATTGTATGAAAATGATGGTAGAATAAAGAACAGGATCTCTACTTGCTATCCCAGTATGATTTTCGAAAAAAGGACACGAAATGTGCTACGTAGGATTAAAAAAAATTTCCATGATTTCGAAAAATATTAAAATGACAAGTCGTCAATTTTCAAATTTTGAAAAGCTGTATCTCGAACACTAAAAGTCGCACAGCCAAGTCCTTTTCAGATTTGAATTCAGGACATCCCAAATTATAATTTTCGATCTCTAAATCGAAATTTTCAAGTACATCGATTTTCGTTAAAAATTCAGCCTTTGATTTTTTTCCTCGATTTTTGGGTCAACATTTTTTTTGCTCAGAAATGAGTTGAATGGATGTCCTTGTTATAGATTTGAGTCTTATGAATTCAGAAAACGTATCCTTTCTCCGATACACCAACTATTTCGTGAGCTAAGAGAAAAATTCTGTACCTCTACTTTGAATTTCATATGAAAATGTGACATCCTGAATAATTTTATTCTAAAAGGACTTTCTAATATTTAATACTGTATGAAAATGATGGTAAAATAAAGAACGGGATCTCTACTTTCTACTAAAGTATGATTTTTGAATATAGGACACGAAATGTGATACGTAGGATTAAAAAATATTTTCAATGATTTCCAATATATGAAATTGAGAAATCATCATTTTTTGCAAATTTTAAAAAGCTGTATCTCGAACACTAAAAGTCGCACAGCCAAGTCCTTTTCAGATTTGAATTCAGGACATCCCAAATTATCATTTTCAATTTCTAAATCGAAATTTTCAAGTACATCGATTTTCGTTAAAAATTCAAAGAGGCCTTTGATTTTTTTCCTCGATTTTTGGGTCAACATTTTTTTTGCTCAGAAATGAGTTGAATGGGTGTCCTTGTTATAGATTTGAGTCTTATGAATTCAGAAAACGTATCCTTTCTCCGATACACCAACTATTTCGTGAGCTAAGAGAAAAATTCTGTACCTCTACTTTGAATTTCATATGAAAATGTGACATCCTGAATAATTTTATTCTAAAAGGACTTTCTAATATTTCGTATTGTATGAAAATGATGGTAGAATAAAGAACAGGATCTTTACTTGCTATCCCAGTATGATTTTCGAAAAAAGGACACGAAATGTGCTACGTAGGATTAAAAAAAATTTCCATGATTTCGAAAAATATTAAAATGACAAGTCGTCAATTTTCAAATTTTGAAAAGCTGTATCTCGAACACTAAAAGTCGCACAGCCAAGTCCTTTTCAGATTTGAATTCAGGACATCCCAAATTATAATTTTCGATCTCTAAATCGAAATTTTCAAGTACATCGATTTTCGTTAAAAATTCAGCCTTTGATTTTTTTCCTCGATTTTTGGGTCAACATTTTTTTTGCTCAGAAATGAGTTGAATGGATGTCCTTGTTATAGATTTGAGTCTTATGAATTCAGAAAACGTATCCTTTCTCCGATACACCAACTATTTCGTGAGCTAAGAGAAAAATTCTGTACCTCTACTTTGAATTTCATATGAAAATGTGACATCCTGAATAATTTTATTCTAAAAGGACTTTCTAATATTTAATACTGTATGAAAATGATGGTAAAATAAAGAACGGGATCTCTACTTTCTACTAAAGTATGATTTTTGAATATAGGACACGAAATGTGCTACGTAGGATTAAAAAATATTTTCAATGATTTCCAATATATGAAATTGAGAAATCATCATTTTTTGCAAATTTTAAAAAGCTGTATCTCGAACACTAAAAGTCGCACAGCCAAGTCCTTTTCAGATTTGAATTCAGGACATCCCAAATTATCATTTTCAATCTCTAAATCGAAATTTTCAAGTACATCGATTTTCGTTGAAAATTCAAAGAGGCCTTTGATTTTTTTCCTCGATTTTTGGGTCAACATTTTTTTTGCTCAGAAATGAGTTGAATGGATGTCCTTGTTATAGATTTGAGTCTTATGAATTCAGAAAACGTATCCTTTTTCCGATACACCAACTATTTCGTGAGCTAAGAGAAAAATTCTGTACCTCTACTTTGAATTTCATATGAAAATGTGACATCCTGAATAATTTTATTCTAAAAGGACTTTCTAATATTTAATACTGTATGAAAATGATGGTAAAATAAAGAACGGGATCTCTACTTTCTACTAAAGTATGATTTTTGAATATAGGACACGAAATGTGATACGTAGGATTAAAAAATATTTTCAATGATTTCCAATATATGAAATTGAGAAATCATCATTTTTTGCAAATTTTAAAAAGCTGTATCTCGAACACTAAAAGTCGCACAGCCAAGTCCTTTTCAGATTTGAATTCAGGACATCCCAAATTATAATTTTCGATCTCTAAATCGAAATTTTCAAGTACATCGATTTTCGTTGAAAATTCAAAGAGGCCTTTGATTTTTTTCCTCGATTTTTGGGTCAACATTTTTTTTGCTCAGAAATGAGTTGAATGGATGTCCTTGTTATAGATTTGAGTCTTATGAATTCAGAAAACGTATCCTTTTTCCGATACACCAACTATTTCGTGAGCTAAGAGAAAAATTCTGTACCTCTACTTTGAATTTCATATGAAAATGTGACATCCTGAATAATTTTATTCTAAAAGGACTTTCTAATATTTAATACTGTATGAAAATGATGGTAAAATAAAGAACGGGATCTCTACTTTCTACTAAAGTATGATTTTTGAATATAGGACACGAAATGTGCTACGTAGGATTAAAAAATATTTGCAATGATTTCCAATATATGAAATTGAGAACTCATCATTTTTTGCAAATTTTGAAAAGCTGTATCTCGAACACTAAAATTCGCACAGCCAAGTCCTTTTCAGATTTGAATTCAGGACATCCCAAATTATCATTTTCAATCTCTAAATCGAAATTTTCAAGTACATCGATTTTCGTTGAAAATTCAAAGAGGTTAGCCTTTGATTTTTTTCCTCGATTTTTGGGTCAACATTTTTTTTGCTCAGAAATGAGTTGAATGGGTGTCCTTGTTATACATTTGAGTCTTATGAATTCAGAAAACGTATCCTTTTTCCGATACACCAACTATTTCGTGAGCTATGAGAAAAATTCTGTACCTGTATTTTGAATTTCATTTGAAAATGTGACATCCTGAATGATTTTATTCTAAAAGGACTTTCTAATATTTCGTATTGTATGAAAATGATGGTAGAATAAAGAACAGAATCTTTACTTTCTACTAAAGTATGATTTTTGAATATAGGACACGAAATGTGCTACGTAGGATTAAAAAATATTTGCAATGATTTCCAATATATGAAATTGAGAACTCATCATTTTTTGCAAATTTTGAAAAGCTGTATCTCGAACACTAAAAATCGCACAGCCAAGTCCTTTTCAGATTTGAATTCAGGACATCCCAAATTATCATTTTCAATCTCTAAATCGAAATTTTCAAGTACATCGATTTTCGTTAAAAATTCAGCCTTTGATTTTTTTCCTCGATTTTTGGGTCAACATTTTTTTTGCTCAGAAATGAGTTGAATGGATGTCCTTGTTATAGATTTGAGTCTTATGAATTCAGAAAACGTATCCTTTCTCCGATACACCAACTATTTCGTGAGCTAAGAGAAAAATTCTGTACCTCTACTTTGAATTTCATATGAAAATGTGACATCCTGAATAATTTTATTCTAAAAGGACTTTCTAATATTTCATACTGTATGAAAATGATGGTAAAATAAAGAACGGGATCTCTACTTTCTACTAAAGTATGATTTTTGAATATAGGACACGAAATGTGCTACGTAGGATTAAAAAATATTTGCAATGATTTCCAATATATGAAATTGAGAACTCATCATTTTTTGCAAATTTTGAAAAGCTGTATCTCGAACACTAAAAGTCGCACAGCCAAGTCCTTTTCAGATTTGAATTCAGGACATCCAAAATTATCATTTTCAATCTCTAAATCGAAATTTTCAAGTACATCGATTTTCGTTGAAAATTCAAAGAGGCCTTTGATTTTTTTCCTCGATTTTTGGGTCAACATTTTTTTTGCTCAGAAATGAGTTGAATGGGTGTCCTTGTTATAGATTTGAGTCTTATGAATTCAGAAAACGTATCCTTTCTCCGATACACCAACTATTTCGTGAGCTATGAGAAAAATTCTGTACCTGTATTTTGAATTTCATTTGAAAATGTGACATCCTGAATAATTTTATTCTAAAAGGACTTTCTAATATTTCGTATTGTATGAAAATGATGGTAGAATAAAGAACAGGATCTTTACTTTCTACTAAAGTATGATTTTTGAATATAGGACACGAAATGTGCTACGTAGGATTAAAAAATATTTGCAATGATTTCCAATATATGAAATTGAGAACTCATCATTTTTTGCAAATTTTGAAAAGCTGTATCTCGAACACTAAAAGTCGCACAGCCAAGTCCTTTTCAGATTTGAATTCAGGACATCCCAAATTATCATTTTCAATCTCTAAATCGAAATTTTCAAGTACATCGATTTTCGTTAAAAATTCAAAGAGGATTTTTTTCCTCGATTTTTGGGTCAACATTTTTTTTGCTCAGAAATGAGTTGAATGGGTGTCCTTGTTATAGATTTGAGTCTTATGAATTCAGAAAACGTATCCTTTCTCCGATACACCAACTATTTCGTGAGCTATGAGAAAAATTCTGTACCTCTACTTTGAATTTCATATGAAAATGTGACATCCTGAATAATTTTATTCTAAAAGGACTTTCTAATATTTCATACTGTATGAAAATGATGGTAAAATAAAGAACAGGATCTCTACTTTCTACTAAAGTATGATTTTTGAATATAGGACACGAAATGTGCTACGTAGGATTAAAAAATATTTTCAATGATTTCCAATATATGAAATTGAGAAATCATCATTTTTTGCAAATTTTGAAAAGCTGTATCTCGAACACTAAAAGTCGCACAGCCAAGTCCTTTTCAGATTTGAATTCAGGACATCCCAAATTATCATTTTCAATCTCTAAATCGAAATTTTCAAGTACATCGATTTTCGTTGAAAATTCAAAGAGGCCTTTGATTTTTTTCCTCGATTTTTGGGTCAACATTTTTTTTGCTCAGAAATGAGTTGAATGGATGTCCTTGTTATAGATTTGAGTCTTATGAATTCAGAAAACGTATCCTTTTTCCGATACACCAACTATTTCGTGAGCTAAGAGAAAAATTCTGTACCTCTACTTTGAATTTCATATGAAAATGTGACATCCTGAATAATTTTATTCTAAAAGGACTTTCTAATATTTAATACTGTATGAAAATGATGGTAAAATAAAGAACGGGATCTCTATACTTTCTACTAAAGTATGATTTTTGAATATAGGACACGAAATGTGCTACGTAGGATTAAAAAATATTTTCAATGATTTCCAATATATGAAATTGAGAACTCATCATTTTTTGCAAATTTTAAAAAGCTGTATCTCGAACACTAAAAGTCGCACAGCCAAGTCCTTTTCAGATTTGAATTCAGGACATCCCAAATTATCATTTTCAACCTCTAAATCGAAATTTTCAAGTACATCGATTTTCGTTGAAAATTCAAAGAGGCCTTTGATTTTTTTCCTCGATTTTTGGGTCAACATTTTTTTTGCTCAGAAATGAGTTGAATGGGTGTCCTTGTTATAGATTTGAGTCTTATGAATTCAGAAAACGTATCCTTTCTCCGATACACCAACTATTTCGTGAGCTAAGAGAAAAATTCTGTACCTCTACTTTGAATTTCATATGAAAATGTGACATCCTGAATAATTTTATTCTAAAAGGACTTTCTAATATTTCATACTGTATGAAAATGATGGTAAAATAAAGAACGGGATCTCTACTTTCTACTAAAGTATGATTTTTGAATATAGAACACGAAATGTGCTACGTAGGATTAAAAAATATTTTCAATGATTTCCAATATATGAAATTGAGAACTCATCATTTTTTGCAAATTTTGAAAAGCTGTATCTCGAACACTAAAAGTCGCACAGCCAAGTCCTTTTCAGATTTGAATTCAGGACATCCCAAATTATCATTTTCGATCTCTAAATCGAAATTTTCAAGTACATCGATTTTCGTTAAAAATTCAAAGAGGTTAGCCTTTGATTTTTTTCCTCGATTTTTGGGTCAACATTTTTTTTGCTCAGAAATGAGTTGAATGGATGTCCTTGTTATAGATTTGAGTCTTATGAATTCAGAAAACGTATCCTTTCTCCGATACACCAACTATTTCGTGAGCTAAGAGAAAAATTCTGTACCTCTACTTTGAATTTCATATGAAAATGTGACATCCTGAATAATTTTATTCTAAAAGGACTTTCTAATATTTCATACTGTATGAAAATGATGGTAAAATAAAGAACAGGATCTTTACTTGCTATCCCAGTATGATTTTTGAATATAGGACACGAAATGTGCTACGTAGGATTAAAAAATATATTCAATGATTTCCAATATATGAAATTGAGAAATCATCATTTTTTGCAAATTTTGAAAAGCTGTATCTCGAACACTAAAAGTCGCACAGCCAAGTCCTTTTCAGATTTGAATTCAGGACATCCCAAATTATCATTTTCAATCTCTAAATCGAAATTTTCAAGTACATCGATTTTCGTTGAAAATTCAAAGAGGCCTTTGATTTTTTTCCTCGATTTTTGGGTCAACATTTTTTTTGCTCAGAAATGAGTTGAATGGATGTCCTTGTTATAGATTTGAGTCTTATGAATTCAGAAAACGTATCCTTTCTCCGATACACCAACTATTTCGTGAGCTAAGAGAAAAATTCTGTACCTCTACTTTGAATTTCATATGAAAATGTGACATCCTGAATAATTTTATTCTAAAAGGACTTTCTAATATTTAATACTGTATGAAAATGATGGTAAAATAAAGAACGGGATCTCTACTTTCTACTAAAGTATGATTTTTGAATATAGGACACGAAATGTGCTACGTAGGATTAAAAAATATTTTCAATGATTTCCAATATATGAAATTGAGAAATCATCATTTTTTGCAAATTTTAAAAAGCTGTATCTCGAACACTAAAAGTCGCACAGCCAAGTCCTTTTCAGATTTGAATTCAGGACATCCCAAATTATCATTTTCAATCTCTAAATCGAAATTTTCAAGTACATCGATTTTCGTTGAAAATTCAAAGAGGCCTTTGATTTTTTTCCTCGATTTTTGGGTCAACATTTTTTTTGCTCAGAAATGAGTTGAATGGATGTCCTTGTTATAGATTTGAGTCTTATGAATTCAGAAAACGTATCCTTTTTCCGATACACCAACTATTTCGTGAGCTAAGAGAAAAATTCTGTACCTCTACTTTGAATTTCATATGAAAATGTGACATCCTGAATAATTTTATTCTAAAAGGACTTTCTAATATTTAATACTGTATGAAAATGATGGTAAAATAAAGAACGGGATCTCTATACTTTCTACTAAAGTATGATTTTTGAATATAGGACACGAAATGTGCTACGTAGGATTAAAAAATATTTTCAATGATTTCCAATATATGAAATTGAGAACTCATCATTTTTTGCAAATTTTGAAAAGCTGTATCTCGAACACTAAAAGTCGCACAGCTAAGTCCTTTTCAGATTTGAATTCAGGACATCCCAAATTATCATTTTCAATCTCTAAATCGAAATTTTCAAGTACATCGATTTTCGTTAAAAATTCAAAGAGGTTAGCCTTTGATTTTTTTCCTCGATTTTTGGGTCAACATTTTTTTTGCTCAGAAATGAGTTGAATGGGTGTCCTTGTTATAGATTTGAGTCTTATGAATTCAGAAAACGTATCCTTTCTCCGATACACCAACTATTTCGTGAGCTAAGAGAAAAATTCTGTACCTCTACTTTGAATTTCATATGAAAATGTGACATCCTGAATAATTTTATTCTAAAAGGACTTTCTAATATTTCATACTGTATGAAAATGATGGTAAAATAAAGAACAGGATCTTTACTTGCTATACCGGTATAATCTTCGCAAAAAGGACACGAATTGTGCTACTTAGGATTAAAAAATATTTTCAATGATTTCCAATATATGAAATTGAGAACTCATCATTTTTTGCAAATTTTGAAAAGCTGTATCTCGAACACTAAAAGTCGCACAGCCAAGTCCTTTTCAGATTTGAATTCAGGACATCCCAAATTATCATTTTCGATGTCTAAATCGAAATTTTCAAGTACATCGATTTTCGTTAAAAATTCAAAGAGGTTAGCCTTTGATTTTTTTCCTCGATTTTTGGGTCAACATTTTTTTTGCTCAGAAATGAGTTGAATGGGTGTCCTTGTTATAGATTTGAGTCTTATGAATTCAGAAAACGTATCCTTTCTCCGATACACCAACTATTTCGTGAGCTAAGAGAAAAATTCTGTACCTCTACTTTGAATTTCATATGAAAATGTGACATCCTGAATAATTTTATTCTAAAAGGACTTTCTAATATTTCATACTGTATGAAAATGATGGTAAAATAAAGAACAGGATCTTTACTTGCTATCCCAGTATGATTTTTGAATATAGGACACGAAATGTGCTACGTAGGATTAAAAAATATATTCAATGATTTCCAATATATGAAATTGAGAAATCATCATTTTTTGCAAATTTTGAAAAGCTGTATCTCGAACACTAAAAGTCGCACAGCCAAGTCCTTTTCAGATTTGAATTCAGGACATCCCAAATTATCATTTTCAATCTCTAAATCGAAATTTTCAAGTACATCGATTTTCGTTGAAAATTCAAAGAGGCCTTTGATTTTTTTCCTCGATTTTTGGGTCAACATTTTTTTTGCTCAGAAATGAGTTGAATGGGTGTCCTTGTTATAGATTTGAGTCTTATGAATTCAGAAAACGTATCCTTTCTCCGATACACCAACTATTTCGTGAGCTAAGAGAAAAATTCTGTACCTCTACTTTGAATTTCATATGAAAATGTGACATCCTGAATAATTTTATTCTAAAAGGACTTTCTAATATTTCATACTGTATGAAAATGATGGTAAAATAAAGAACAGGATCTTTACTTGCTATCCCAGTATGATTTTTGAATATAGGACACGAAATGTGCTACGTAGGATTAAAAAATATTTTCAATGATTTCCAATATATGAAATTGAGAACTCATCATTTTTTGCAAATTTTGAAAAGCTGTATCTCGAACACTAAAAGTCGCACAGCCAAGTCCTTTTCAGATTTGAATTCAGGACATCCCAAATTATCATTTTCAATCTCTAAATCGAAATTTTCAAGTACATCGATTTTCGTTGAAAATTCAAAGAGGCCTTTGATTTTTTTCCTCGATTTTTGGGTCAACATTTTTTTTGCTCAGAAATGAGTTGAATGGGTGTCCTTGTTATAGATTTGAGTCTTATGAATTCAGAAAACGTATCCTTTCTCCGATACACCAACTATTTCGTGAGCTAAGAGAAAAATTCTGTACCTCTACTTTGAATTTCATATGAAAATGTGACATCCTGAATAATTTTATTCTAAAAGGACTTTCTAATATTTCATACTGTATGAAAATGATGGTAAAATAAAGAACAGGATCTTTACTTGCTATACTGGTATGATCTTCGCAAAAAGGACACGAATTGTGCTACTTAGGATTAAAAAATATTTTCAATGATTTCCAATATATGAAATTGAGAACTCATCATTTTTTGCAAATTTTGAAAAGCTGTATCTCGAACACTAAAAGTCGCACAGCCAAGTCCTTTTCAGATTTGAATTCAGGACATCCCAAATTATCATTTTCGATCTCTAAATCGAAATTTTCAAGTACATCGATTTTCGTTAAAAATTCAAAGAGGTTAGCCTTTGATTTTTTTCCTCGATTTTTGGGTCAACATTTTTTTTGCTCAGAAATGAGTTGAATGGGTGTCCTTGTTATAGATTTGAGTCTTATGAATTCAGAAAACGTATCCTTTCTCCGATACACCAACTATTTCGTGAGCTAAGAGAAAAATTCTGTACCTCTACTTTGAATTTCATATGAAAATGTGACATCCTGAATAATTTTATTCTAAAAGGACTTTCTAATATTTCATACTGTATGAAAATGATGGTAAAATAAAGAACAGGATCTTTACTTGCTATCCCAGTATGATTTTTGAATATAGGACACGAAATGTGCTACGTAGGATTAAAAAATATTTTCAATGATTTCCAATATATGAAATTGAGAACTCATCATTTTTTGCAAATTTTGAAAAGCTGTATCTCGAACACTAAAAGTCGCACAGCCAAGTCCTTTTCAGATTTGAATTCAGGACATCCCAAATTATCATTTTCAATCTCTAAATCGAAATTTTCAAGTACATCGATTTTCGTTGAAAATTCAAAGAGGCCTTTGATTTTTTTCCTCGATTTTTGGGTCAACATTTTTTTTGCTCAGAAATGAGTTGAATGGGTGTCCTTGTTATAGATTTGAGTCTTATGAATTCAGAAAACGTATCCTTTCTCCGATACACCAACTATTTCGTGAGCTAAGAGAAAAATTCTGTACCTCTACTTTGAATTTCATATGAAAATGTGACATCCTGAATAATTTTATTCTAAAAGGACTTTCTAATATTTCATACTGTATGAAAATTATGGTAAAATAAAGAAAAGGATCTCTACTTGCTATCCCAGTATGATTTTCGAAAAAA
This sequence comes from Bombylius major, assembly GCA_932526495.1. NCBI lineage: Eukaryota > Metazoa > Arthropoda > Insecta > Diptera > Bombyliidae > Bombylius > Bombylius major. Next base: position 10,251,345 of record OW052043.1, read on the forward strand.
GGACACGAAATGTGCTACGTAGGATTAAAAAAAATTTCCATGATTTCGAAAAATATTAAAATGACAAGTCGTCAATTTTCAAATTTTGAAAAACTGTGTCACGAAAACTAAAAGTCGCACAGCCAAGTCCTTTTCAGATTTGAATTCAGGACATCCCAAATTATCATTTTCGATCTCTAAATCGAAATTTTCAAGTACATCGATTTTCGTTAAAAATTCAAAGAGAGAAATGAGTTGAATGGATGTCCTTGTTATAGATTTGAGTCTTATGAATTCAGAAAACGTATCCTTTCTCCGATACACCAACTATTTCGTGAGCTAAGAGAAAAATTCTGTACCTCTACTTTGAATTTCATATGAAAATGTGACATCCTGAATAATTTTATTCTAAAAGGACTTTCTAATATTTAATACTGTATGAAAATGATGGTAAAATAAAGAACAGGATCTTTACTTTCTACTAAAGTATGATTTTTGAATATAGGACACGAAATGTGCTACGTAGGATTAAAAAATATTTTCAATGATTTCCAATATATGAAATTGAGAAATCATCATTTTTTGCAAATTTTGAAAAGCTGTATCTCGAACACTAAAAGTCGCACAGCCAAGTCCTTTTCAGATTTGAATTCAGGACATCCCAAATTATCATTTTCAATCTCTAAATCGAAATTTTCAAGTACATCGATTTTCGTTGAAAATTCAAAGAGGCCTTTGATTTTTTTCCTCGATTTTTGGGTCAACATTTTTTTTGCTCAGAAATGAGTTGAATGGGTGTCCTTGTTATAGATTTGAGTCTTATGAATTCAGAAAACGTATCCTTTCTCCGATACACCAACTATTTCGTGAGCTAAGAGAAAAATTCTGTACCTCTACTTTGAATTTCATATGAAAATGTGACATCCTGAATAATTTTATTCTAAAAGGACTTTCTAATATTTCATACTGTATGAAAATGATGGTAAAATAAAGAACAGGATCTTTACTTGCTATACTGGTATGATCTTCGCAAAAAGGACACGAATTGTGCTACTTAGGATTAAAAAATATTTTCAATGATTTCCAATATATGAAATTGAGAACTCATCATTTTTTGCAAATTTTGAAAAGCTGTATCTCGAACACTAAAAGTCGCACAGCCAAGTCCTTTTCAGATTTGAATTCAGGACATCCCAAATTATCATTTTCGATCTCTAAATCGAAATTTTCAAGTACATCGATTTTCGTTAAAAATTCAAAGAGGTTAGCCTTTGATTTTTTTTCTCGATTTTTGGGTCAACATTTTTTTTGCTCAGAAATGAGTTGAATGGGTGTCCTTGTTATAGATTTGAGTCTTATGAATTCAGAAAACGTATCCTTTCTCCGATACACCAACTATTTCGTGAGCTAAGAGAAAAATTCTGTACCTCTACTTTGAATTTCATATGAAAATGTGACATCCTGAATAATTTTATTCTAAAAGGACTTTCTAATATTTCATACTGTATGAAAATGATGGTAAAATAAAGAACAGGATCTTTACTTGCTATACTGGTATGATCTTCGCAAAAAGGACACGAATTGTGCTACTTAGGATTAAAAAATATTTTCAATGATTTCCAATATATGAAATTGAGAACTCATCATTTTTTGCAAATTTTGAAAAGCTGTATCTCGAACACTAAAAGTCGCACAGCCAAGTCCTTTTCAGATTTGAATTCAGGACATCCCAAATTATAATTTTCGATCTCTAAATCGAAATTTTCAAGTACATCGATTTTCGTTGAAAATTCAAAGAGGCCTTTGATTTTTTTCCTCGATTTTTGGGTCAACATTTTTTTTGCTCAGAAATGAGTTGAATGGATGTCCTTGTTATAGATTTGAGTCTTATGAATTCAGAAAACGTATGCTTTCTCCGATACACCAACTATTTCGTGAGCTAAGAGAAAAATTCTGTACCTCTACTTTGAATTTCATATGAAAATGTGACATCCTGAATAATTTTATTCTAAAAGGACTTTCTAATATTTCATTTTGCATGGATGTGATCTCAAAATAAAGAACGGGATCTCTACTTTCTACTAAAGTATGATTTTTGAATATAGGACACGAAATGTGCTACGTAGGATTAAAAAATATTTTCAATGATTTCCAATATATGAAATTGAGAAATCATCATTTTTTGCAAATTTTGAAAAGCTGTATCTCGAACACTAAAAGTCGCACAGCCAAGTCCTTTTCAGATTTGAATTCAGGACATCCCAAATTATCATTTTCAATCTCTAAATCGAAATTTTCAAGTACATCGATTTTCGTTAAAAATTCAAAGAAGGCCTTTGATTTTTTTCCTCGATTTTTGGGTCAACATTTTTTTTGCTCAGAAATGAGTTGAATGGATGTCCTTGTTATAGATTTGAGTCTTATGAATTCAGAAAACGTATGCTTTCTCCGATACACCAACTATTTCGTGAGCTAAGAGAAAAATTCTGTACCTCTACTTTGAATTTCATATGAAAATGTGACATCCTGAATAATTTTATTCTAAAAGGACTTTCTAATATTTCATTTTGCATGGATGTGATCTCAAAATAAAGAACGGGATCTCTACTTTCTACTAAAGTATGATTTTTGAATATAGGACACGAAATGTGCTACGTAGGATTAAAAAATATTTTCAATGATTTCCAATATATGAAATTGAGAAATCATCATTTTTTGCAAATTTTGAAAAGCTGTATCTCGAACACTAAAAGTCGCACAGCCAAGTCCTTTTCAGATTTGAATTCAGGACATCCCAAATTATCATTTTCAATCTCTAAATCGAAATTTTCAAGTACATCGATTTTCGTTGAAAATTCAAAGAAGGCCTTTGATTTTTTTCCTCGATTTTTGATTCAACATTTTTTTTGCTCAGAAATGAGTTGAATGGGTGTCCTTGTTATAGATTTGAGTCTTATGAATTCAGAAAACGTATCCTTTCTCCGATACACCAACTATTTCGTGAGCTAAGAGAAAAATTCTGTACCTCTACTTTGAATTTCATATGAAAATGTGACATCCTGAATAATTTTATTCTAAAAGGACTTTCTAATATTTCATACTGTATGAAAATTATGGTAAAATAAAGAACAGGATCTCTACTTGCTATCCCAGTATGATTTTCGAAAAAAGGACACGAAATGTGCTACGTAGGATTAAAAAAAATTTCCATGATTTCGAAAAATATTAAAATGACAAGTCGTCAATTTTCAAATTTTGAAAAACTGTGTCACGAAAACTAAAAGTCGCACAGCCAAGTCCTTTTCAGATTTGAATTCAGGACATCCCAAATTATCATTTTCGATCTCTAAATCGAAATTTTCAAGTACATCGATTTTCGTTAAAAATTCAAAGAGAGAAATGAGTTGAATGGATGTCCTTGTTATAGATTTGAGTCTTATGAATTCAGAAAACGTATCCTTTCTCCGATACACCAACTATTTCGTGAGCTAAGAGAAAAATTCTGTACCTCTACTTTGAATTTCATATGAAAATGTGACATCCTGAATAATTTTATTCTAAAAGGACTTTCTAATATTTCATACTGTATGAAAATGATGGTAAAATAAAGAACGGGATCTCTTCTTTCTACTAAAGTATGATTTTTGAATATAGGACACGAAATGTGCTACGTAGGATTAAAAAATATTTTCAATGATTTCCAATATATGAAATTGAGAAATCATCATTTTTTGCAAATTTTGAAAAGCTGTATCTCGAACACTAAAAGTCGCACAGCCAAGTCCTTTTCAGATTTGAATTCAGGACATCCCAAATTATCATTTTCAATCTCTAAATCGAAATTTTCAAGTACATCGATTTTCGTTGAAAATTCAAAGAGGCCTTTGATTTTTTTCCTCGATTTTTGGGTCAACATTTTTTTTGCTCAGAAATGAGTTGAATGGATGTCCTTGTTATAGATTTGAGTCTTATGAATTCAGAAAACGTATCCTTTCTCCGATACACCAACTATTTCGTGAGCTAAGAGAAAAATTCTGTACCTCTACTTTGAATTTCATATGAAAATGTGACATCCTGAATAATTTTATTCTAAAAGGACTTTCTAATATTTCATACTGTATGAAAATGATGGTAAAATAAAGAACGGGATCTCTTCTTTCTACTAAAGTATGATTTTTGAATATAGGACACGAAATGTGCTACGTAGGATTAAAAAATATTTTCAATGATTTCCAATATATGAAATTGAGAAATCATCATTTTTTGCAAACTTTGAAAAGCTGTATCTCGAACACTAAAAGTCGCACAGCCAAGTCCTTTTCAGATTTGAATTCAGGACATCCCAAATTATCATTTTCAATCTCTAAATCGAAATTTTCAAGTACATCGATTTTCGTTAAAAATTCAAAGAGAGAAATGAGTTGAATGGATGTCCTTGTTATAGATTTGAGTCTTATGAATTCAGAAAACGTATCCTTTCTCCGATACACCAACTATTTCGTGAGCTAAGAGAAAAATTCTGTACCTCTACTTTGAATTTCATATGAAAATGTGACATCCTGAATAATTTTATTCTAAAAGGACTTTCTAATATTTCATTTTGCATGGATGTGATCTCAAAATAAAGAACGGGATCTCTACTTTCTACTAAAGTATGATTTTTGAATATAGGACACGAAATGTGCTACGTAGGATTAAAAAATATATTCAATGATTTCCAATATATGAAATTGAGAAATCATCATTTTTTGCAAATTTTGAAAAGCTGTATCTCGAACACTAAAAGTCGCACAGCCAAGTCCTTTTCAGATTTGAATTCAGGACATCCCAAATTATCATTTTCAATCTCTAAATCGAAATTTTCAAGTACATCGATTTTCGTTGAAAATTCAAAGAGGCCTTTGATTTTTTTCCTCGATTTTTGGGTCAACATTTTTTTTGCTCAGAAATGAGTTGAATGGGTGTCCTTGTTATAGATTTGAGTCTTATGAATTCAGAAAACGTATCCTTTCTCCGATACACCAACTATTTCGTGAGCTAAGAGAAAAATTCTGTACCTCTACTTTGAATTTCATATGAAAATGTGACATCCTGAATAATTTTATTCTAAAAGGACTTTCTAATATTTAATACTGTATGAAAATGATGGTAAAATAAAGAACAGGATCTTTACTTGCTATCCCAGTATGATTTTTGAATATAGGACACGAAATGTGCTACGTAGGATTAAAAAATATTTTCAATGATTTCCAATATATGAAATTGAGAAATCATCATTTTTTGCAAATTTTGAAAAGCTGTATCTCGAACACTAAAAGTCGCACAGCCAAGTCCTTTTCAGATTTGAATTCAGGACATCCCAAATTATCATTTTCAATCTCTAAATCGAAATTTTCAAGTACATCGATTTTCGTTGAAAATTCAAAGAGGCCTTTGATTTTTTTCCTCGATTTTTGGGTCAACATTTTTTTTGCTCAGAAATGAGTTGAATGGGTGTCCTTGTTATAGATTTGAGTCTTATGAATTCAGAAAACGTATCCTTTCTCCGATACACCAACTATTTCGTGAGCTAAGAGAAAAATTCTGTACCTCTACTTTGAATTTCATATGAAAATGTGACATCCTGAATAATTTTATTCTAAAAGGACTTTCTAATATTTCATACTGTATGAAAATGATGGTAAAATAAAGAACAGGATCTTTACTTGCTATACTGGTATGATCTTCGCAAAAAGGACACGAATTGTGCTACTTAGGATTAAAAAATATTTTCAATGATTTCCAATATATGAAATTGAGAACTCATCATTTTTTGCAAATTTTGAAAAGCTGTATCTCGAACACTAAAAGTCGCACAGCCAAGTCCTTTTCAGATTTGAATTCAGGACATCCCAAATTATCATTTTCGATCTCTAAATCGAAATTTTCAAGTACATCGATTTTCGTTAAAAATTCAAAGAGGTTAGCCTTTGATTTTTTTCCTCGATTTTTGGGTCAACATTTTTTTTGCTCAGAAATGAGTTGAATGGGTGTCCTTGTTATAGATTTGAGTCTTATGAATTCAGAAAACGTATCCTTTCTCCGATACACCAACTATTTCGTGAGCTAAGAGAAAAATTCTGTACCTCTACTTTGAATTTCATATGAAAATGTGACATCCTGAATAATTTTATTCTAAAAGGACTTTCTAATATTTCATACTGTATGAAAATGATGGTAAAATAAAGAACAGGATCTTTACTTGCTATCCCAGTATGATTTTTGAATATAGGACACGAAATGTGCTACGTAGGATTAAAAAATATTTTCAATGATTTCCAATATATGAAATTGAGAAATCATCATTTTTTGCAAATTTTGAAAAGCTGTATCTCGAACACTAAAAGTCGCACAGCCAAGTCCTTTACAGATTTGAATTCAGGACATCCCAAATTATCATTTTCAATCTCTAAATCGAAATTTTCAAGTACATCGATTTTCGTTGAAAATTCAAAGAGGCCTTTGATTTTTTTCCTCGATTTTTGGGTCAACATTTTTTTTGCTCAGAAATGAGTTGAATGGGTGTCCTTGTTATAGATTTGAGTCTTATGAATTCAGAAAACGTATCCTTTCTCCGATACACCAACTATTTCGTGAGCTAAGAGAAAAATTCTGTACCTCTACTTTGAATTTCATATGAAAATGTGACATCCTGAATAATTTTATTCTAAAAGGACTTTCTAATATTTCATACTGTATGAAAATTATGGTAAAATAAAGAAAAGGATCTCTACTTGCTATCCCAGTATGATTTTCGAAAAAAGGACACGAAATGTGCTACGTAGGATTAAAAAAAATTTCCATGATTTCGAAAAATATTAAAATGACAAGTCGTCAATTTTCAAATTTTGAAAAACTGTGTCACGAAAACTAAAAGTCGCACAGCCAAGTCCTTTTCAGATTTGAATTCAGGACATCCCAAATTATCATTTTCGATCTCTAAATCGAAATTTTCAAGTACATCGATTTTCGTTAAAAATTCAAAGAGAGAAATGAGTTGAATGGATGTCCTTGTTATAGATTTGAGTCTTATGAATTCAGAAAACGTATCCTTTCTCCGATACACCAACTATTTCGTGAGCTAAGAGAAAAATTCTGTACCTCTACTTTGAATTTCATATGAAAATGTGACATCCTGAATAATTTTATTCTAAAAGGACTTTCTAATATTTAATACTGTATGAAAATGATGGTAAAATAAAGAACAGGATCTTTACTTTCTACTAAAGTATGATTTTTGAATATAGGACACGAAATGTGCTACGTAGGATTAAAAAATATTTTCAATGATTTCCAATATATGAAATTGAGAAATCATCATTTTTTGCAAATTTTGAAAAGCTGTATCTCGAACACTAAAAGTCGCACAGCCAAGTCCTTTTCAGATTTGAATTCAGGACATCCCAAATTATCATTTTCAATCTCTAAATCGAAATTTTCAAGTACATCGATTTTCGTTGAAAATTCAAAGAGGCCTTTGATTTTTTTCCTCGATTTTTGGGTCAACATTTTTTTTGCTCAGAAATGAGTTGAATGGGTGTCCTTGTTATAGATTTGAGTCTTATGAATTCAGAAAACGTATCCTTTCTCCGATACACCAACTATTTCGTGAGCTAAGAGAAAAATTCTGTACCTCTACTTTGAATTTCATATGAAAATGTGACATCCTGAATAATTTTATTCTAAAAGGACTTTCTAATATTTCATACTGTATGAAAATGATGGTAAAATAAAGAACAGGATCTTTACTTGCTATACTGGTATGATCTTCGCAAAAAGGACACGAATTGTGCTACTTAGGATTAAAAAATATTTTCAATGATTTCCAATATATGAAATTGAGAACTCATCATTTTTTGCAAATTTTGAAAAGCTGTATCTCGAACACTAAAAGTCGCACAGCCAAGTCCTTTTCAGATTTGAATTCAGGACATCCCAAATTATCATTTTCGATCTCTAAATCGAAATTTTCAAGTACATCGATTTTCGTTAAAAATTCAAAGAGGTTAGCCTTTGATTTTTTTCCTCGATTTTTGGGTCAACATTTTTTTTGCTCAGAAATGAGTTGAATGGGTGTCCTTGTTATAGATTTGAGTCTTATGAATTCAGAAAACGTATCCTTTCTCCGATACACCAACTATTTCGTGAGCTAAGAGAAAAATTCTGTACCTCTACTTTGAATTTCATATGAAAATGTGACATCCTGAATAATTTTATTCTAAAAGGACTTTCTAATATTTCATACTGTATGAAAATGATGGTAAAATAAAGAACAGGATCTTTACTTGCTATACTGGTATGATCTTCGCAAAAAGGACACGAATTGTGCTACTTAGGATTAAAAAATATTTTCAATGATTTCCAATATATGAAATTGAGAACTCATCATTTTTTGCAAATTTTGAAAAGCTGTATCTCGAACACTAAAAGTCGCACAGCCAAGTCCTTTTCAGATTTGAATTCAGGACATCCCAAATTATCATTTTCGATCTCTAAATCGAAATTTTCAAGTACATCGATTTTCGTTGAAAATTCAAAGAGGCCTTTGATTTTTTTCCTCGATTTTTGGGTCAACATTTTTTTTGCTCAGAAATGAGTTGAATGGATGTCCTTGTTATAGATTTGAGTCTTATGAATTCAGAAAACGTATGCTTTCTCCGATACACCAACTATTTCGTGAGCTAAGAGAAAAATTCTGTACCTCTACTTTGAATTTCATATGAAAATGTGACATCCTGAATAATTTTATTCTAAAAGGACTTTCTAATATTTCATTTTGCATGGATGTGATCTCAAAATAAAGAACGGGATCTCTACTTTCTACTAAAGTATGATTTTTGAATATAGGACACGAAATGTGCTACGTAGGATTAAAAAATATTTTCAATGATTTCCAATATATGAAATTGAGAAATCATCATTTTTTGCAAATTTTGAAAAGCTGTATCTCGAACACTAAAAGTCGCACAGCCAAGTCCTTTTCAGATTTGAATTCAGGACATCCCAAATTATCATTTTCAATCTCTAAATCGAAATTTTCAAGTACATCGATTTTCGTTAAAAATTCAAAGAGGTTAGCCTTTGATTTTTTTCCTCGATTTTTGGGTCAACATTTTTTTTGCTCAGAAATGAGTTGAATGGATGTCCTTGTTATAGATTTGAGTCTTATGAATTCAGAAAACGTATGCTTTCTCCGATACACCAACTATTTCGTGAGCTAAGAGAAAAATTCTGTACCTCTACTTTGAATTTCATATGAAAATGTGACATCCTGAATAATTTTATTCTAAAAGGACTTTCTAATATTTCATTTTGCATGGATGTGATCTCAAAATAAAGAACGGGATCTCTAATTTCTACTAAAGTATGATTTTTGAATATAGGACACGAAATGTGCTACGTAGGATTAAAAAATATTTTCAATGATTTCCAATATATGAAATTGAGAAATCATCATTTTTTGCAAATTTTGAAAAGCTGTATCTCGAACACTAAAAGTCGCACAGCCAAGTCCTTTTCAGATTTGAATTCAGGACATCCCAAATTATCATTTTCAATCTCTAAATCGAAATTTTCAAGTACATCGATTTTCGTTAAAAATTCAAAGAAGGCCTTTGATTTTTTTCCTCGATTTTTGGGTCAACATTTTTTTTGCTCAGAAATGAGTTGAATGGATGTCCTTGTTATAGATTTGAGTCTTATGAATTCAGAAAACGTATGCTTTCTCCGATACACCAACTATTTCGTGAGCTAAGAGAAAAATTCTGTACCTCTACTTTGAATTTCATATGAAAATGTGACATCCTGAATAATTTTATTCTAAAAGGACTTTCTAATATTTCATTTTGCATGGATGTGATCTCAAAATAAAGAACGGGATCTCTACTTTCTACTAAAGTATGATTTTTGAATATAGGACACGAAATGTGCTACGTAGGATTAAAAAATATTTTCAATGATTTCCAATATATGAAATTGAGAAATCATCATTTTTTGCAAATTTTGAAAAGCTGTATCTCGAACACTAAAAGTCGCACAGCCAAGTCCTTTTCAGATTTGAATTCAGGACATCCCAAATTATCATTTTCAATCTCTAAATCGAAATTTTCAAGTACATCGATTTTCGTTGAAAATTCAAAGAAGGCCTTTGATTTTTTTCCTCGATTTTTGATTCAACATTTTTTTTGCTCAGAAATGAGTTGAATGGGTGTCCTTGTTATAGATTTGAGTCTTATGAATTCAGAAAACGTATCCTTTCTCCGATACACCAACTATTTCGTGAGCTAAGAGAAAAATTCTGTACCTCTACTTTGAATTTCATATGAAAATGTGACATCCTGAATAATTTTATTCTAAAAGGACTTTCTAATATTTCATACTGTATGAAAATTATGGTAAAATAAAGAACAGGATCTCTACTTGCTATCCCAGTATGATTTTCGAAAAAAGGACACGAAATGTGCTACGTAGGATTAAAAAAAATTTCCATGATTTCGAAAAATATTAAAATGACAAGTCGTCAATTTTCAAATTTTGAAAAACTGTGTCACGAAAACTAAAAGTCGCACAGCCAAGTCCTTTTCAGATTTGAATTCAGGACATCCCAAATTATCATTTTCGATCTCTAAATCGAAATTTTCAAGTACATCGATTTTCGTTAAAAATTCAAAGAGAGAAATGAGTTGAATGGATGTCCTTGTTATAGATTTGAGTCTTATGAATTCAGAAAACGTATCCTTTCTCCGATACACCAACTATTTCGTGAGCTAAGAGAAAAATTCTGTACCTCTACTTTGAATTTCATATGAAAATGTGACATCCTGAATAATTTTATTCTAAAAGGACTTTCTAATATTTCATACTGTATGAAAATGATGGTAAAATAAAGAACGGGATCTCTTCTTTCTACTAAAGTATGATTTTTGAATATAGGACACGAAATGTGCTACGTAGGATTAAAAAATATTTTCAATGATTTCCAATATATGAAATTGAGAAATCATCATTTTTTGCAAATTTTGAAAAGCTGTATCTCGAACACTAAAAGTCGCACAGCCAAGTCCTTTTCAGATTTGAATTCAGGACATCCCAAATTATCATTTTCAATCTCTAAATCGAAATTTTCAAGTACATCGATTTTCGTTGAAAATTCAAAGAGGCCTTTGATTTTTTTCCTCGATTTTTGGGTCAACATTTTTTTTGCTCAGAAATGAGTTGAATGGATGTCCTTGTTATAGATTTGAGTCTTATGAATTCAGAAAACGTATCCTTTCTCCGATACACCAACTATTTCGTGAGCTAAGAGAAAAATTCTGTACCTCTACTTTGAATTTCATATGAAAATGTGACATCCTGAATAATTTTATTCTAAAAGGACTTTCTAATATTTCATACTGTATGAAAATGATGGTAAAATAAAGAACGGGATCTCTTCTTTCTACTAAAGTATGATTTTTGAATATAGGACACGAAATGTGCTACGTAGGATTAAAAAATATTTTCAATGATTTCCAATATATGAAATTGAGAAATCATCATTTTTTGCAAACTTTGAAAAGCTGTATCTCGAACACTAAAAGTCGCACAGCCAAGTCCTTTTCAGATTTGAATTCAGGACATCCCAAATTATCATTTTCAATCTCTAAATCGAAATTTTCAAGTACATCGATTTTCGTTAAAAATTCAAAGAGGTTAGCCTTTGATTTTTTTCCTCGATTTTTGGGTCAACATTTTTTTTGCTCAGAAATGAGTTGAATGGGTTCCTTGTTATAGATTTGAGTCTTATGAATTCAGAAAACGTATCCTTTCTCCGATACACCAACTATTTCGTGAGCTAAGAGAAAAATTCTGTACCTCTACTTTGAATTTCATATGAAAATGTGACATCCTGAATAATTTTATTCTAAAAGGACTTTCTAATATTTCATACTGTATGAAAATGATGGTAAAATAAAGAACAGGATCTCTACTTGCTATCCCAGTATGATTTTCGAAAAAAGGACACGAAATGTGCTACGTAGGATTAAAAAAAATTTCCATGATTTCGAAAAATATTAAAATGACAAGTCGTCAATTTTCAAATTTTGAAAAACTGTGTCACGAAAACTAAAAGTCGCACAGCAAAGTCCTTTTCAGATTTGAATTCAGGACATCCCAAATTATCATTTTCGATCTCTAAATCGAAATTTTCAAGTACATCGATTTTCGTTAAAAATTCAAAGAGAGAAATGAGTTGAATGGATGTCCTTGTTATAGATTTGAGTCTTATGAATTCAGAAAACGTATCCTTTCTCCGATACACCAACTATTTCGTGAGCTAAGAGAAAAATTCTGTACCTCTACTTTGAATTTCATATGAAAATGTGACATCCTGAATAATTTTATTCTAAAAGGACTTTCTAATATTTCATACTGTATGAAAATGATGGTAAAATAAAGAACGGGATCTCTTCTTTCTACTAAAGTATGATTTTTGAATATAGGACACGAAATGTGCTACGTAGGATTAAAAAATATTTTCAATGATTTCCAATATATGAAATTGAGAAATCATCATTTTTTGCAAATTTTGAAAAGCTGTATCTCGAACACTAAAAGTCGCACAGCCAAGTCCTTTTCAGATTTGAATTCAGGACATCCCAAATTATCATTTTCGATCTCTAAATCGAAATTTTCAAGTACATCGATTTTCGTTGAAAATTCAAAGAGGCCTTTGATTTTTTTCCTCGATTTTTGGGTCAACATTTTTTTTGCTCAGAAATGAGTTGAATGGATGTCCTTGTTATAGATTTGAGTCTTATGAATTCAGAAAACGTATCCTTTCTCCGATACACCAACTATTTCGTGAGCTAAGAGAAAAATTCTGTACCTCTACTTTGAATTTCATATGAAAATGTGACATCCTGAATAATTTTATTCTAAAAGGACTTTCTAATATTTCATACTGTATGAAAATGATGGTAAAATAAAGAACGGGATCTCTACTTTCTACTAAAGTATGATTTTTGAATATAGAACACGAAATGTGCTACGTAGGATTAAAAAATATTTTCAATGATTTCCAATATATGAAATTGAGAACTCATCATTTTTTGCAAATTTTGAAAAGCTGTATCTCGAACACTAAAAGTCGCACAGCTAAGTCCTTTTCAGATTTGAATTCAGGACATCCCAAATTATCATTTTCAATCTCTAAATCGAAATTTTCAAGTACATCGATTTTCGTTAAAAATTCAAAGAGGTTAGCCTTTGATTTTTTTCCTCGATTTTTGGGTCAACATTTTTTTTGCTCAGAAATGAGTTGAATGGGTGTCCTTGTTATAGATTTGAGTCTTATGAATTCAGAAAACGTATCCTTTCTCCGATACACCAACTATTTCGTGAGCTAAGAGAAAAATTCTGTACCTCTACTTTGAATTTCATATGAAAATGTGACATCCTGAATAATTTTATTCTAAAAGGACTTTCTAATATTTCATACTGTATGAAAATGATGGTAAAATAAAGAACAGGATCTTTACTTGCTATACTGGTATGATCTTCGCAAAAAGGACACGAATTGTGCTACTTAGGATTAAAAAATATTTTCAATGATTTCCAATATATGAAATTGAGAAATCATCATTTTTTGCAAATTTTGAAAAGCTGTATCTCGAACACTAAAAGTCGCACAGCCAAGTCCTTTTCAGATTTGAATTCAGGACATCCCAAATTATCATTTTCAATCTCTAAATCGAAATTTTCAAGTACATCGATTTTCGTTGAAAATTCAAAGAGGCCTTTGATTTTTTTCCTCGATTTTTGGGTCAACATTTTTTTTGCTCAGAAATGAGTTGAATGGATGTCCTTGTTATAGATTTGAGTCTTATGAATTCAGAAAACGTATGCTTTCTCCGATACACCAACTATTTCGTGAGCTAAGAGAAAAATTCTGTACCTCTACTTTGAATTTCATATGAAAATGTGACATCCTGAATAATTTTATTCTAAAAGGACTTTCTAATATTTCATTTTGCATGGATGTGATCTCAAAATAAAGAACGGGATCTCTACTTTCTACTAAAGTATGATTTTTGAATATAGGACACGAAATGTGCTACGTAGGATTAAAAAATATTTTCAATGATTTCCAATATATGAAATTGAGAAATCATCATTTTTTGCAAATTTTGAAAAGCTGTATCTCGAACACTAAAAGTCGCACAGCCAAGTCCTTTTCAGATTTGAATTCAGGACATCCCAAATTATCATTTTCAATCTCTAAATCGAAATTTTCAAGTACATCGATTTTCGTTAAAAATTCAAAGAGGTTAGCCTTTGATTTTTTTCCTCGATTTTTGATTCAACATTTTTTTTGCTCAGAAATGAGTTGAATGGGTGTCCTTGTTATAGATTTGAGTCTTATGAATTCAGAAAACGTATCCTTTCTCCGATACACCAACTATTTCGTGAGCTAAGAGAAAAATTCTGTACCTCTACTTTGAATTTCATATGAAAATGTGACATCCTGAATAATTTTATTCTAAAAGGACTTTCTAATCTTTCATACTGTATGAAAATTATGGTAAAATAAAGAACAGGATCTCTACTTGCTAACCCAGTATGATTTTCGAAAAAAGGACACGAAATGTGCTACGTAGGATTAAAAAAAATTTCCATGATTTCGAAAAATATTAAAATGACAAGTCGTCAATTTTCAAATTTTGAAAAACTGTGTCACGAAAACTAAAAGTCGCACAGCCAAGTCCTTTTCAGATTTGAATTCAGGACATCCCAAATTATCATTTTCGATCTCTAAATCGAAATTTTCAAGTACATCGATTTTCGTTAAAAATTCAAAGAGAGAAATGAGTTGAATGGATGTCCTTGTTATAGATTTGAGTCTTATGAATTCAGAAAACGTATCCTTTCTCCGATACACCAACTATTTCGTGAGCTAAGAGAAAAATTCTGTACCTCTACTTTGAATTTCATATGAAAATGTGACATCCTGAATAATTTTATTCTAAAAGGACTTTCTAATATTTCATACTGTATGAAAATGATGGTAAAATAAAGAACGGGATCTCTTCTTTCTACTAAAGTATGATTTTTGAATATAGGACACGAAATGTGCTACGTAGGATTAAAAAATATTTTCAATGATTTCCAATATATGAAATTGAGAAATCATCATTTTTTGCAAATTTTGAAAAGCTGTATCTCGAACACTAAAAGTCGCACAGCCAAGTCCTTTTCAGATTTGAATTCAGGACATCCCAAATTATCATTTTCGATCTCTAAATCGAAATTTTCAAGTACATCGATTTTCGTTGAAAATTCAAAGAGGCCTTTGATTTTTTTCCTCGATTTTTGGGTCAACATTTTTTTTGCTCAGAAATGAGTTGAATGGATGTCCTTGTTATAGATTTGAGTCTTATGAATTCAGAAAACGTATCCTTTCTCCGATACACCAACTATTTCGTGAGCTAAGAGAAAAATTCTGTACCTCTACTTTGAATTTCATATGAAAATGTGACATCCTGAATAATTTTATTCTAAAAGGACTTTCTAATATTTCATACTGTATGAAAATGATGGTAAAATAAAGAACGGGATCTCTACTTTCTACTAAAGTATGATTTTTGAATATAGAACACGAAATGTGCTACGTAGGATTAAAAAATATTTTCAATGATTTCCAATATATGAAATTGAGAACTCATCATTTTTTGCAAATTTTGAAAAGCTGTATCTCGAACACTAAAAGTCGCACAGCTAAGTCCTTTTCAGATTTGAATTCAGGACATCCCAAATTATCATTTTCAATCTCTAAATCGAAATTTTCAAGTACATCGATTTTCGTTAAAAATTCAAAGAGGTTAGCCTTTGATTTTTTTCCTCGATTTTTGGGTCAACATTTTTTTTGCTCAGAAATGAGTTGAATGGGTGTCCTTGTTATAGATTTGAGTCTTATGAATTCAGAAAACGTATCCTTTCTCCGATACACCAACTATTTCGTGAGCTAAGAGAAAAATTCTGTACCTCTACTTTGAATTTCATATGAAAATGTGACATCCTGAATAATTTTATTCTAAAAGGACTTTCTAATATTTCATACTGTATGAAAATGATGGTAAAATAAAGAACAGGATCTTTACTTGCTATACTGGTATGATCTTCGCAAAAAGGACACGAATTGTGCTACTTAGGATTAAAAAATATTTTCAATGATTTCCAATATATGAAATTGAGAACTCATCATTTTTTGCAAATTTTGAAAAGCTGTATCTCGAACACTAAAAGTCGCACAGCCAAGTCCTTTTCAGATTTGAATTCAGGACATCCCAAATTATCATTTTCGATCTCTAAATCGAAATTTTCAAGTACATCGATTTTCGTTAAAAATTCAAAGAGGTTAGCCTTTGATTTTTTTCCTCGATTTTTGGGTCAACATTTTTTTTGCTCAGAAATGAGTTGAATGGGTGTCCTTGTTATAGATTTGAGTCTTATGAATTCAGAAAACGTATCCTTTCTCCGATACACCAACTATTTCGTGGGCTAAGAGAAAAATTCTGTACCTCTACTTTGAATTTCATATGAAAATGTGACATCCTGAATAATTTTATTCTAAAAGGACTTTCTAATATTTCATACTGTATGAAAATGATGGTAAAATAAAGAACAGGATCTCTACTTTCTACTAAAGTATGATTTTTGAATATAGGACACGAAATGTGCTACGTAGGATTAAAAAATATTTTCAATGATTTCCAATATATGAAATTGAGAAATCATCATTTTTTGCAAATTTTGAAAAGCTGTATCTCGAACACTAAAAGTCGCACAGCTAAGTCCTTTTCAGATTTTCAGATTTGAATTCAGGACATCCCAAATTATCATTTTCAATCTCTAAATCGAAATTTTCAAGTACATCGATTTTCGTTAAAAATTCAAAGAGGTTAGCCTTTGATTTTTTTCCTCGATTTTTGATTCAACATTTTTTTTGCTCAGAAATGAGTTGAATGGGTGTCCTTGTTATAGATTTGAGTCTTATGAATTCAGAAAACGTATCCTTTCTCCGATACACCAACTATTTCGTGAGCTAAGAGAAAAATTCTGTACCTCTACTTTGAATTTCATATGAAAATGTGACATCCTGAATAATTTTATTCTAAAAGGACTTTCTAATATTTCATACTGTATGAAAATTATGGTAAAATAAAGAACAGGATCTCTACTTGCTATCCCAGTATGATTTTCGAAAAAAGGACACGAAATGTGCTACGTAGGATTAAAAAAAATTTCCATGATTTCGAAAAATATTAAAATGACAAGTCGTCAATTTTCAAATTTTGAAAAACTGTGTCACGAAAACTAAAAGTCGCACAGCCAAGTCCTTTTCAGATTTGAATTCAGGACATCCCAAATTATCATTTTCGATCTCTAAATCGAAATTTTCAAGTACATCGATTTTCGTTAAAAATTCAAAGAGAGAAATGAGTTGAATGGATGTCCTTGTTATAGATTTGAGTCTTATGAATTCAGAAAACGTATCCTTTCTCCGATACACCAACTATTTCGTGAGCTAAGAGAAAAATTCTGTACCTCTACTTTGAATTTCATATGAAAATGTGACATCCTGAATAATTTTATTCTAAAAGGACTTTCTAATATTTCATACTGTATGAAAATGATGGTAAAATAAAGAACGGGATCTCTTCTTTCTACTAAAGTATGATTTTTGAATATAGGACACGAAATGTGCTACGTAGGATTAAAAAATATTTTCAATGATTTCCAATATATGAAATTGAGAAATCATCATTTTTTGCAAATTTTGAAAAGCTGTATCTCGAACACTAAAAGTCGCACAGCCAAGTCCTTTTCAGATTTGAATTCAGGACATCCCAAATTATCATTTTCAATCTCTAAATCGAAATTTTCAAGTACATCGATTTTCGTTGAAAATTCAAAGAGGCCTTTGATTTTTTTCCTCGATTTTTGGGTCAACATTTTTTTTGCTCAGAAATGAGTTGAATGGATGTCCTTGTTATAGATTTGAGTCTTATGAATTCAGAAAACGTATCCTTTCTCCGATACACCAACTATTTCGTGAGCTAAGAGAAAAATTCTGTACCTCTACTTTGAATTTCATATGAAAATGTGACATCCTGAATAATTTTATTCTAAAAGGACTTTCTAATATTTCATACTGTATGAAAATGATGGTAAAATAAAGAACGGGATCTCTTCTTTCTACTAAAGTATGATTTTTGAATATAGGACACGAAATGTGCTACGTAGGATTAAAAAATATTTTCAATGATTTCCAATATATGAAATTGAGAAATCATCATTTTTTGCAAACTTTGAAAAGCTGTATCTCGAACACTAAAAGTCGCACAGCCAAGTCCTTTTCAGATTTGAATTCAGGACATCCCAAATTATCATTTTCAATCTCTAAATCGAAATTTTCAAGTACATCGATTTTCGTTAAAAATTCAAAGAGGTTAGCCTTTGATTTTTTTCCTCGATTTTTGGGTCAACATTTTTTTTGCTCAGAAATGAGTTGAATGGGTGTCCTTGTTATAGATTTGAGTCTTATGAATTCAGAAAACGTATCCTTTCTCCGATACACCAACTATTTCGTGAGCTAAGAGAAAAATTCTGTACCTCTACTTTGAATTTCATATGAAAATGTGACATCCTGAATAATTTTATTCTAAAAGGACTTTCTAATATTTAATACTGTATGAAAATGATGGTAAAATAAAGAACGGGATCTCTACTTTCTACTAAAGTATGATTTTTGAATATAGGACACGAAATGTGCTACGTAGGATTAAAAAATATTTTCAATGATTTCCAATATATGAAATTGAGAACTCATCATTTTTTGCAAATTTTGAAAAGCTGTATCTCGAACACTAAAAGTCGCACAGCCAAGTCCTTTTCAGATTTGAATTCAGGACATCCCAAATTATCATTTTCGATCTCTAAATCGAAATTTTCAAGTACATCGATTTTCGTTAAAAATTCAAAGAGGTTAGCCTTTGATTTTTTTCCTCGATTTTTGGGTCAACATTTTTTTTGCTCAGAAATGAGTTGAATGGATGTCCTTGTTATAGATTTGAGTCTTATGAATTCAGAAAACGTATCCTTTCTCCGATACACCAACTATTTCGTGAGCTAAGAGAAAAATTCTGTACCTCTACTTTGAATTTCATATGAAAATGTGACATCCTGAATAATTTTATTCTAAAAGGACTTTCTAATATTTCATACTGTATGAAAATGATGGTAAAATAAAGAACAGGATCTTTACTTGCTATCCCAGTATGATTTTTGAATATAGGACACGAAATGTGCTACGTAGGATTAAAAAATATTTTCAATGATTTCCAATATATGAAATTGAGAACTCATCATTTTTTGCAAATTTTGAAAAGCTGTATCTCGAACACTAAAAGTCGCACAGCTAAGTCCTTTTCAGATTTTCAGATTTGAATTCAGGATATCCCAAATTATCATTTTCAATCTCTAAATCGAAATTTTCAAGTACATCGATTTTCGTTGAAAATTCAAAGAGGCCTTTGATTTTTTTCCTCGATTTTTGGGTCAACATTTTTTTTGCTCAGAAACGAGTTGAATGGGTGTCCTTGTTATAGATTTGAGTCTTATGAATTCAGAAAACGTATCCTTTCTCCGATACACCAACTATTTCGTGAGCTAAGAGAAAAATTCTGTACCTCTACTTTGAATTTCATATGAAAATGTGACATCCTGAATAATTTTATTCTAAAAGGACTTTCTAATATTTCATTTTGCATGGATGTGATCTCAAAATAAAGAACGGGATCTCTAATTTCTACTAAAGTATGATTTTTGAATATAGGACACGAAATGTGCTACGTAGGATTAAAAAATATTTTCAATGATTTCCAATATATGAAATTGAGAAATCATCATTTTTTGCAAATTTTGAAAAGCTGTATCTCGAACACTAAAAGTCGCACAGCCAAGTCCTTTTCAGATTTGAATTCAGGACATCCCAAATTATCATTTTCAATCTCTAAATCGAAATTTTCAAGTACATCGATTTTCGTTAAAAATTCAAAGAGGTTAGCCTTTGATTTTTTTCCTCGATTTTTGGGTCAACATTTTTTTTGCTCAGAAATGAGTTGAATGGGTGTCCTTGTTATAGATTTGAGTCTTATGAATTCAGAAAACGTATCCTTTCTCCGATACACCAACTATTTCGTGAGCTAAGAGAAAAATTCTGTACCTCTACTTTGAATTTCATATGAAAATGTGACATCCTGAATAATTTTATTCTAAAAGGACTTTCTAATATTTCATACTGTATGAAAATGATGGTAAAATAAAGAACAGGATCTCTACTTGCTATCCCAGTATGATTTTCGAAAAAAGGACACGAAATGTGCTACGTAGGATTAAAAAAAATTTCCATGATTTCGAAAAATATTAAAATGACAAGTCGTCAATTTTCAAATTTTGAAAAACTGTGTCACGAAAACTAAAAGTCGCACAGCAAAGTCCTTTTCAGATTTGAATTCAGGACATCCCAAATTATCATTTTCGATCTCTAAATCGAAATTTTCAAGTACATCGATTTTCGTTAAAAATTCAAAGAGAGAAATGAGTTGAATGGATGTCCTTGTTATAGATTTGAGTCTTATGAATTCAGAAAACGTATCCTTTCTCCGATACACCAACTATTTCGTGAGCTAAGAGAAAAATTCTGTACCTCTACTTTGAATTTCATATGAAAATGTGACATCCTGAATAATTTTATTCTAAAAGGACTTTCTAATATTTCATACTGTATGAAAATGATGGTAAAATAAAGAACGGGATCTCTTCTTTCTACTAAAGTATGATTTTTGAATATAGGACACGAAATGTGCTACGTAGGATTAAAAAATATTTTCAATGATTTCCAATATATGAAATTGAGAACTCATCATTTTTTGCAAATTTTGAAAAGCTGTATCTCGAACACTAAAAGTCGCACAGCCAAGTCCTTTTCAGATTTGAATTCAGGACATCCCAAATTATCATTTTCGATCTCTAAATCGAAATTTTCAAGTACATCGATTTTCGTTGAAAATTCAAAGAGGCCTTTGATTTTTTTCCTCGATTTCTGGGTCAACATTTTTTTTGCTCAGAAATGAGTTGAATGGATGTCCTTGTTATAGATTTGAGTCTTATGAATTCAGAAAACGTATCCTTTCTCCGATACACCAACTATTTCGTGAGCTAAGAGAAAAATTCTGTACCTCTACTTTGAATTTCATATGAAAATGTGACATCCTGAATAATTTTATTCTAAAAGGACTTTCTAATATTTCATACTGTATGAAAATGATGGTAAAATAAAGAACGGGATCTCTACTTTCTACTAAAGTATGATTTTTGAATATAGAACACGAAATGTGCTACGTAGGATTAAAAAATATTTTCAATGATTTCCAATATATGAAATTGAGAACTCATCATTTTTTGCAAATTTTGAAAAGCTGTATCTCGAACACTAAAAGTCGCACAGCCAAGTCCTTTTCAGATTTGAATTCAGGACATCCCAAATTATCATTTTCGATCTCTAAATCGAAATTTTCAAGTACATCGATTTTCGTTAAGAATTCAAAGAGGTTAGCCTTTGATTTTTTTCCTCGATTTTTGGGTCAACATTTTTTTTGCTCAGAAATGAGTTGAATGGGTGTCCTTGTTATAGATTTGAGTCTTATGAATTCAGAAAACGTATCCTTTCTCCGATACACCAACTATTTCGTGAGCTAAGAGAAAAATTCTGTACCTCTACTTTGAATTTCATATGAAAATGTGACATCCTGAATAATTTTATTCTAAAAGGACTTTCTAATATTTCATACTGTATGAAAATGATGGTAAAATAAAGAACAGGATCTTTACTTGCTATCCCAGTATGATTTTTGAATATAGGACACGAAATGTGCTACGTAGGATTAAAAAATATTTTCAATGATTTCCAATATATGAAATTGAGAAATCATCATTTTTTGCAAATTTTGAAAAGCTGTATCTCGAACACTAAAAGTCGCACAGCCAAGTCCTTTTCAGATTTGAATTCAGGACATCCCAAATTATCATTTTCAATCTCTAAATCGAAATTTTCAAGTACATCGATTTTCGTTGAATTCAAAGAGGCCTTTGATTTTTTTCCTCGATTTTTGGGTCAACATTTTTTTTGCTCAGAAATGAGTTGAATGGGTGTCCTTGTTATAGATTTGAGTCTTATGAATTCAGAAAACGTATCCTTTCTCCGATACACCAACTATTTCGTGAGCTAAGAGAAAAATTCTGTACCTCTACTTTGAATTTCATATGAAAATGTGACATCCTGAATAATTTTATTCTAAAAGGACTTTCTAATATTTAATACTGTATGAAAATGATGGTAAAATAAAGAACGGGATCTCTACTTTCTACTAAAGTATGATTTTTGAATATAGGACACGAAATGTGCTACGTAGGATTAAAAAATATTTTCAATGATTTCCAATATATGAAATTGAGAAATCATCATTTTTTGCAAATTTTGAAAAGCTGTATCTCGAACACTAAAAGTCGCACAGCCAAGTCCTTTTCAGATTTGAATTCAGGACATCCCAAATTATCATTTTCAATCTCTAAATCGAAATTTTCAAGTACATCGATTTTCGTTGAAAATTCAAAGAGGCCTTTGATTTTTTTCCTCGATTTTTGGGTCAACATTTTTTTTGCTCAGAAATGAGTTGAATGGATGTCCTTGTTATAGATTTGAGTCTTATGAATTCAGAAAACGTATGCTTTCTCCGATACACCAACTATTTCGTGAGCTAAGAGAAAAATTCTGTACCTCTACTTTGAATTTCATATGAAAATGTG
The DNA here is from genome assembly GCA_932526495.1 of Bombylius major. Classification (NCBI taxonomy): domain Eukaryota; kingdom Metazoa; phylum Arthropoda; class Insecta; order Diptera; family Bombyliidae; genus Bombylius; species Bombylius major. The sequence goes on from OW052043.1 coordinate 10,274,271, forward strand.
ACATCCTGAATAATTTTATTCTAAAAGGACTTTCTAATATTTCATTTTGCATGGATGTGATCTCAAAATAAAGAACGGGATCTCTACTTTCTACTAAAGTATGATTTTTGAATATAGGACACGAAATGTGCTACGTAGGATTAAAAAATATTTTCAATGATTTCCAATATATGAAATTGAGAAATCATCATTTTTTGCAAATTTTGAAAAGCTGTATCTCGAACACTAAAAGTCGCACAGCCAAGTCCTTTTCAGATTTGAATTCAGGACATCCCAAATTATCATTTTCAATCTCTAAATCGAAATTTTCAAGTACATCGATTTTCGTTGAAAATTCAAAGAGGCCTTTGATTTTTTTCCTCGATTTTTGGGTCAACATTTTTTTTGCTCAGAAATGAGTTGAATGGATGTCCTTGTTATAGATTTGAGTCTTATGAATTCAGAAAACGTATGCTTTCTCCGATACACCAACTATTTCGTGAGCTAAGAGAAAAATTCTGTACCTCTACTTTGAATTTCATATGAAAATGTGACATCCTGAATAATTTTATTCTAAAAGGACTTTCTAATATTTCATTTTGCATGGATGTGATCTCAAAATAAAGAACGGGATCTCTACTTTCTACTAAAGTATGATTTTTGAATATAGGACACGAAATGTGCTACGTAGGATTAAAAAATATTTTCAATGATTTCCAATATATGAAATTGAGAAATCATCATTTTTTGCAAATTTTGAAAAGCTGTATCTCGAACACTAAAAGTCGCACAGCCAAGTCCTTTTCAGATTTGAATTCAGGACATCCCAAATTATCATTTTCAATCTCTAAATCGAAATTTTCAAGTACATCGATTTTCGTTAAAAATTCAAAGAGGTTAGCCTTTGATTTTTTTCCTCGATTTTTGATTCAACATTTTTTTTGCTCAGAAATGAGTTGAATGGGTGTCCTTGTTATAGATTTGAGTCTTATGAATTCAGAAAACGTATCCTTTCTCCGATACACCAACTATTTCGTGAGCTAAGAGAAAAATTCTGTACCTCTACTTTGAATTTCATATGAAAATGTGACATCCTGAATAATTTTATTCTAAAAGGACTTTCTAATATTTCATACTGTATGAAAATGATGGTAAAATAAAGAACAGGATCTTTACTTGCTATCCCAGTATGATTTTCGAAAAAAGGACACGAATTGTGCTACGTAGGATTAAAAAAAATTTCCATGATTTCGAAAAATATTAAAATGACAAGTCGTCAATTTTCAAATTTTGAAAAACTGTGTCACGAAAACTAAAAGTCGCACAGCCAAGTCCTTTTCAGATTTGAATTCAGGACATCCCAAATTATCATTTTCGATCTCTAAATCGAAATTTTCAAGTACATCGATTTTCGTTAAAAATTCAAAGAGAGAAATGAGTTGAATGGATGTCCTTGTTATAGATTTGAGTCTTATGAATTCAGAAAACGTATCCTTTCTCCGATACACCAACTATTTCGTGAGCTAAGAGAAAAATTCTGTACCTCTACTTTGAATTTCATATGAAAATGTGACATCCTGAATAATTTTATTCTAAAAGGACTTTCTAATATTTCATACTGTATGAAAATGATGGTAAAATAAAGAACGGGATCTCTTCTTTCTACTAAAGTATGATTTTTGAATATAGGACACGAAATGTGCTACGTAGGATTAAAAAATATTTTCAATGATTTCCAATATATGAAATTGAGAAATCATCATTTTTTGCAAATTTTGAAAAGCTGTATCTCGAACACTAAAAGTCGCACAGCCAAGTCCTTTTCAGATTTGAATTCAGGACATCCCAAATTATCATTTTCAATCTCTAAATCGAAATTTTCAAGTACATCGATTTTCGTTGAAAATTCAAAGAGGCCTTTGATTTTTTTCCTCGATTTTTGGGTCAACATTTTTTTTGCTCAGAAATGAGTTGAATGGATGTCCTTGTTATAGATTTGAGTCTTATGAATTCAGAAAACGTATCCTTTCTCCGATACACCAACTATTTCGTGAGCTAAGAGAAAAATTCTGTACCTCTACTTTGAATTTCATATGAAAATGTGACATCCTGAATAATTTTATTCTAAAAGGACTTTCTAATATTTCATACTGTATGAAAATGATGGTAAAATAAAGAACGGGATCTCTTCTTTCTACTAAAGTATGATTTTTGAATATAGGACACGAAATGTGCTACGTAGGATTAAAAAATATTTTCAATGATTTCCAATATATGAAATTGAGAAATCATCATTTTTTGCAAACTTTGAAAAGCTGTATCTCGAACACTAAAAGTCGCACAGCCAAGTCCTTTTCAGATTTGAATTCAGGACATCCCAAATTATCATTTTCAATCTCTAAATCGAAATTTTCAAGTACATCGATTTTCGTTAAAAATTCAAAGAGGTTAGCCTTTGATTTTTTTCCTCGATTTTTGGGTCAACATTTTTTTTGCTCAGAAATGAGTTGAATGGGTGTCCTTGTTATAGATTTGAGTCTTATGAATTCAGAAAACGTATCCTTTCTCCGATACACCAACTATTTCGTGAGCTAAGAGAAAAATTCTGTACCTCTACTTTGAATTTCATATGAAAATGTGACATCCTGAATAATTTTATTCTAAAAGGACTTTCTAATATTTCATTTTGCATGGATGTGATCTCAAAATAAAGAACGGGATCTCTAATTTCTACTAAAGTATGATTTTTGAATATAGGACACGAAATGTGCTACGTAGGATTAAAAAATATTTTCAATGATTTCCAATATATGAAATTGAGAAATCATCATTTTTTGCAAATTTTGAAAAGCTGTATCTCGAACACTAAAAGTCGCACAGCCAAGTCCTTTTCAGATTTGAATTCAGGACATCCCAAATTTTCATTTTCGATCTCTAAATCGAAATTTTCAAGTACATCGATTTTCGTTAAAAATTCAAAGAGATTTTTTTCCTCGATTTTTAGGTCAACATTTTTTTTGCTCAGAAATGAGTTGAATGGGTGTCCTTGTTATAGATTTGAGTCTTATGAATTCAGAAAACGTATCCTTTCTCCGATACACCAACTATTTCGTGAGCTAAGAGAAAAATTCTGTACCTCTACTTTGAATTTCATATGAAAATGTGACATCCTGAATAATTTTATTCTAAAAGGACTTTCTAATATTTAATACTGTATGAAAATGATGGTAAAATAAAGAACGGGATCTCTACTTTCTACTAAAGTATGATTTTTGAATATAGGACACGAAATGTGCTACGTAGGATTAAAAAATATTTTCAATGATTTCCAATATATGAAATTGAGAACTCATCATTTTTTGCAAATTTTGAAAAGCTGTATCTCGAACACTAAAAGTCGCACAGCTAAGTCCTTTTCAGATTTTCAGATTTGAATTCAGGACATCCCAAATTATCATTTTCAATCTCTAAATCGAAATTTTCAAGTACATCGATTTTCGTTGAAAATTCAAAGAGGCCTTTGATTTTTTTCCTCGATTTTTGGGTCAACATTTTTTTTGCTCAGAAATGAGTTGAATGGGTGTCCTTGTTATAGATTTGAGTCTTATGAATTCAGAAAACGTATCCTTTCTCCGATACACCAACTATTTCGTGAGCTAAGAGAAAAATTCTGTACCTCTACTTTGAATTTCATATGAAAATGTGACATCCTGAATAATTTTATTCTAAAAGGACTTTCTAATATTTCATTTTGCATGGATGTGATCTCAAAATAAAGAACGGGATCTCTACTTTCTACTAAAGTATGATTTTTGAATATAGGACACGAAATGTGCTACGTAGGATTAAAAAATATTTTCCATGATTTCCAATATATGAAATTGAGAAATCATCATTTTTTGCAAACTTTGAAAAGCTGTATCTCGAACACTAAAAGTCGCACAGCCAAGTCCTTTTCAGATTTGAATTCAGGACATCCCAAATTATCATTTTCAATCTCTAAATCGAAATTTTCAAGTACATCGATTTTCGTTAAAAATTCAAAGAGGTTAGCCTTTGATTTTTTTCCTCGATTTTTGGGTCAACATTTTTTTTGCTCAGAAATGAGTTGAATGGGTGTCCTTGTTATAGATTTGAGTCTTATGAATTCAGAAAACGTATCCTTTCTCCGATACACCAACTATTTCGTGAGCTAAGAGAAAAATTCTGTACCTCTACTTTGAATTTCATATGAAAATGTGACATCCTGAATAATTTTATTCTAAAAGGACTTTCTAATATTTAATACTGTATGAAAATGATGGTAAAATAAAGAACGGGATCTCTACTTTCTACTAAAGTATGATTTTTGAATATAGGACACGAAATGTGCTACGTAGGATTAAAAAATATTTTCAATGATTTCCAATATATGAAATTGAGAACTCATCATTTTTTGCAAATTTTGAAAAGCTGTATCTCGAACACTAAAAGTCGCACAGCCAAGTCCTTTTCAGATTTGAATTCAGGACATCCCAAATTATCATTTTCGATCTCTAAATCGAAATTTTCAAGTACATCGATTTTCGTTAAAAATTCAAAGAGGTTAGCCTTTGATTTTTTTCCTCGATTTTTGGGTCAACATTTTTTTTGCTCAGAAATGAGTTGAATGGATGTCCTTGTTATAGATTTGAGTCTTATGAATTCAGAAAACGTATCCTTTCTCCGATACACCAACTATTTCGTGAGCTAAGAGAAAAATTCTGTACCTCTACTTTGAATTTCATATGAAAATGTGACATCCTGAATAATTTTATTCTAAAAGGACTTTCTAATATTTCATACTGTATGAAAATGATGGTAAAATAAAGAACAGGATCTTTACTTGCTATCCCAGTATGATTTTTGAATATAGGACACGAAATGTGCTACGTAGGATTAAAAAATATTTTCAATGATTTCCAATATATGAAATTGAGAACTCATCATTTTTTGCAAATTTTGAAAAGCTGTATCTCGAACACTAAAAGTCGCACAGCTAAGTCCTTTTCAGATTTTCAGATTTGAATTCAGGATATCCCAAATTATCATTTTCAATCTCTAAATCGAAATTTTCAAGTACATCGATTTTCGTTAAAAATTCAAAGAGGTTAGCCTTTGATTTTTTTCCTCGATTTTTGGGTCAACATTTTTTTTGCTCAGAAATGAGTTGAATGGGTGTCCTTGTTATAGATTTGAGTCTTATGAATTCAGAAAACGTATCCTTTCTCCGATACACCAACTATTTCGTGAGCTAAGAGAAAAATTCTGTACCTCTACTTTGAATTTCATATGAAAATGTGACATCCTGAATAATTTTATTCTAAAAGGACTTTCTAATATTTCATACTGTATGAAAATGATGGTAAAATAAAGAACAGGATCTCTACTTGCTATCCCAGTATGATTTTCGAAAAAAGGACACGAAATGTGCTACGTAGGATTAAAAAAAATTTCCATGATTTCGAAAAATATTAAAATGACAAGTCGTCAATTTTCAAATTTTGAAAAACTGTGTCACGAAAACTAAAAGTCGCACAGCAAAGTCCTTTTCAGATTTGAATTCAGGACATCCCAAATTATCATTTTCGATCTCTAAATCGAAATTTTCAAGTACATCGATTTTCGTTAAAAATTCAAAGAGAGAAATGAGTTGAATGGATGTCCTTGTTATAGATTTGAGTCTTATGAATTCAGAAAACGTATCCTTTCTCCGATACACCAACTATTTCGTGAGCTAAGAGAAAAATTCTGTACCTCTACTTTGAATTTCATATGAAAATGTGACATCCTGAATAATTTTATTCTAAAAGGACTTTCTAATATTTCATACTGTATGAAAATGATGGTAAAATAAAGAACGGGATCTCTTCTTTCTACTAAAGTATGATTTTTGAATATAGAACACGAAATGTGCTACGTAGGATTAAAAAATATTTTCAATGATTTCCAATATATGAAATTGAGAAATCATCATTTTTTGCAAATTTTGAAAAGCTGTATCTCGAACACTAAAAGTCGCACAGCCAAGTCCTTTTCAGATTTGAATTCAGGACATCCCAAATTATCATTTTCGATCTCTAAATCGAAATTTTCAAGTACATCGATTTTCGTTGAAAATTCAAAGAGGCCTTTGATTTTTTTCCTCGATTTTTGGGTCAACATTTTTTTTGCTCAGAAATGAGTTGAATGGATGTCCTTGTTATAGATTTGAGTCTTATGAATTCAGAAAACGTATCCTTTCTCCGATACACCAACTATTTCGTGAGCTAAGAGAAAAATTCTGTACCTCTACTTTGAATTTCATATGAAAATGTGACATCCTGAATAATTTTATTCTAAAAGGACTTTCTAATATTTCATACTGTATGAAAATGATGGTAAAATAAAGAACGGGATCTCTACTTTCTACTAAAGTATGATTTTTGAATATAGAACACGAAATGTGCTACGTAGGATTAAAAAATATTTTCAATGATTTCCAATATATGAAATTGAGAACTCATCATTTTTTGCAAATTTTGAAAAGCTGTATCTCGAACACTAAAAGTCGCACAGCTAAGTCCTTTTCAGATTTGAATTCAGGACATCCCAAATTATCATTTTCAATCTCTAAATCGAAATTTTCAAGTACATCGATTTTCGTTAAAAATTCAAAGAGGTTAGCCTTTGATTTTTTTCCTCGATTTTTGGGTCAACATTTTTTTTGCTCAGAAATGAGTTGAATGGGTGTCCTTGTTATAGATTTGAGTCTTATGAATTCAGAAAACGTATCCTTTCTCCGATACACCAACTATTTCGTGAGCTAAGAGAAAAATTCTGTACCTCTACTTTGAATTTCATATGAAAATGTGACATCCTGAATAATTTTATTCTAAAAGGACTTTCTAATATTTCATACTGTATGAAAATGATGGTAAAATAAAGAACAGGATCTTTACTTGCTATACTGGTATGATCTTCGCAAAAAGGACACGAATTGTGCTACTTAGGATTAAAAAATATTTTCAATGATTTCCAATATATGAAATTGAGAACTCATCATTTTTTGCAAATTTTGAAAAGCTGTATCTCGAACACTAAAAGTCGCACAGCCAAGTCCTTTTCAGATTTGAATTCAGGACATCCCAAATTATCATTTTCGATCTCTAAATCGAAATTTTCAAGTACATCGATTTTCGTTAAAAATTCAAAGAGGTTAGCCTTTGATTTTTTTCCTCGATTTTTGGGTCAACATTTTTTTTGCTCAGAAATGAGTTGAATGGGTGTCCTTGTTATAGATTTGAGTCTTATGAATTCAGAAAACGTATCCTTTCTCCGATACACCAACTATTTCGTGAGCTAAGAGAAAAATTCTGTACCTCTACTTTGAATTTCATATGAAAATGTGACATCCTGAATAATTTTATTCTAAAAGGACTTTCTAATATTTCATACTGTATGAAAATGATGGTAAAATAAAGAACAGGATCTCTACTTTCTACTAAAGTATGATTTTTGAATATAGGACACGAAATGTGCTACGTAGGATTAAAAAATATTTTCAATGATTTCCAATATATGAAATTGAGAAATCATCATTTTTTGCAAATTTTGAAAAGCTGTATCTCGAACACTAAAAGTCGCACAGCCAAGTCCTTTTCAGATTTGAATTCAGGACATCCCAAATTATCATTTTCAATCTCTAAATCGAAATTTTCAAGTACATCGATTTTCGTTGAAAATTCAAAGAGGCCTTTGATTTTTTTCCTCGATTTTTGGGTCAACATTTTTTTTGCTCAGAAATGAGTTGAATGGGTGTCCTTGTTATAGATTTGAGTCTTATGAATTCAGAAAACGTATCCTTTCTCCGATACACCAACTATTTCGTGAGCTAAGAGAAAAATTCTGTACCTCTACTTTGAATTTCATATGAAAATGTGACATCCTGAATAATTTTATTCTAAAAGGACTTTCTAATATTTAATACTGTATGAAAATGATGGTAAAATAAAGAACGGGATCTCTACTTTCTACTAAAGTATGATTTTTGAATATAGGACACGAAATGTGCTACGTAGGATTAAAAAATATTTTCAATGATTTCAAATATATGAAATTGAGAAATCATCATTTTTTGCAAATTTTGAAAAGCTGTATCTCGAACACTAAAAGTCGCACAGCCAAGTCCTTTTCAGATTTGAATTCAGGACATCCCAAATTATCATTTTCAATCTCTAAATCGAAATTTTCAAGTACATCGATTTTCGTTGAAAATTCAAAGAGGCCTTTGATTTTTTTCCTCGATTTTTGGGTCAACATTTTTTTTGCTCAGAAATGAGTTGAATGGATGTCCTTGTTATAGATTTGAGTCTTATGAATTCAGAAAACGTATGCTTTCTCCGATACACCAACTATTTCGTGAGCTAAGAGAAAAATTCTGTACCTCTACTTTGAATTTCATATGAAAATGTGACATCCTGAATAATTTTATTCTAAAAGGACTTTCTAATATTTCATTTTGCATGGATGTGATCTCAAAATAAAGAACGGGATCTCTACTTTCTACTAAAGTATGATTTTTGAATATAGGACACGAAATGTGCTACGTAGGATTAAAAAATATTTTCAATGATTTCCAATATATGAAATTGAGAAATCATCATTTTTTGCAAATTTTGAAAAGCTGTATCTCGAACACTAAAAGTCGCACAGCCAAGTCCTTTTCAGATTTGAATTCAGGACATCCCAAATTATCATTTTCAATCTCTAAATCGAAATTTTCAAGTACATCGATTTTCGTTAAAAATTCAAAGAGGTTAGCCTTTGATTTTTTTCCTCGATTTTTGATTCAACATTTTTTTTGCTCAGAAATGAGTTGAATGGGTGTCCTTGTTATAGATTTGAGTCTTATGAATTCAGAAAACGTATCCTTTCTCCGATACACCAACTATTTCGTGAGCTAAGAGAAAAATTCTGTACCTCTACTTTGAATTTCATATGAAAATGTGACATCCTGAATAATTTTATTCTAAAAGGACTTTCTAATATTTCATACTGTATGAAAATGATGGTAAAATAAAGAACAGGATCTTTACTTGCTATCCCAGTATGATTTTCGAAAAAAGGACACGAATTGTGCTACGTAGGATTAAAAAAAATTTCCATGATTTCGAAAAATATTAAAATGACAAGTCGTCAATTTTCAAATTTTGAAAAACTGTGTCACGAAAACTAAAAGTCGCACAGCCAAGTCCTTTTCAGATTTGAATTCAGGACATCCCAAATTATCATTTTCGATCTCTAAATCGAAATTTTCAAGTACATCGATTTTCGTTAAAAATTCAAAGAGAGAAATGAGTTGAATGGATGTCCTTGTTATAGATTTGAGTCTTATGAATTCAGAAAACGTATCCTTTCTCCGATATACCAACTATTTCGTGAGCTAAGAGAAAAATTCTGTACCTCTACTTTGAATTTCATATGAAAATGTGACATCCTGAATAATTTTATTCTAAAAGGACTTTCTAATATTTCATACTGTATGAAAATGATGGTAAAATAAAGAACGGGATCTCTTCTTTCTACTAAAGTATGATTTTTGAATATAGGACACGAAATGTGCTACGTAGGATTAAAAAATATTTTCAATGATTTCCAATATATGAAATTGAGAAATCATCATTTTTTGCAAATTTTGAAAAGCTGTATCTCGAACACTAAAAGTCGCACAGCCAAGTCCTTTTCAGATTTGAATTCAGGACATCCCAAATTATGATTTTCAATCTCTAAATCGAAATTTTCAAGTACATCGATTTTCGTTGAAAATTCAAAGAGGCCTTTGATTTTTTTCCTCGATTTTTGGGTCAACATTTTTTTTGCTCAGAAATGAGTTGAATGGATGTCCTTGTTATAGATTTGAGTCTTATGAATTCAGAAAACGTATCCTTTCTCCGATACACCAACTATTTCGTGAGCTAAGAGAAAAATTCTGTACCTCTACTTTGAATTTCATATGAAAATGTGACATCCTGAATAATTTTATTCTAAAAGGACTTTCTAATATTTCATACTGTATGAAAATGATGGTAAAATAAAGAACGGGATCTCTTCTTTCTACTAAAGTATGATTTTTGAATATAGGACACGAAATGTGCTACGTAGGATTAAAAAATATTTTCAATGATTTCCAATATATGAAATTGAGAAATCATCATTTTTTGCAAACTTTGAAAAGCTGTATCTCGAACACTAAAAGTCGCACAGCCAAGTCCTTTTCAGATTTGAATTCAGGACATCCCAAATTATCATTTTCAATCTCTAAATCGAAATTTTCAAGTACATCGATTTTCGTTAAAAATTCAAAGAGGTTAGCCTTTGATTTTTTTCCTCGATTTTTGGGTCAACATTTTTTTTGCTCAGAAATGAGTTGAATGGGTGTCCTTGTTATAGATTTGAGTCTTATGAATTCAGAAAACGTATCCTTTCTCCGATACACCAACTATTTCGTGAGCTAAGAGAAAAATTCTGTACCTCTACTTTGAATTTCATATGAAAATGTGACATCCTGAATAATTTTATTCTAAAAGGACTTTCTAATATTTCATTTTGCATGGATGTGATCTCAAAATAAAGAACGGGATCTCTAATTTCTACTAAAGTATGATTTTTGAATATAGGACACGAAATGTGCTACGTAGGATTAAAAAATATTTTCAATGATTTCCAATATATGAAATTGAGAAATCATCATTTTTTGCAAATTTTGAAAAGCTGTATCTCGAACACTAAAAGTCGCACAGCCAAGTCCTTTTCAGATTTGAATTCAGGACATCCCAAATTTTCATTTTCAATCTCTAAATCGAAATTTTCAAGTACATCGATTTTCGTTAAAAATTCAAAGAGATTTTTTTCCTCGATTTTTAGGTCAACATTTTTTTTGCTCAGAAATGAGTTGAATGGGTGTCCTTGTTATAGATTTGAGTCTTATGAATTCAGAAAACGTATCCTTTCTCCGATACACCAACTATTTCGTGAGCTAAGAGAAAAATTCTGTACCTCTACTTTGAATTTCATATGAAAATGTGACATCCTGAATAATTTTATTCTAAAAGGACTTTCTAATATTTAATACTGTATGAAAATGATGGTAAAATAAAGAACGGGATCTCTACTTTCTACTAAAGTATGATTTTTGAATATAGGACACGAAATGTGCTACGTAGGATTAAAAAATATTTTCAATGATTTCCAATATATGAAATTGAGAACTCATCATTTTTTGCAAATTTTGAAAAGCTGTATCTCGAACACTAAAAGTCGCACAGCTAAGTCCTTTTCAGATTTTCAGATTTGAATTCAGGACATCCCAAATTATCATTTTCAATCTCTAAATCGAAATTTTCAAGTACATCGATTTTCGTTGAAAATTCAAAGAGGCCTTTGATTTTTTTCCTCGATTTTTGGGTCAACATTTTTTTTGCTCAGAAATGAGTTGAATGGGTGTCCTTGTTATAGATTTGAGTCTTATGAATTCAGAAAACGTATCCTTTCTCCGATACACCAACTATTTCGTGAGCTAAGAGAAAAATTCTGTACCTCTACTTTGAATTTCATATGAAAATGTGACATCCTGAATAATTTTATTCTAAAAGGACTTTCTAATATTTCATTTTGCATGGATGTGATCTCAAAATAAAAAACGGGATCTCTAATTTCTACTAAAGTATGATTTTTGAATATAGGACACGAAATGTGCTACGTAGGATTAAAAAATATTTTCAATGATTTCCAATATATGAAATTGAGAAATCATCATTTTTTGCAAATTTTGAAAAGCTGTATCTCGAACACTAAAAGTCGCACAGCCAAGTCCTTTTCAGATTTGAATTCAGGACATCCCAAATTATCATTTTCAATCTCTAAATCGAAATTTTCAAGTACATCGATTTTCGTTAAAAATTCAAAGAGGTTAGCCTTTGATTTTTTTCCTCGATTTTTGGGTCAACATTTTTTTTGCTCAGAAATGAGTTGAATGGGTGTCCTTGTTATAGATTTGAGTCTTATGAATTCAGAAAACGTATCCTTTCTCCGATACACCAACTATTTCGTGAGCTAAGAGAAAAATTCTGTACCTCTACTTTGAATTTCATATGAAAATGTGACATCCTGAATAATTTTATTCTAAAAGGACTTTCTAATATTTCATACTGTATGAAAATTATGGTAAAATAAAGAACAGGATCTCTACTTGCTATCCCAGTATGATTTTCGAAAAAAGGACACGAAATGTGCTACGTAGGATTAAAAAAAATTTCCATGATTTCGAAAAATATTAAAATGACAAGTCGTCAATTTTCAAATTTTGAAAAACTGTGTCACGAAAACTAAAAGTCGCACAGCAAAGTCCTTTTCAGATTTGAATTCAGGACATCCCAAATTATCATTTTCGATCTCTAAATCGAAATTTTCAAGTACATCGATTTTCGTTAAAAATTCAAAGAGAGAAATGAGTTGAATGGATGTCCTTGTTATAGATTTGAGTCTTATGAATTCAGAAAACGTATCCTTTCTCCGATACACCAACTATTTCGTGAGCTAAGAGAAAAATTCTGTACCTCTACTTTGAATTTCATATGAAAATGTGACATCCTGAATAATTTTATTCTAAAAGGACTTTCTAATATTTCATACTGTATGAAAATGATGGTAAAATAAAGAACAGGATCTCTACTTGCTATCCCAGTATGATTTTCGAAAAAAGGACACGAAATGTGCTACGTAGGATTAAAAAAAATTTCCATGATTTCGAAAAATATTAAAATGACAAGTCGTCAATTTTCAAATTTTGAAAAATTGTGTCACGAAAACTAAAAGTCGCACAGCCAAGTCCTTTTCAGATTTGAATTCAGGACATCCCAAATTATCATTTTCGATCTCTAAATCGAAATTTTCAAGTACATCGATTTTCGTTAAAAATTCAAAGAGGCCTTTGATTTTTTTCCTCGATTTTTGGGTCAACATTTTTTTTGCTCAGAAATGAGTTGAATGGGTGTCCTTGTTATAGATTTGAGTCTTATGAATTCAGAAAACGTATCCTTTCTCCGATACACCAACTATTTCGTGAGCTAAGAGAAAAATTCTGTACCTCTACTTTGAATTTCATATGAAAATGTGACATCCTGAATAATTTTATTCTAAAAGGACTTTCTAATATTTCATACTGTATGAAAATGATGGTAAAATAAAGAACGGGATCTCTACTTTCTACTAAAGTATGATTTTTGAATATAGGACACGAAATGTGCTACGTAGGATTAAAAAATATTTTCAATGATTTCCAATATATGAAATTGAGAACTCATCATTTTTTGCAAATTTTGAAAAGCTGTATCTCGAACACTAAAAGTCGCACAGCTAAGTCCTTTTCAGATTTGAATTCAGGACATCCCAAATTATCATTTTCAATCTCTAAATCGAAATTTTCAAGTACATCGATTTTCGTTAAAAATTCAAAGAGGTTAGCCTTTGATTTTTTTCCTCGATTTTTGGGTCAACATTTTTTTTGCTCAGAAATGAGTTGAATGGGTGTCCTTGTTATAGATTTGAGTCTTATGAATTCAGAAAACGTATCCTTTCTCCGATACACCAACTATTTCGTGAGCTAAGAGAAAAATTCTGTACCTCTACTTTGAATTTCATATGAAAATGTGACATCCTGAATAATTTTATTCTAAAAGGACTTTCTAATATTTAATACTGTATGAAAATGATGGTAAAATAAAGAACGGGATCTCTACTTTCTACTAAAGTATGATTTTTGAATATAGGACACGAAATGTGCTACGTAGGATTAAAAAATATTTTCAATGATTTCCAATATATGAAATTGAGAACTCATCATTTTTTGCAAATTTTGAAAAGCTGTATCTCGAACACTAAAAGTCGCACAGCCAAGTCCTTTTCAGATTTGAATTCAGGACATCCCAAATTATCATTTTCGATCTCTAAATCGAAATTTTCAAGTACATCGATTTTCGTTAAAAATTCAAAGAGAGAAATGAGTTGAATGGATGTCCTTGTTATAGATTTGAGTCTTATGAATTCAGAAAACGTATCCTTTCTCCGATACACCAACTATTTCGTGAGCTAAGAGAAAAATTCTGTACCTCTACTTTGAATTTCATATGAAAATGTGACATCCTGAATAATTTTATTCTAAAAGGACTTTCTAATATTTCATACTGTATGAAAATGATGGTAAAATAAAGAACGGGATCTCTACTTTCTACTAAAGTATGATTTTTGAATATAGGACACGAAATGTGCTACGTAGGATTAAAAAATATTTTCAATGATTTCCAATATATGAAATTGAGAACTCATCATTTTTTGCAAATTTTGAAAAGCTGTATCTCGAACACTAAAAGTCGCACAGCTAAGTCCTTTTCAGATTTGAATTCAGGACATCCCAAATTATCATTTTCAATCTCTAAATCGAAATTTTCAAGTACATCGATTTTCGTTAAAAATTCAAAGAGGTTAGCCTTTGATTTTTTTCCTCGATTTTTGGGTCAACATTTTTTTTGCTCAGAAATGAGTTGAATGGGTGTCCTTGTTATAGATTTGAGTCTTATGAATTCAGAAAACGTATCCTTTCTCCGATACACCAACTATTTCGTGAGCTAAGAGAAAAATTCTGTACCTCTACTTTGAATTTCATATGAAAATGTGACATCCTGAATAATTTTATTCTAAAAGGACTTTCTAATATTTCATACTGTATGAAAATTATGGTAAAATAAAGAACAGGATCTCTACTTGCTATCCCAGTATGATTTTCGAAAAAAGGACACGAAATGTGCTACGTAGGATTAAAAAAAATTTCCATGATTTCGAAAAATATTAAAATGACAAGTCGTCAATTTTCAAATTTTGAAAAACTGTGTCACGAAAACTAAAAGTCGCACAGCAAAGTCCTTTTCAGATTTGAATTCAGGACATCCCAAATTATCATTTTCGATCTCTAAATCGAAATTTTCAAGTACATCGATTTTCGTTAAAAATTCAAAGAGAGAAATGAGTTGAATGGATGTCCTTGTTATAGATTTGAGTCTTATGAATTCAGAAAACGTATCCTTTCTCCGATACACCAACTATTTCGTGAGCTAAGAGAAAAATTCTGTACCTCTACTTTGAATTTCATATGAAAATGTGACATCCTGAATAATTTTATTCTAAAAGGACTTTCTAATATTTCATACTGTATGAAAATGATGGTAAAATAAAGAACAGGATCTCTACTTGCTATCCCAGTATGATTTTCGAAAAAAGGACACGAAATGTGCTACGTAGGATTAAAAAAAATTTCCATGATTTCGAAAAATATTAAAATGACAAGTCGTCAATTTTCAAATTTTGAAAAATTGTGTCACGAAAACTAAAAGTCGCACAGCCAAGTCCTTTTCAGATTTGAATTCAGGACATCCCAAATTATCATTTTCGATCTCTAAATCGAAATTTTCAAGTACATCGATTTTCGTTAAAAATTCAAAGAGGCCTTTGATTTTTTTCCTCGATTTTTGGGTCAACATTTTTTTTGCTCAGAAATGAGTTGAATGGGTGTCCTTGTTATAGATTTGAGTCTTATGAATTCAGAAAACGTATCCTTTCTCCGATACACCAACTATTTCGTGAGCTAAGAGAAAAATTCTGTACCTCTACTTTGAATTTCATATGAAAATGTGACATCCTGAATAATTTTATTCTAAAAGGACTTTCTAATATTTCATACTGTATGAAAATGATGGTAAAATAAAGAACGGGATCTCTACTTTCTACTAAAGTATGATTTTTGAATATAGGACACGAAATGTGCTACGTAGGATTAAAAAATATTTTCAATGATTTCCAATATATGAAATTGAGAACTCATCATTTTTTGCAAATTTTGAAAAGCTGTATCTCGAACACTAAAAGTCGCACAGCTAAGTCCTTTTCAGATTTGAATTCAGGACATCCCAAATTATCATTTTCAATCTCTAAATCGAAATTTTCAAGTACATCGATTTTCGTTAAAAATTCAAAGAGGTTAGCCTTTGATTTTTTTCCTCGATTTTTGGGTCAACATTTTTTTTGCTCAGAAATGAGTTGAATGGGTGTCCTTGTTATAGATTTGAGTCTTATGAATTCAGAAAACGTATCCTTTCTCCGATACACCAACTATTTCGTGAGCTAAGAGAAAAATTCTGTACCTCTACTTTGAATTTCATATGAAAATGTGACATCCTGAATAATTTTATTCTAAAAGGACTTTCTAATATTTAATACTGTATGAAAATGATGGTAAAATAAAGAACGGGATCTCTACTTTCTACTAAAGTATGATTTTTGAATATAGGACACGAAATGTGCTACGTAGGATTAAAAAATATTTTCAATGATTTCCAATATATGAAATTGAGAACTCATCATTTTTTGCAAATTTTGAAAAGCTGTATCTCGAACACTAAAAGTCGCACAGCCAAGTCCTTTTCAGATTTGAATTCAGGACATCCCAAATTATCATTTTCGATCTCTAAATCGAAATTTTCAAGTACATCGATTTTCGTTAAAAATTCAAAGAGGTTAGCCTTTGATTTTTTTCCTCGATTTTTGGGTCAACATTTTTTTTGCTCAGAAATGAGTTGAATGGATGTCCTTGTTATAGATTTGAGTCTTATGAATTCAGAAAACGTATCCTTTCTCCGATACACCAACTATTTCGTGAGCTAAGAGAAAAATTCTGTACCTCTACTTTGAATTTCATATGAAAATGTGACATCCTGAATAATTTTATTCTAAAAGGACTTTCTAATATTTCATACTGTATGAAAATGATGGTAAAATAAAGAACGGGATCTCTTCTTTCTACTAAAGTATGATTTTTGAATATAGGACACGAAATGTGCTACGTAGGATTAAAAAATATTTTCAATGATTTCCAATATATGAAATTGAGAAATCATCATTTTTTGCAAATTTTGAAAAGCTGTATCTCGAACACTAAAAGTCGCACAGCCAAGTCCTTTTCAGATTTGAATTCAGGACATCCCAAATTATCATTTTCAATCTCTAAATCGAAATTTTCAAGTACATCGATTTTCGTTGAAAATTCAAAGAGGCCTTTGATTTTTTTCCTCGATTTTTGGGTCAACATTTTTTTTGCTCAGAAATGAGTTGAATGGATGTCCTTGTTATAGATTTGAGTCTTATGAATTCAGAAAACGTATGCTTTCTCCGATACACCAACTATTTCGTGAGCTAAGAGAAAAATTCTGTACCTCTACTTTGAATTTCATATGAAAATGTGACATCCTGAATAATTTTATTCTAAAAGGACTTTCTAATATTTCATTTTGCATGGATGTGATCTCAAAATAAAGAACGGGATCTCTACTTTCTACTAAAGTATGATTTTTGAATATAGGACAGGAAATGTGCTACGTAGGATTAAAAAATATTTTCAATGATTTCCAATATATGAAATTGAGAACTCATCATTTTTTGCAAATTTTGAAAAGCTGTATCTCGAACACTAAAAGTCGCACAGCCAAGTCCTTTTCAGATTTGAATTCGGGACATCCCAAATTATCATTTTCAATCTCTAAATCGAAATTTTCAAGTACATCGATTTTCGTTAAAAATTCAAAGAGGTTAGCCTTTGATTTTTTTCCTCGATTTTTGGGTCAACATTTTTTTTGCTCAGAAATGAGTTGAATGGATGTCCTTGTTATAGATTTGAGTCTTATGAATTCAGAAAACGTATCCTTTCTCCGATACACCAACTATTTCGTGAGCTAAGAGAAAAATTCTGTACCTCTACTTTGAATTTCATATGAAAATGTGACATCCTGAATAATTTTATTCTAAAAGGACTTTCTAATATTTCATACTGTATGAAAATGATGGTAAAATAAAGAACGGGATCTCTTCTTTCTACTAAAGTATGATTTTTGAATATAGGACACGAAATGTGCTACGTAGGATTAAAAAATATTTTCAATGATTTCCAATATATGAAATTGAGAAATCATCATTTTTTGCAAACTTTGAAAAGTTGTATCTCGAACACTAAAAGTCGCACAGCCAAGTCCTTTTCAGATTTGAATTCAGAACATCCCAAATTATCATTTTCAATCTCTAAATCGAAATTTTCAAGTACATCGATTTTCGTTAAAAATTCAAAGAGATTTTTTTCCTCGATTTTTAGGTCAACATTTTTTTTGCTCAGAAATGAGTTGAATGGGTGTCCTTGTTATAGATTTGAGTCTTATGAATTCAGAAAACGTATCCTTTCTCCGATACACCAACTATTTCGTGAGCTAAGAGAAAAATTCTGTACCTCTACTTTGAATTTCATATGAAAATGTGACATCCTGAATAATTTTATTCTAAAAGGACTTTCTAATATTTCATACTGTTTGAAAATAATGGTAAAATAAAAAACGGGATCTCTACTTTCTACTAAAGTATGATTTTTGAATATAGAACACGAAATGTGCTACGTAGGATTAAAAAATATTTGCAATGATTTCCAATATATGAAATTGAGAACTCATCATTTTTTGCAAATTTTGAAAAGCTGTATCTCGAACACTAAAAGTCGCACAGCTAAGTCCTTTTCAGATTTGAATTCAGGACATCCCAAATTATCATTTTCAATCTCTAAATCGAAATTTTCAAGTACATCGATTTTCGTTGAAAATTCAAAGAGGTTAGCCTTTGATTTTTTTCCTCGATTTTTGGGTCAACATTTTTTTTGCTCAGAAATGAGTTGAATGGGTGTCCTTGTTATAGATTTGAGTCTTATGAATTCAGAAAACGTATCCTTTCTCCGATACACCAACTATTTCGTGAGCTAAGAGAAAAATTCTGTACCTCTACTTTGAATTTCATATGAAAATGTGACATCCTGAATAATTTTATTCTAAAAGGACTTTCTAATATTTCATACTGTATGAAAATGATGGTAAAATAAAGAACAGGATCTTTACTTGCTATACCGGTATGATCTTCGCAAAAAGGACACGAATTGTGCTACTTAGGATTAAAAAATATTTTCAATGATTTCCAATATATGAAATTGAGAACTCATCATTTTTTGCAAATTTTGAAAAGCTGTATCTCGAACACTAAAAGTCGCACAGCCAAGTCCTTTTCAGATTTGAATTCAGGACATCCCAAATTATCATTTTCGATCTCTAAATCGAAATTTTCAAGTACATCGATTTTCGTTGAAAATTCAAAGAGGCCTTTGATTTTTTTCCTCGATTTTTGGGTCAACATTTTTTTTGCTCAGAAATGAGTTGAATGGGTGTCCTTGTTATAGATTTGAGTCTTATGAATTCAGAAAACGTATCCTTTCTCCGATACACCAACTATTTTGTGAGCTAAGAGAAAAATTCTGTACCTCTACTTTGAATTTCATATGAAAATGTGACATCCTGAATAATTTTATTCTAAAAGGACTTTCTAATATTTAATACTGTATGAAAATGATGGTAAAATAAAGAACGGGATCTCTACTTTCTACTAAAGTATGATTTTTGAATATAGGACACGAAATGTGCTACGTAGGATTAAAAAATATTTTCAATGATTTCCAATATATGAAATTGAGAACTCATCATTTTTTGCAAATTTTGAAAAGCTGTATCTCGAACACTAAAAGTCGCACAGCCAAGTCCTTTTCAGATTTGAATTCAGGACATCCCAAATTATCATTTTCGATCTCTAAATCGAAATTTTCAAGTACATCGATTTTCGTTGAAAATTCAAAGAGGCCTTTGATTTTTTTCCTCGATTTTTGGGTCAACATTTTTTTTGCTCAGAAATGAGTTGAATGGGTGTCCTTGTTATAGATTTGAGTCTTTTGAATTCAGAGAACGTATCCTTTCTCCGATACACCAACTATTTCGTGAGCTAAGAGAAAAATTCTGTACCTCTACTTTGAATTTCATATGAAAATGTGACATCCTGAATAATTTTATTCTAAAAGGACTTTCTAATATTTCATACTGTATGAAAATGATGGTAAAATAAAGAACAGGATCTTTACTTGCTATACCGGTATGATCTTCGCAAAAAGGACACGAATTGTGCTACGTAGGATTAAAAAATATTTTCAATGATTTCCAATATATGAAATTGAGAACTCATCATTTTTTGCAAATTTTGAAAAGCTGTATCTCGAACACTAAAAGTCGCACAGCCAAGTCCTTTTCAGATTTGAATTCAGGACATCCCAAATTATCATTTTCAATCTCTAAATCGAAATTTTCAAGTACATCGATTTTCGTTGAAAATTCAAAGAGGCCTTTGATTTTTTTCCTCGATTTTTGGGTCAACATTTTTTTTGCTCAGAAATGAGTTGAATGGGTGTCCTTGTTATAGATTTGAGTCTTATGAATTCAGAAAACGTATCCTTTCTCCGATACACCAACTATTTCGTGAGCTAAGAGAAAAATTCTGTACCTCTACTTTGAATTTCATATGAAAATGTGACATCCTGAATAATTTTATTCTAAAAGGACTTTCTAATATTTCATACTGTATGAAAATGATGGTAAAATAAAGAACAGGATCTCTACTTGCTATCCCAGTATGATTTTCGAAAAAAGGACACGAAATGTGCTACGTAGGATTAAAAAAAATTTCCATGATTTCGAAAAATATTAAAATGACAAGTCGTCAATTTTCAAATTTTGAAAAATTGTGTCACGAAAACTAAAAGTCGCACAGCCAAGTCCTTTTCAGATTTGAATTCAGGACATCCCAAATTATCATTTTCGATCTCTAAATCGAAATTTTCAAGTACATCGATTTTCGTTAAAAATTCAAAGAGGTTAGCCTTTGATTTTTTTTTCTCGATTTTTAGGTCAACATTTTTTTTGCTCAGAAATGAGTTGAATGGATGTCCTTGTTATAGATTTGAGTCTTATGAATTCAGAAAACGTATCCTTTCTCCGATACACCAACTATTTCGTGAGCTAAGAGAAAAATTCTGTACCTCTACTTTGAATTTCATATGAAAATGTGACATCCTGAATAATTTTATTCTAAAAGGACTTTCTAATATTTCATACTGTATGAAAATGATGGTAAAATAAAGAACGGGATCTCTACTTTCTACTAAAGTATGATTTTTGAATATAGGACACGAAATGTGCTACGTAGGATTAAAAAATATTTTCAATGATTTCCAATATATGAAATTGAGAACTCATCATTTTTTGCAAATTTTGAAAAGCTGTATCTCGAACACTAAAAGTCGCACAGCCAAGTCCTTTTCAGATTTGAATTCGGGACATCCCAAATTATCATTTTCAATCTCTAAATCGAAATTTTCAAGTACATCGATTTTCGTTAAAAATTCAAAGAGGTTAGCCTTTGATTTTTTTCCTCGATTTTTGGGTCAACATTTTTTTTGCTCAGAAATGAGTTGAATGGATGTCCTTGTTATAGATTTGAATCTTATGAATTCAGAAAACGTATCCTTTCTCCGATACACCAACTATTTCGTGAGCTAAGAGAAAAATTCTGTACCTCTACTTTGAATTTCATATGAAAATGTGACATCCTGAATAATTTTATTCTAAAAGGACTTTCTAATATTTCATACTGTATGAAAATGATGGTAAAATAAAGAACGGGATCTCTTCTTTCTACTAAAGTATGATTTTTGAATATAGGACACGAAATGTGCTACGTAGGATTAAAAAATATTTTCAATGATTTCCAATATATGAAATTGAGAAATCATCATTTTTTGCAAACTTTGAAAAGCTGTATCTCGAACACTAAAAGTCGTACAGCCAAGTCCTTTTCAGATTTGAATTCAGAACATCCCAAATTATCATTTTCAATCTCTAAATCGAAATTTTCAAGTACATCGATTTTCGTTAAAAATTCAAAGAGATTTTTTTCCTCGATTTTTAGGTCAACATTTTTTTTGCTCAGAAATGAGTTGAATGGGTGTCCTTGTTATAGATTTGAGTCTTATGAATTCAGAAAACGTATCCTTTCTCCGATACACCAACTATTTCGTGAGCTAAGAGAAAAATTCTGTACCTCTACTTTGAATTTCATATGAAAATGTGACATCCTGAATAATTTTATTCTAAAAGGACTTTCTAATATTTCATACTGTATGAAAATGATGGTAAAATAAAGAACGGGATCTCTACTTTCTACTAAAGTATGATTTTTGAATATAGAACACGAAATGTGCTACGTAGGATTAAAAAATATTTTCAATGATTTCCAATATATGAAATTGAGAAATCATCATTTTTTGCAAATTTTGAAAAGCTGTATCTCGAACACTAAAAGTCGCACAGCCAAGTCCTTTTCAGATTTGAATTCAGGACATCCCAAATTATCATTTTCAATCTCTAAATCGAAATTTTCAAGTACATCGATTTTCGTTGAAAATTCAAAGAGGCCTTTGATTTTTTTCCTCGATTTTTGGGTCAACATTTTTTTTGCTCAGAAATGAGTTGAATGGGTGTCCTTGTTATAGATTTGAGTCTTATGAATTCAGAAAACGTATCCTTTCTCCGATACACCAACTATTTCGTGAGCTAAGAGAAAAATTCTGTACCTCTACTTTGAATTTCATATGAAAATGTGACATCCTGAATAATTTTATTCTAAAAGGACTTTCTAATATTTCATACTGTTTGAAAATGATGGTAAAATAAAGAACGGGATCTCTACTTTCTACTAAAGTATGATTTTTGAATATAGAACACGAAATGTGCTACGTAGGATTAAAAAATATTTTCAATGATTTCCAATATATGAAATTGAGAAATCATCATTTTTTGCAAATTTTGAAAAGCTGTATCTCGAACACTAAAAGTCGCACAGCCAAGTCCTTTTCAGATTTGAATTCAGGACATCCCAAATTATCATTTTCAATCTCTAAATCGAAATTTTCAAGTACATCGATTTTCGTTGAAAATTCAAAGAGGCCTTTGATTTTTTTCCTCGATTTTTGGGTCAACATTTTTTTTGCTCAGAAATGAGTTGAATGGGTGTCCTTGTTATAGATTTGAGTCTTATGAATTCAGAAAACGTATCCTTTCTCCGATACACCAACTATTTCGTGAGCTAAGAGAAAAATTCTGTACCTCTACTTTGAATTTCATATGAAAATGTGACATCCTGAATAATTTTATTCTAAAAGGACTTTCTAATATTTCATACTGTTTGAAAATGATGGTAAAATAAAGAACGGGATCTCTACTTTCTACTAAAGTATGATTTTTGAATATAGAACACGAAATGTGCTACGTAGGATTAAAAAATATTTGCAATGATTTCCAATATATGAAATTGAGAACTCATCATTTTTTGCAAATTTTGAAAAGCTGTATCTCGAACACTAAAAGTCGCACAGCTAAGTCCTTTTCAGATTTGAATTCAGGATATCCCAAATTCTCATTTTCAATCTCTAAATCGAAATTTTCAAGTACATCGATTTTCGTTAAAAATTCAAAGAGGTTAGCCTTTGATTTTTTTCCTCGATTTTTGGGTCAACATTTTTTTTGCTCAGAAATGAGTTGAATGGGTGTCCTTGTTATAGATTTGAGTCTTATGAATTCAGAAAACGTATCCTTTCTCCGATACACCAACTATTTCGTGAGCTAAGAGAAAAATTCTGTACCTCTACTTTGAATTTCATATGAAAATGTGACATCCTGAATAATTTTATTCTAAAAGGACTTTCTAATATTTCATACTGTATGAAAATGATGGTAAAATAAAGAACAGGATCTTTACTTGCTATACCGGTATGATCTTCGCAAAAAGGACACGAATTGTGCTACTTAGGATTAAAAAATATTTTCAATGATTTCCAATATATGAAATTGAGAACTCATCATTTTTTGCAAATTTTGAAAAGCTGTATCTCGAACACTAAAAGTCGCACAGCCAAGTCCTTTTCAGATTTGAATTCAGGACATCCCAAATTATCATTTTCGATCTCTAAATCGAAATTTTCAAGTACATCGATTTTCGTTAAAAATTCAAAGAGGTTATTTTTTTCCTCGATTTTTGGGTCAACATTTTTTTTGCTCAGAAATGAGTTGAATGGGTGTCCTTGTTATAGATTTGAGTCTTATGAATTCAGAAAACGTATCCTTTCTCCGATACACCAACTATTTCGTGAGCTAAGAGAAAAATTCTGTACCTCTACTTTGAATTTCATATGAAAATGTGACATCCTGAATAATTTTATTCTAAAAGGACTTTCTAATATTTAATACTGTATGAAAATGATGGTAAAATAAAGAACGGGATCTCTACTTTCTACTAAAGTATGATTTTTGAATATAGGACACGAAATGTGCTACGTAGGATTAAAAAATATTTTCAATGATTTCCAATATATAAAATTGAGAACTCATCATTTTTTGCAAATTTTGAAAAGCTGTATCTCGAACACTAAAAGTCGCACAGCCAAGTCCTTTTCAGATTTGAATTCAGGACATCCCAAATTATCATTTTCGATCTCTAAATCGAAATTTTCAAGTACATCGATTTTCGTTAAAAATTCAAAGAGGTTAGCCTTTGATTTTTTTCCTCGATTTTTGGGTCAACATTTTTTTTGCTCAGAAATGAGTTGAATGGATGTCCTTGTTATAGATTTGAGTCTTATGAATTCAGAAAACGTATCCTTTCTCCGATACACCAACTATTTCGTGAGCTAAGAGAAAAATTCTGTACCTCTACTTTGAATTTCATATGAAAATGTGACATCCTGAATAATTTTATTCTAAAAGGACTTTCTAATATTTCATACTGTATGAAAATGATGGTAAAATAAAGAACGGGATCTCTTCTTTCTACTAAAGTATGATTTTTGAATATAGGACACGAAATGTGCTACGTAGGATTAAAAAATATTTTCAATGATTTCCAATATATGAAATTGAGAAATCATCATTTTTTGCAAATTTTGAAAAGCTGTATCTCGAACACTAAAAGTCGCACAGCCAAGTCCTTTTCAGATTTGAATTCAGGACATCCCAAATTATCATTTTCAATCTCTAAATCGAAATTTTCAAGTACATCGATTTTCGTTGAAAATTCAAAGAGGCCTTTGATTTTTTTCCTCGATTTTTGGGTCAACATTTTTTTTGCTCAGAAATGAGTTGAATGGGTGTCCTTGTTATAGATTTGAGTCTTATGAATTCAGAAAACGTATCCTTTCTCCGATACACCAACTATTTCGTGAGCTAAGAGAAAAATTCTGTACCTCTACTTTGAATTTCATATGAAAATGTGACATCCTGAATAATTTTATTCTAAAAGGACTTTCTAATATTTCATACTGTATGAAAATGATGGTAAAATAAAGAACAGGATCTTTACTTGCTATCCCAGTATGATTTTTGAATATAGGACACGAAATGTGCTACGTAGGATTAAAAAATATTTTCAATGATTTCCAATATATGAAATTGAGAAATCATCATTTTTTGCAAATTTTGAAAAGCTGTATCTCGAACACTAAAAGTCGCACAGCCAAGTCCTTTTCAGATTTGAATTCAGGACATCCCAAATTATCATTTTCAATCTCTAAATCGAAATTTTCAAGTACATCGATTTTCGTTGAAAATTCAAAGAGGCCTTTGATTTTTTTCCTCGATTTTTGGGTCAACATTTTTTTTGCTCAGAAATGAGTTGAATGGATGTCCTTGTTATAGATTTGAGTCTTATGAATTCAGAAAACGTATGCTTTCTCCGATACACCAACTATTTCGTGAGCTAAGAGAAAAATTCTGTACCTCTACTTTGAATTTCATATGAAAATGTGACATCCTGAATAATTTTATTCTAAAAGGACTTTCTAATATTTCATTTTGCATGGATGTGATCTCAAAATAAAGAACGGGATCTCTACTTTCTACTAAAGTATGATTTTTGAATATAGGACACGAAATGTGCTACGTAGGATTAAAAAATATTTTCAATGATTTCCAATATATGAAATTGAGAAATCATCATTTTTTGCAAATTTTGAAAAGCTGTATCTCGAACACTAAAAGTCGCACAGCCAAGTCCTTTTCAGATTTGAATTCAGGACATCCCAAATTATCATTTTCGATCTCTAAATCGAAATTTTCAAGTACATCGATTTTCGTTGAAAATTCAAAGAGGCCTTTGATTTTTTTCCTCGATTTTTGGGTCAACATTTTTTTTGCTCAGAAATGAGTTGAATGGGTGTCCTTGTTATAGATTTGAGTCTTATGAATTCAGAAAACGTATCCTTTCTCCGATACACCAACTATTTCGTGAGCTAAGAGAAAAATTCTGTACCTCTACTTTGAATTTCATATGAAAATGTGACATCCTGAATAATTTTATTCTAAAAGGACTTTCTAATATTTCATACTGTATGAAAATGATGGTAAAATAAAGAACAGGATCTTTACTTGCTATACCGGTATGATCTTCGCAAAAAGGACACGAATTGTGCTACTTAGGATTAAAAAATATTTTCAATGATTTCCAATATATGAAATTGAGAACTCATCATTTTTTGCAAATTTTGAAAAGCTGTATCTCGAACACTAAAAGTCGCACAGCCAAGTCCTTTTCAGATTTGAATTCAGGACATCCCAAATTATCATTTTCGATCTCTAAATCGAAATTTTCAAGTACATCGATTTTCGTTAAAAATTCAAAGAGGTTATTTTTTTCCTCGATTTTTGGGTCAACATTTTTTTTGCTCAGAAATGAGTTGAATGGGTGTCCTTGTTATAGATTTGAGTCTTATGAATTCAGAAAACGTATCCTTTCTCCGATACACCAACTATTTCGTGAGCTAAGAGAAAAATTCTGTACCTCTACTTTGAATTTCATATGAAAATGTGACATCCTGAATAATTTTATTCTAAAAGGACTTTCTAATATTTAATACTGTATGAAAATGATGGTAAAATAAAGAACGGGATCTCTACTTTCTACTAAAGTATGATTTTTGAATATAGGACACGAAATGTGCTACGTAGGATTAAAAAATATTTTCAATGATTTCCAATATATGAAATTGAGAACTCATCATTTTTTGCAAATTTTGAAAAGCTGTATCTCGAACACTAAAAGTCGCACAGCCAAGTCCTTTTCAGATTTGAATTCAGGACATCCCAAATTATCATTTTCGATCTCTAAATCGAAATTTTCAAGTACATCGATTTTCGTTAAAAATTCAAAGAGGTTAGCCTTTGATTTTTTTCCTCGATTTTTGGGTCAACATTTTTTTTGCTCAGAAATGAGTTGAATGGATGTCCTTGTTATAGATTTGAGTCTTATGAATTCAGAAAACGTATCCTTTCTCCGATACACCAACTATTTCGTGAGCTAAGAGAAAAATTCTGTACCTCTACTTTGAATTTCATATGAAAATGTGACATCCTGAATAATTTTATTCTAAAAGGACTTTCTAATATTTAATACTGTATGAAAATGATGGTAAAATAAAGAACGGGATCTCTTCTTTCTACTAAAGTATGATTTTTGAATATAGGACACGAAATGTGCTACGTAGGATTAAAAAATATTTTCAATGATTTCCAATATATGAAATTGAGAAATCATCATTTTTTGCAAATTTTGAAAAGCTGTATCTCGAACACTAAAAGTCGCACAGCCAAGTCCTTTTCAGATTTGAATTCAGGACATCCCAAATTATCATTTTCAATCTCTAAATCGAAATTTTCAAGTACATCGATTTTCGTTGAAAATTCAAAGAGGCCTTTGATTTTTTTCCTCGATTTTTGGGTCAACATTTTTTTTGCTCAGAAATGAGTTGAATGGGTGTCCTTGTTATAGATTTGAGTCTTATGAATTCAGAAAACGTATCCTTTCTCCGATACACCAACTATTTCGTGAGCTAAGAGAAAAATTCTGTACCTCTACTTTGAATTTCATATGAAAATGTGACATCCTGAATAATTTTATTCTAAAAGGACTTTCTAATATTTCATACTGTATGAAAATGATGGTAAAATAAAGAACAGGATCTTTACTTGCTATCCCAGTATGATTTTTGAATATAGGACACGAAATGTGCTACGTAGGATTAAAAAATATTTTCAATGATTTCCAATATATGAAATTGAGAAATCATCATTTTTTGCAAATTTTGAAAAGCTGTATCTCGAACACTAAAAGTCGCACAGCCAAGTCCTTTTCAGATTTGAATTCAGGACATCCCAAATTATCATTTTCAATCTCTAAATCGAAATTTTCAAGTACATCGATTTTCGTTGAAAATTCAAAGAGGCCTTTGATTTTTTTCCTCGATTTTTGGGTCAACATTTTTTTTGCTCAGAAATGAGTTGAATGGATGTCCTTGTTATAGATTTGAGTCTTATGAATTCAGAAAACGTATGCTTTCTCCGATACACCAACTATTTCGTGAGCTAAGAGAAAAATTCTGTACCTCTACTTTGAATTTCATATGAAAATGTGACATCCTGAATAATTTTATTCTAAAAGGACTTTCTAATATTTCATTTTGCATGGATGTGATCTCAAAATAAAGAACGGGATCTCTACTTTCTACTAAAGTATGATTTTTGAATATAGGACACGAAATGTGCTACGTAGGATTAAAAAATATTTTCAATGATTTCCAATATATGAAATTGAGAAATCATCATTTTTTGCAAATTTTGAAAAGCTGTATCTCGAACACTAAAAGTCGCACAGCCAAGTCCTTTTCAGATTTGAATTCAGGACATCCCAAATTATCATTTTCGATCTCTAAATCGAAATTTTCAAGTACATCGATTTTCGTTAAAAATTCAAAGAGGTTAGCCTTTGATTTTTTTCCTCGATTTTTGGGTCAACATTTTTTTTGCTCAGAAATGAGTTGAATGGGTGTCCTTGTTATAGATTTGAGTCTTATGAATTCAGAAAACGTATCCTTTCTCCGATACACCAACTATTTCGTGAGCTAAGAGAAAAATTCTGTACCTCTACTTTGAATTTCATATGAAAATGTGACATCCTGAATAATTTTATTCTAAAAGGACTTTCTAATATTTCATACTGTATGAAAATGATGGTAAAATAAAGAACAGGATCTCTACTTTCTACTAAAGTATGATTTTTGAATATAGGACACGAAATGTGCTACGTAGGATTAAAAAATATTTTCAATGATTTCCAATATATGAAATTGAGAACTCATCATTTTTTGCAAATTTTGAAAAGCTGTATCTCGAACACTAAAAGTCGCACAGCCAAGTCCTTTTCAGATTTGAATTCAGGACATCCCAAATTATCATTTTCGATCTCTAAATCGAAATTTTCAAGTACATCGATTTTCGTTAAAAATTCAAAGAGCCTTTGATTTTTTTCCTCGATTTTTGGGTCAACATTTTTTTTGCTCAGAAATGAGTTGAATGGATGTCCTTGTTATAGATTTGAGTCTTATGAATTCAGAAAACGTATCCTTTCTCCGATACACCAACTATTTCGTGAGCTAAGAGAAAAATTCTGTACCTCTACTTTGAATTTCATATGAAAATGTGACATCCTGAATAATTTTATTCTAAAAGGACTTTCTAATATTTCATACTGTATGAAAATGATGGTAAAATAAAGAACGGGATCCATTCTTTCTACTAAAGTATGATTTTTGAATATAGGACACGAAATGTGCTACGTAGGATTAAAAAATATTTTCAATGATTTCCAATATATGAAATTGAGAAATCATCATTTTTTGCAAATTTTGAAAAGCTGTATCTCGAACACTAAAAGTCGCACAGCCAAGTCCTTTTCAGATTTGAATTCAGGACATCCCAAATTATCATTTTCAATCTCTAAATCGAAATTTTCAAGTACATCGATTTTCGTTGAAAATTCAAAGAGGCCTTTGATTTTTTTCCTCGATTTTTGGGTCAACATTTTTTTTGCTCAGAAATGAGTTGAATGGATGTCCTTGTTATAGACTTGAGTCGTATGAATTCAGAAAACGTATGCTTTCTCCGATACACCAACTATTTCGTGAGCTAAGAGAAAAATTCTGTACCTCTACTTTGAATTTCATATGAAAATGTGACATCCTGAATAATTTTATTCTAAAAGGACTTTCTAATATTTCATTTTGCGTGGATGTGATCTCAAAATAAAGAACGGGATCTCTACTTTCTACTAAAGTATGATTTTTGAATATAGGACAGGAAATGTGCTACGTAGGATTAAAAAATATTTTCAATGATTTCCAATATATGAAATTGAGAAATCATCATTTTTTGCAAATTTTGAAAAGCTGTATCTCGAACACTATAAGTCGCACAGCCAAGTCTTTTTCAGATTTGAATTCAGGACATCCCAAATTATCATTTTCAATCTCTAAATCGAAATTTTCAAGTACATCGATTTTCGTTAAAAATTCAAAGAGGTTAGCCTTTGATTTTTTTCCTCGATTTTTGGGTCAACATTTTTTTTGCTCAGAAATGAGTTGAATGGGTGTCCTTGTTATAGATTTGAGTCTTATGAATTCAGAAAACGTATCCTTTCTCCGATACACCAACTATTTCGTGAGCTAAGAGAAAAATTCTGTACCTCTACTTTGAATTTCATATGAAAATGTGACATCCTGAATAATTTTATTCTAAAAGGACTTTCTAATATTTCATACTGTATGAAAATTATGGTAAAATAAAGAACAGGATCTCTACTTGCTATCCCAGTATGATTTTCGAAAAAAGGACACGAAATGTGCTACGTAGGATTAAAAAAAATTTCCATGATTTCGAAAAATATTAAAATGACAAGTCGTCAATTTTCAAATTTTGAAAAACTGTGTCACGAAAACTAAAAGTCGCACAGCCAAGTCCTTTTCAGATTTGAATTCAGGACATCCCAAATTATCATTTTCGATCTCTAAATCGAAATTTTCAAGTACATCGATTTTCGTTAAAAATTCAAAGAGAGAAATGAGTTGAATGGATGTCCTTGTTATAGATTTGAGTCTTATGAATTCAGAAAACGTATCCTTTCTCCGATACACCAACTATTTCGTGAGCTAAGAGAAAAATTCTGTACCTCTACTTTGAATTTCATATGAAAATGTGACATCCTGAATAATTTTATTCTAAAAGGACTTTCTAATATTTCATACTGTATGAAAATGATGGTAAAATAAAGAACGGGATCTCTTCTTTCTACTACAGTATGATTTTTGAATATAGGACACGAAATGTGCTACGCAGGATTAAAAAATATTTTCAATGATTTCCAATATATGAAATTGAGAAATCATCATTTTTTGCAAATTTTGAAAAGCTGTATCTCGAACACTAAAAGTCGCACAGCCAAGTCCTTTTCAGATTTGAATTCGGGACATCCCAAATTATCATTTTCAATCTCTAAATCGAAATTTTCAAGTACATCGATTTTCGTTAAAAATTCAAAGAGGTTAGCCTTTGATTTTTTTCCTCGATTTTTGGGTTAACATTTTTTTTGCTCAGAAATGAGTTGAATGGATGTCCTTGTTATAGATTTGAGTCTTATGAATTCAGAAAACGTATCCTTTCTCCGATACACCGACTATTTCGTGAGCTAAGAGAAAAATTCTGTACCTCTACTTTGAATTTCATATGAAAATGTGACATCCTGAATAATTTTATTCTAAAAGGACTTTCTAATATTTCATACTGTATGAAAATGATGGTAAAATAAAGAACAGGATCTCTACTTGCTATCCCAGTATGATTTTCGAAAAAAGGACACGAAATGTGCTACGTAGGATTAAAAAAAATTTCCATGATTTCGAAAAATATTAAAATGACGAGTCGTCAATTTTCAAATTTTGAAAAATTGTGTCACGAAAACTAAAAGTCGCACAGCCAAGTCCTTTTCAGATTTGAATTCAGGACATCCCAAATTATCATTTTCAATCTCTAAATCGAAATTTTCAAGTACATTGATTTTCGTTGAAAATTCAAAGAGGCCTTTGATTTTTTTCCTCGATTTTTGGGTCAACATTTTTTTTGCTCAGAAATGAGTTGAATGGATGTCCTTGTTATAGATTTGAGTCTTATGAATTCAGAAAACGTATGCTTTCTCCGATACACCAACTATTTCGTGAGCTAAGAGAAAAATTCTGTACCTCTACTTTGAATTTCATATGAAAATGTGACATCCTGAATAATTTTATTCTAAAAGGACTTTCTAATATTTCATTTTGCGTGGATGTGATCTCAAAATAAAGAACGGGATCTCTACTTTCTACTAAAGTATGATTTTTGAATATAGGACACGAAATGTGCTACGCAGGATTAAAAAATATTTTCAATGATTTCCAATATATGAAATTGAGAAATCATCATTTTTTGCAAATTTTGAAAAGCTGTATCTCGAACACTAAAAGTCGCACAGCCAAGTCCTTTTCAGATTTGAATTCGGGACATCCCAAATTATCATTTTCAATCTCTAAATCGAAATTTTCAAGTACATCGATTTTCGTTAAAAATTCAAAGAGGTTAGCCTTTGATTTTTTTCCTCGATTTTTGGGTTAACATTTTTTTTGCTCAGAAATGAGTTGAATGGATGTCCTTGTTATAGATTTGAGTCTTATGAATTCAGAAAACGTATCCTTTCTCCGATACACCGACTATTTCGTGAGCTAAGAGAAAAATTCTGTACCTCTACTTTGAATTTCATATGAAAATGTGACATCCTGAATAATTTTATTCTAAAAGGACTTTCTAATATTTCATACTGTATGAAAATGATGGTAAAATAAAGAACAGGATCTCTACTTGCTATCCCAGTATGATTTTCGAAAAAAGGACACGAAATGTGCTACGTAGGATTAAAAAAAATTTCCATGATTTCGAAAAATATTAAAATGACGAGTCGTCAATTTTCAAATTTTGAAAAATTGTGTCACGAAAACTAAAAGTCGCACAGCCAAGTCCTTTTCAGATTTGAATTCAGGACATCCCAAATTATCATTTTCGATCTCTAAATCGAAATTTTCAAGTACATCGATTTTCGTTAAAAATTCAAAGAGCCTTTGATTTTTTTCCTCGATTTTTGGGTCAACATTTTTTTTGCTCAGAAATGAGTTGAATGGATGTCCTTGTTATAGATTTGAGTCTTATGAATTCAGAAAACGTATCCTTTCTCCGATACACCAACTATTTCGTGAGCTAAGAGAAAAATTCTGTACCTCTACTTTGAATTTCATATGAAAATGTGACATCCTGAATAATTTTATTCTAAAAGGACTTTCTAATATTTCATACTGTATGAAAATGATGGTAAAATAAAGAACGGGATCCATTCTTTCTACTAAAGTATGATTTTTGAATATAGGACACGAAATGTGCTACGTAGGATTAAAAAATATTTTCAATGATTTCCAATATATGAAATTGAGAAATCATCATTTTTTGCAAATTTTGAAAAGCTGTATCTCGAACACTAAAAGTCGCACAGCCAAGTCCTTTTCAGATTTGAATTCAGGACATCCCAAATTATCATTTTCAATCTCTAAATCGAAATTTTCAAGTACATCGATTTTCGTTGAAAATTCAAAGAGGCCTTTGATTTTTTTCCTCGATTTTTGGGTCAACATTTTTTTTGCTCAGAAATGAGTTGAATGGATGTCCTTGTTATAGATTTGAGTCTTATGAATTCAGAAAACGTATCCTTTCTCCGATACACCAACTATTTCGTGAGCTAAGAGAAAAATTCTGTACCTCTACTTTGAATTTCATATGAAAATGTGACATCCTGAATAATTTTATTCTAAAAGGACTTTCTAATATTTCATTTTGCGTGGATGTGATCTCAAAATAAAGAACGGGATCTCTACTTTCTACTAAAGTATGATTTTTGAATATAGGACACGAAATGTGCTACGCAGGATTAAAAAATATTTTCAATGATTTCCAATATATGAAATTGAGAAATCATCATTTTTTGCAAATTTTGAAAAGCTGTATCTCGAACACTAAAAGTCGCACAGCCAAGTCCTTTTCAGATTTGAATTCGGGACATCCCAAATTATCATTTTCAATCTCTAAATCGAAATTTTCAAGTACATCGATTTTCGTTAAAAATTCAAAGAGGTTAGCCTTTGATTTTTTTCCTCGATTTTTGGGTTAACATTTTTTTTGCTGAGAAATGAGTTGAATGGATGTCCTTGTTATAGATTTGAGTCTTATGAATTCAGAAAACGTATCCTTTCTCCGATACACCGACTATTTCGTGAGCTAAGAGAAAAATTCTGTACCTCTACTTTGAATTTCATATGA
The DNA here is from genome assembly GCA_932526495.1 of Bombylius major. Classification (NCBI taxonomy): domain Eukaryota; kingdom Metazoa; phylum Arthropoda; class Insecta; order Diptera; family Bombyliidae; genus Bombylius; species Bombylius major. The sequence goes on from OW052043.1 coordinate 10,308,584, forward strand.
AAATGTGACATCCTGAATAATTTTATTCTAAAAGGACTTTCTAATATTTCATTTTGCGTGGATGTGATCTCAAAATAAAGAACGGGATCTCTACTTTCTACTAAAGTATGATTTTTGAATATAGGACACGAAATGTGCTACGTAGGATTAAAAAATATTTTCAATGATTTCCAATATATGAAATTGAGAAATCATCATTTTTTGCAAATTTTGAAAAGCTGTATCTCGAACACTATAAGTCGCACAGCCAAGTCCTTTTCAGATTTGAATTCAGGACATCCCAAATTATCATTTTCAATCTCTAAATCGAAATTTTCAAGTACATCGATTTTCGTTAAAAATTCAAAGAGGTTAGCCTTTGATTTTTTTCCTCGATTTTTGGGTCAACATTTTTTTTGCTCAGAAATGAGTTGAATGGGTGTCCTTGTTATAGATTTGAGTCTTATGAATTCAGAAAACGTATCCTTTCTCCGATACACCAACTATTTCGTGAGCTAAGAGAAAAATTCTGTACCTCTACTTTGAATTTCATATGAAAATGTGACATCCTGAATAATTTTATTCTAAAAGGACTTTCTAATATTTCATACTGTATGAAAATTATGGTAAAATAAAGAACAGGATCTCTACTTGCTATCCCAGTATGATTTTCGAAAAAAGGACACGAAATGTGCTACGTAGGATTAAAAAAAATTTCCATGATTTCGAAAAATATTAAAATGACAAGTCGTCAATTTTCAAATTTTGAAAAACTGTGTCACGAAAACTAAAAGTCGCACAGCCAAGTCCTTTTCAGATTTGAATTCAGGACATCCCAAATTATCATTTTCGATCTCTAAATCGAAATTTTCAAGTACATCGATTTTCGTTAAAAATTCAAAGAGAGAAATGAGTTGAATGGATGTCCTTGTTATAGATTTGAGTCTTATGAATTCAGAAAACGTATCCTTTCTCCGATACACCAACTATTTCGTGAGCTAAGAGAAAAATTCTGTACCTCTACTTTGAATTTCATATGAAAATGTGACATCCTGAATAATTTTATTCTAAAAGGACTTTCTAATATTTCATACTGTATGAAAATGATGGTAAAATAAAGAACGGGATCTCTTCTTTCTACTAAAGTATGATTTTTGAATATAGGACACGAAATGTGCTACGCAGGATTAAAAAATATTTTCAATGATTTCCAATATATGAAATTGAGAAATCATCATTTTTTGCAAATTTTGAAAAGCTGTATCTCGAACACTAAAAGTCGCACAGCCAAGTCCTTTTCAGATTTGAATTCGGGACATCCCAAATTATCATTTTCAATCTCTAAATCGAAATTTTCAAGTACATCGATTTTCGTTAAAAATTCAAAGAGGTTAGCCTTTGATTTTTTTCCTCGATTTTTGGGTTAACATTTTTTTTGCTCAGAAATGAGTTGAATGGATGTCCTTGTTATAGATTTGAGTCTTATGAATTCAGAAAACGTATCCTTTCTCCGATACACCGACTATTTCGTGAGCTAAGAGAAAAATTCTGTACCTCTACTTTGAATTTCATATGAAAATGTGACATCCTGAATAATTTTATTCTAAAAGGACTTTCTAATATTTCATTTTGCGTGGATGTGATCTCAAAATAAAGAACGGGATCTCTACTTTCTACTAAAGTATGATTTTTGAATATAGGACACGAAATGTGCTACGTAGGATTAAAAAATATTTTCAATGATTTCCAATATATGAAATTGAGAAATCATCATTTTTTGCAAATTTTGAAAAGCTGTATCTCGAACACTAAAAGTCGCACAGCCAAGTCCTTTTCAGATTTGAATTCAGGACATCCCAAATTATCATTTTCAATCTCTAAATCGAAATTTTCAAGTACATTGATTTTCGTTAAAAATTCAAAGAGGTTAGCCTTTGATTTTTTTCCTCGATTTTTAGGTCAATGTACTTGAAAATTTCGATTTAGAGATTGAAAATGATAATTTGGGATGACCTGAATTCAAATCTGAAAAGGACTTGGCTGTGCGACTTTTAGTTTTCGTGACACAGTTTTTCAAAATTTGAAAATTGACGACTTGTCATTTTAATATTTTTCGAAATCATGGAAAATATTTTTTAATCCTACGTAGCACATTTCGTGTCCTATATTCAAAAATCATACTTTAGTAGAAAGAATGGATCCCGTTCTTTATTTTACCATCATTTTCATACAGTATGAAATATTAGAAAGTCCTTTTAGAATAAAATTATTCAGGATGTCACATTTTCATATGAAATTCAAAGTAGAGGTACAGAATTTTTCTCTTAGCTCACGAAATAGTTGGTGTATCGGAGAAAGGATACGTTTTCTGAATTCATAAGACTCAAATCTATAACAAGGACACCCATTCAACTCATTTCTGAGCAAAAAAAATGTTGACCCAAAAATCGAGGAAAAAAATCAAAGGCTCTCTTTGAATTTTTAACGAAAATCGATGTACTTGAAAATTTCGATTTAGAGATCGAAAATGATAATTTGGGATGTCCTGAATTCAAATCTGAAAAGGACTTGGCTGTGCGACTTTTAGTGTTCGAGATACAGCTTTTCAAAATTTGCAAAAAATGATGAGTTCTCAATTTCATATATTGGAAATCATTGAAAATATTTTTTAATCCTAAGTAGCACAATTCGTGTCCTTTTTGCGAAGATCATACCGGTATAGCAAGTAAAGATCCTGTTCTTTATTTTACCATCATTTTCATACAGTATGAAATATTAGAAAGTCCTTTTAAAATAAAATTATTCAGGATGTCACATTTTCATATGAAATTCAAAATACAGGTACAGAATTTTTCTCATAGCTCACGAAATAGTTGGTGTATCGGAAAAAGGATACGTTTTCTGAATTCATAAGACTCAAATCTATAACAAGGACACCCATTCAACTCATTTCTGAGCAAAAAAAATGTTGACCCAAAAATCGAGGAAAAAAATCAAAGGCCTCTTTGAATTTTCAACGAAAATCGATGTACTTGAAAATTTCGATTTAGAGATTGAAAATGATAATTTGGGATGTCCTGAATTCAAATCTGAAAAGGAATTGGCTGTGCGACTTTTAGTGTTCGAGATACAGCTTTTCAAAATTTGCAAAAAATGATGAGTTCTCAATTTCATATATTGGAAATCATTGAAAATATTTTTTAATCCTACGTAGCACATTTCGTGTCCTATATTCAAAAATCATACTTTAGTAGAAAGTAGAGATCCTGTTCTTTATTTTACCATCATTTTCATACAGTATGAAATATTAGAAAGTCCTTTTAGAATAAAATTATTCAGGATGTCACATTTTCATATGAAATTCAAAGTAGAGGTACAGAATTTTTCTCATAGCTCACGAAATAGTTGGTGTATCGGAGAAAGGATACGTTTTCTGAATTCATAAGACTCAAATCTATAACAAGGACACCCATTCAACTCATTTCTGAGCAAAAAAAATGTTGACCCAAAAATCGAGGAAAAAAATCAAAGGCCTCTTTGAATTTTTAACGAAAATCGATGTACTTGAAAATTTCGATTTAGAGATCGAAAATGATAATTTGGGATGACCTGAATTCAAATCTGAAAAGGACTTGGCTGTGCGACTTTTAGTGTTCGAGATACAGTTTTTCAAAATTTGCAAAAAATGATGAGTTCTCAATTTCATATATTGGAAATCATTGAAAATATTTTTTAATCCTACGTAGCACATTTCGTGTCCTTTTTTCGAAGATCATACTTTAGTAGAAAGTAGAGATCCTGTTTTTTATTTTACCATCATTTTCATACAATACGAAATATTACAAAGTCCTTTTAGAATAAAATTATTCAGGATGTCACATTTTCATATGAAATTCAAAATACAGGTACAGAATTTTTCTCTTAGCTCACGAAATAGTTGGTGTATCGGAGAAAGGATACGTTTTCTGAATTCATAAGACTCAAATCTATAACAAGGACACCCATTCAACTCATTTCTGAGCAAAAAAAATGTTGACCCAAAAATCGAGGAAAAAAATCAAAGGCCTCTTTGAATTTTCAACGAAAATCGATGTACTTGAAAATTTCGATTTAGAGATTGAAAATGATAATTTGGGATGTCCTGAATTCAAATCTGAAAAGGACTTGGCTGTGCGACTTTTAGTGTTCGAGATACAGCTTTTCAAAATTTGCAAAAAATGATGAGTTCTCAATTTCATATATTGGAAATCATTGAAAATATTTTTTAATCCTACGTAGCACATTTCGTGTCCTATATTCAAAAATCATACTTTAGTAGAAAGTAGAGATCCTGTTCTTTATTTTACCATCATTTTCATACAGTATGAAATATTAGAAAGTCCTTTTAGAATAAAATTATTCAGGATGTCACATTTTCATATGAAATTCAAAGTAGAGGTACAGAATTTTTCTCATAGCTCACGAAATAGTTGGTGTATCGGAGAAAGGATACGTTTTCTGAATTCATAAGACTCAAATCTATAACAAGGACACCCATTCAACTCATTTCTGAGCAAAAAAAATGTTGACCCAAAAATCGAGGAAAAAAATCAAAGGCCTCTTTGAATTTTTAACGAAAATCGATGTACTTGAAAATTTCGATTTAGAGATCGAAAATGATAATTTGGGATGACCTGAATTCAAATCTGAAAAGGACTTGGCTGTGCGACTTTTAGTTTTCGTGACACAGTTTTTCAAAATTTGAAAATTGACGACTTGTCATTTTAATATTTTTCGAAATCATGGAAAATATTTTTTAATCCTACGTAGCACATTTCGTGTCCTTTTTTCGAAGATCATACTTTAGTAGAAAGTAGAGATCTTGTTCTTTATTTTACCATCATTTTCATACAGTATGAAATATTAGAAAGTCCTTTTAGAATAAAATTATTCAGGATGTCACATTTTCATATGAAATTCAAAATACAGGTACAGAATTTTTCTCTTAGCTCACGAAATAGTTGGTGTATCGGAGAAAGGATACGTTTTCTGAATTCATAAGACTCAAATCTATAACAAGGACACCCATTCAACTCATTTCTGAGCAAAAAAAATGTTGACCCAAAAATCGAGGAAAAAAATCAAAGGCTAACTCTTTGAATTTTTAACGAAAATCGATGTACTTGAAAATTTCGATTTAGAGATTGAAAATGATAATTTGGGATGTCCTGAATTCAAATCTGAAAAGGACTTGGCTGTGCGACTTTTAGTTTTCGTGACACAGTTTTTCAAAATTTGAAAATTGACGACTTGTCATTTTAATATTTTTCGAAATCATGGAAAATATTTTTTAATCCTACGTAGCACATTTCGTGTCCTTTTTTCGAAGATCATACTTTAGTAGAAAGTAGAGATCCTGTTCTTTTTTTTACCATCATTTTCATACAATACGAAATATTAGAAAGTCCTTTTAGAATAAAATTATTCAGGATGTCACATTTTCATATGAAATTCAAAGTAGAGGTACAGAATTTTTATCTTAGCTCACGAAATAGTGGTGTATCGGAAAAAGGATACGTTTTCTGAATTCATAAGACTCAAATCTATAACAAGGACACCCATTCAACTCATTTCTGAGCAAAAAAAATGTTGACCCAAAAATCGAGGAAAAAAATCAAAGGCCTCTTTGAATTTTCAACGAAAATCGATGTACTTGAAAATTTCGATTTAGAGATTGAAAATGATAATTTGGGATGTCCTGAATTCAAATCTGAAAAGGACTTGGCTGTGCGACTTTTAGTTTTCGTGACACAGTTTTTCAAAATTTGAAAATTGACGACTTGTCATTTTAATATTTTTCGAAATCATTGAAAATATTTTTTAATCCTACGTAGCACATTTCGTGTCCTTTTTTCGAAGATCATACTTTAGTAGAAAGTAGAGATCCTGTTCTTTATTTTACCATCATTTTCATACAGTATGAAATATTAGAAAGTCCTTTTAGAATAAAATTATTCAGGATGTCACATTTTCATATGAAATTCAAAATACAGGTACAGAATTTTTCTCTTAGCTCACGAAATAGTTGGTGTATCGGAGAAAGGATACGTTTTCTGAATTCATAAGACTCAAATGTATAACAAGGACACCCATTCAACTCATTTCTGAGCAAAAAAAATGTTAACCCAAAAATCGAGGAAAAAAATCAAAGGCTAACCTCTTTGAATTTTTAACGAAAATCAATGTACTTGAAAATTTCGATTTAGAGATTGAAAATGATAATTTGGGATGTCCTGAATTCAAATCTGAAAAGGACTTGGCTGTGCGACTTTTAGTTTTCGTGACACAGTTTTTCAAAATTTGAAAATTGACGACTTGTCATTTTAATATTTTTCGAAATCATTGAAAATATTTTTTAATCCTACGTAGCACATTTCGTGTCCTTTTTTCGAAGATCATACTTTAGTAGAAAGTAGAGATCCTGTTCTTTATTTTACCATCATTTTCATACAGTATGAAATATTAGAAAGTCCTTTTAGAATAAAATTATTCAGGATGTCACATTTTCATATGAAATTCAAAATACAGGTACAGAATTTTTCTCTTAGCTCACGAAATAGTTGGTGTATCGGAGAAAGGATACGTTTTCTGAATTCATAAGACTCAAATCTATAACAAGGACACCCATTCAACTCATTTCTGAGCAAAAAAAATGTTGACCCAAAAATCGAGGAAAAAAATCAAAGGCTAACTCTTTGAATTTTTAACGAAAATCGATGTACTTGAAAATTTCGATTTAGAGATTGAAAATGATAATTTGGGATGTCCTGAATTCAAATCTGAAAAGGACTTGGCTGTGCGACTTTTAGTTTTCGTGACACAGTTTTTCAAAATTTGAAAATTGACGACTTGTCATTTTAATATTTTTCGAAATCATGGAAAATATTTTTTAATCCTACGTAGCACATTTCGTGTCCTTTTTTCGAAGATCATACTTTAGTAGAAAGTAGAGATCCTGTTCTTTATTTTACCATCATTTTCATACAATATGAAATATTAGAAAGTCCTTTTAGAATAAAATTATTCAGGATGTCACATTTTCATATGAAATTCAAAGTAGAGGTACAGAATTTTTCTCTTAGCTCACGAAATAGTTGGTGTATCGGAGAAAGGATACGTTTTCTGAATTCATAAGACTCAAATCTATAACAAGGACACCCATTCAACTCATTTCTGAGCAAAAAAAATGTTGACCCAAAAATCGAGGAAAAAAATCAAAGGCTAACTCTTTGAATTTTTAACGAAAATCGATGTACTTGAAAATTTCGATTTAGAGATTGAAAATGATAATTTGGGATGTCCTGAATTCAAATCTGAAAAGGACTTGGCTGTGCGACTTTTAGTTTTCGTGACACAGTTTTTCAAAATTTGAAAATTGACGACTTGTCATTTTAATATTTTTCGAAATCATGGAAAATATTTTTTAATCCTACGTAGCACATTTCGTGTCCTTTTTTCGAAGATCATACTTTAGTAGAAAGTAGAGATCCTGTTCTTTTTTTTACCATCATTTTCATACAATACGAAATATTAGAAAGTCCTTTTAGAATAAAATTATTCAGGATGTCACATTTTCATATGAAATTCAAAGTAGAGGTACAGAATTTTTATCTTAGCTCACGAAATAGTGGTGTATCGGAGAAAGGATACGTTTTCTGAATTCATAAGACTCAAATCTATAACAAGGACACCCATTAAACTCATTTCTGAGCAAAAAAAATGTTGACCCAAAAATCGAGGAAAAAAATCAAAGGCTAACCTCTTTGAATTTTCAACGAAAATCGATGTACTTGAAAATTTCGATTTAGAGATTGAAAATGATAATTTGGGATGTCCTGAATTCAAATCTGAAAAGGACTTGGCTGTGCGACTTTTAGTGTTCGAGATACAGCTTTTCAAAATTTGCAAAAAATGATGAGTTCTCAATTTCATATATTGGAAATCATTGAAAATATTTTTTAATCCTACGTAGCACATTGCGTGTCCTTTTTTCGAAGATCATACTTTAGTTGAAAGTAGAGATCCTGTTCTTTATTTTGAGATCACATCCATGCAAAATATAATATTAGAAAGTCCTTTTAGAATAAAATTATTCAGGATGTCACATTTTCATATGAAATTCAAAGTAGAGGTACAGAATTTTTCTCTTAGCTCACGAAATAGTTGGTGTATCGGAGAAAGGATACGTTTTCTGAATTCATAAGACTCAAATCTATAACAAGGACACCCATTCAACTCATTTCTGAGCAAAAAAAATGTTGACCCAAAAATCGAGGAAAAAAATCAAAGGCTAACTCTTTGAATTTTTAACGAAAATCGATGTACTTGAAAATTTCGATTTAGAGATTGAAAATGATAATTTGGGATGTCCTGAATTCAAATCTGAAAAGGACTTGGCTGTGCGACTTTTAGTTTTCGTGTGTCAGCGACAACACCAGCTACTCATCACGCTGAATAAATCATTTGTTAAAAATAACATAAGTTAGTACGTGTTAGACAACTGTTGAGTAATGTCAACGTATCACCGCTGCCGAATGGTAAATTTAATATAGTTTTGTGCCGCTGTAAACCATTTATAAAACATTTGTAAAGTTCAAAGTGTAATTGAATGTAATAAATAGAATCGTAAAGATTAAATTAAATAGTATTATTATTAAAACCCTTAATACGCCTGACCAACCTGACAATTTCAGGTGTAGGGTGAACGGAGTGTTTTTTATTTTTATCATTTGTTTTTTTTACTCTATTAAAGAAAAAAAAATAATAATAAAAAAAATAATAATTAAAATAAAATTAATTATATAGTGAAACATTTTACATTTTATGTGAGTTTTATATATACATATATGTACAAAAAAGAATCGGATGATTCATAGGTTTGTATATAAAAGAAAATAAGTAGGTATATAAAATGGAACATAATTTAAACAAAGTAAAAATTAACCAGCTGCGTGAACAGTGTAAATCGTTAGGAATTATTCATAAAGGAAATAAAACCGTATTAATATCACGATTAGAGAATCATTATCGTGAGAGTGAACCAACATTACGATCAAAAACGATGACAACACAAGCATTGAGTGAGACAGAATTCATGCCAATTAGACGTGATTCATCTACTCCTCTACCGACAGCATGTACCGAACACGATACAACATGTATTCAGCAATCAACAGCATTGAATGTGTTAGCTTCACCATTTGTCGTTGTTACATCGGCATTGTCTACATCACCTATACATCAACAACAATATTCATCTGCATATACAACCGCACCAGTAATAATGTCACACTCACAACAGGAAATAAATAGTACAGCACCAAATACACATGCACAGGTAAGTTTTACAAATTATTCTTACCCAGCACAGACAAACGTAGTATATACACGCCAGCCTATACAGCAATCTAATGTATATAGCAATTATATACCATATAACACAACTATACCAGCAGCAACAAATTTTGCTACGCAATTGCAAGCAAATAATTTACAATATGCAACGAAAAATATAAAAGTTGAAAACCCGTACGGTAATGTTAGAGACATAATTTCTGTGTTACCAGAGTTTAACCCAATAAGCACAAATTCATTAAAATCTATACAGTATATAGAAAGAATAAATCAATTAAAAGATGCCTATGATTGGGATGATAAAATTCTACTTTTTGCACTTAATAGTAAAATGAAAGGCCCAGCAAAGATGTGGATCGATAGTTGCAATATATTTAACAGCTGGTCAGAATTTGTACAGAAATTTATAACAGATTTTCCATCAGAATTTAATGTTGCTGATATACATTTAGAAATGAATGAAAGTAAACAAAAAAAATTTGAATCGTCAGAAGAGTATTATTATCGATTACTTGCTCTTGGTAGAAAGGGTAATTTACCAGATTGCGCTATAATTAAATATATAATACGTGGTATAAATGATAAAGAATTTATGAAAACGGTATCGACAAATTGTTTTAATCATTGTAATGAATTGTTGAGTGCAATACGTCGGTATTATAGCTACAACTATATGAAAAATGATTTTTCGAGACAAAATATTAAAAATTTAGAACCGCCTGCTGAAAAAACAAAATTTATATCAGTACATAAACCAAATAGAGACAGAAATCAATTATTGTGCTATAATTGTTTTAATACAGGACATATTTCAATACGATGCCCAGAACCTCCTCGTCGTGATCGTTGTTCTATATGTTACAGAACCAACCATAAAACAGGAGAATGCCCTGAAAAGAAAAAAGAAACTTTTGCAAAGTCGAGTGTACATAAAATTGAAACTGTGAATTCAATAAAAAGTGCTGAAAATATCACAAAAATTGTGCAAATTAACGAAAATGAATATAATGCTTTTGTAGATCCCGGTAGTAAACGTACATTAATTAAGAAATCAATTGCTTTGGATTTAGGAAAAATTACAGAATGCAGTGTAAAATTATATGGTTTTGCTGGTGGTTCTTACCAATGCGAAAAGCAAATTAAACTTAAAATAAAAATGGATAATAATCTTTACGAAATGGATGTCCTAATTGTAAGTGACGATTTGTTACAATATGATATTTTATTGGGTAAAGACATTTTATGTGGACACGGACGACGATTAATTATTGAAAATGAAAACTGTTGGATTGAAAATAATTCTAACATAAATGTGGGATCAACAATAACAAAAAGTGAATTGAAACAATTAAAAACTATTTTAAATAAATATAAAAACAGTTTTGCCTCATCAACTCAAGAATTGGGTAAATGTTCAACAACCAAAATGGTTATGAAATTGTCTACAAATGAGCCTATTACGTCCAAACCATATCGATTAGCATATGCTAAACGCGAAATAGTAGAAAATATTATTAGTGACTTGCTACAAAATGATATTATACGTCCGTCAGATTCAGAATATGCGTCACCAATTGTGTTAATTGAGAAAAAGAATGGAGAAAATAGACTGTGCGTTGATTATCGGCGATTGAACAAAGTTACTGTTAAGCAGCCATTTCCTATGCCCAATTTAGAAGACCAATTTACATTGCTTGCTGATTACAAGTTATTCACCACATTAGATCTCAGAATGGGTTACCACCAAATAGAAATAGACGAGTCATCAAAAAAAAAATATACCGCATTTATAACACATCAAGGTCATTACGAATATCAAAGAATGCCTTTCGGGTTAGTGAATGCCCCCGGAGTTTTTCAAAAACTAATGAACAAAATAGTGAGCGAATTAGATCCAGGAGAAGCGATATGTTATCTGGATGATATTGTGTTACCGAGCAAAAACGCTATAGCTGGTATTGAAAATTTAGAAAAGTTTCTTAAAGTTTTACAGAAACATGGACTAACTATTCGACTCGACAAATGTAAATTCTTGGCAACTGAAATAAATTATTTAGGTCATGTTGTGACTGAAAATGGTATTAGACCAGGTAATGAGAAGATAAATGTAATAAGACAGTTTAAGGTTCCATCGAATGTAACAGAAGTTAGGCGTTTTCTTGGTCTAACAGGTTTTTTTCGTAAATTTGTACAAAATTACTCTCTCATAGCAAAACCACTCACTAATTTATTAAAAAAATCAGAATCAAATCATTTTAGTTGGGTACCAGAACATCAAGATTCATTTGAAAAATTAATCAACATACTTTGTGATAAACCAGTATTGGCAATATACAATTTTCAAGCATATCATGAAATTCATACAGACGCCAGTAGTATTGGACTTGCGGGAGTTCTTTTACAGTCACATGATGAAAAAAATTGGCAAGCCGTTGCATACTATAGTAGACGCTGTACCGACATTGAAAGTCGTTTTCACAGCTTCGAATTGGAAGTACTAGCCGTAGTTGAATCTCTTCATCGTTTTCGTTTTTATGTGCTAGGAAAGCATATCAAATTAGTAACAGATTGTGCTGCAATTTCTAAGTTGAAAGAAAAGACGGAAGTAAGTCCACGAATAGCACGATGGTATTTAAAATTGATGGAGTATGATGTCAAAATAGTTCATCGAGCAGGAAGTCACTTGAATCATGTTGATGCGATGAGCCGAGCACCTGTTTTACCGCCTCAACAAATTGACGAAGCTGGACATGTTTTTCAGATCTGTACTGGATCTGATGATTGGCTGTATACTTTACAGTTACAAGATCAAAGCTTACAACACATTATAAAAGTGTTAAAAGATGAAAATAAAGATGATCAAGAAAAACAAATTAGACAAGATTACAAGTTAAAACAACACCGTCTATATAGAAAAGTTAATAATGAATTCAAATATGTAGTGCCAATATCTGCAAGGTGGAAAATTGTGCAACATTGCCACGATGATATGGGTCATTTTGGTTTAGAAAAAACGATTGAGAGAATACAAAAGTATTATTGGTTTCCGAAGATACGAAAGTATTGCAAAGAATATATTTCGTCATGTGTTAGTTGCTGCTACAACAAATTGAAAACCGGTAAAGCAGAAGCTCAATTATATATTGATGAAATTAATCCAGTACCCTTTCGAAAAATGCATATTGATCATTTGGGTCCGTTCATTCGCAGCAAGAAAGGAAATTTATATGTCCTTGTAATCTCAGACGCTTTTAGCAAATTTGTTGTTATCAAAGCTTTACGTGATACAAAAACTAACGCAGTAATAAATGTATTAAATGAGTTATCAAGCTATGTAGGTTTACCACGGTACATTATCACCGATCGAGGAACAGCATTTACATCTGCTGCTTTTTCAAATTACTGTAAGGAATACAATATTATTCATATAAAAACTGCTGTTCGTACGCCTCGAGCTAATGGACAAGTCGAGCGCTGTCATCAAAGTATCTTGACATACTTACGTACAACCTACAATAATGATAAAAATTGGGACGGAAAAATTCATGAATTGCAATGGATTATAAATAGTCAAAAGAATAAGACTACCAGATTTAGTCCAAATGAAATTATCTTTGACTTCCAACTTCGAGATGTTGTAACTAATCATATCGTAGCTGCACTACAAGATGATGACGTCAGTACATCATTACAAGAAATGAAAGAAAAACGACAACTAGCTGTTCAAAATATTGTACGGGAACAAACAAAATGGAAAAAGAGATTCGACAATAAACATTCTATTCCACATGTTTATGAACCCGATGATCTAGTAGTTATAGAAAATGAGCCTGCTGCTACTGGAGAAAGTCGTAAACTAGAACCACGATTCAAAGGACCATATGTAGTTCGAAAGAATCTGGGCCGTGACCGATATTTATTAGAGGATGTAGAAGGTATGAAGATAACGAGTAGAAAGTTTTCTTCTGTATACTCCGCAGATAAAATTAAGCCGTGGTGCCAAAATCCTGATATGCCTTCTTTAAGCTTTGGCGAAATTGGTGATGGAGTCGAGGACGATCCAATGTCAGGTAAGGCCGAACTGTCAGCGACAACACCAGCTACTCATCACGCTGAATAAATCATTTGTTAAAAATAACATAAGTTAGTACGTGTTAGACAACTGTTGAGTAATGTCAACGTATCACCGCTGCCGAATGGTAAATTTAATATAGTTTTGTGCCGCTGTAAACCATTTATAAAACATTTGTAAAGTTCAAAGTGTAATTGAATGTAATAAATAGAATCGTAAAGATTAAATTAAATAGTATTATTATTAAAACCCTTAATACGCCTGACCAACCTGACACGTGACACAGTTTTTCAAAATTTGAAAATTGACGACTTGTCATTTTAATATTTTTCGAAATCATGGAAAATATTTTTTAATCCTACGTAGCACATTTCGTGTCCTTTTTTCGAAGATCATACTTTAGTAGAAAGTAGAGATCCTGTTCTTTATTTTACCATCATTTTCATACAATACGAAATATTAGAAAGTCCTTTTAGAATAAAATTATTCAGGATGTCACATTTTCATATGAAATTCAAAATACAGGTACAGAATTTTTCTCATAGCTCACGAAATAGTTGGTGTATCGGAAAAAGGATACGTTTTCTGAATTCATAAGACTCAAATGTATAACAAGGACACCCATTCAACTCATTTCTGAGCAAAAAAAATGTTAACCCAAAAATCGAGGAAAAAAATCAAAGGCCTCTTTGAATTTTTAACGAAAATCAATGTACTTGAAAATTTCGATTTAGAGATTGAAAATGATAATTTGGGATGACCTGAATTCAAATCTGAAAAGGACTTGGCTGTGCGACTTTTAGTGTTCGAGATACAGCTTTTCAAAATTTGCAAAAAATGATGATTTCTCAATTTCATATTTTTCGAAATCATGGAAAATATTTTTTAATCCTACGTAGCACATTTCGTGTCCTATATTCAAAAATCATACTTTAGTAGAAAGTAGAGATCCCGTTCTTTATTTTGAGATCACATCCATGCAAAATGAAATATTAGAAAGTCCTTTTAGAATAAAATTATTCAGGATGTCACATTTTCATATGAAATTCAAAGTAGAGGTACAGAATTTTTCTCTTAGCTCACGAAATAGTTGGTGTATCGGAGAAAGGATACGTTTTCTGAATTCATAAGACTCAAATCTATAACAAGGACACCCATTCAACTCATTTCTGAGCAAAAAAAAATGTTGACCCAAAAATCGCTCTTTGAATTTTTAACGAAAATCGATGTACTTGAAAATTTCGATTTAGAGATGGAAAATGATAATTTGGGATGTCCCGAATTCAAATCTGAAAAGGACTTGGCTGTGCGACTTTTAGTGTTCGAGATACAGCTTTTCAAAATTTGCAAAAAATGATGAGTTCTCAATTTCATATATTGGAAATCATTGAAAATATTTTTTAATCCTACGTAGCACATTTCGTGTCTTTTTTTCGAAAATCATACTGGGATAGCAAGTAAAGATCCTGTTCTTTATTCTACCATCATTTTCATACAATACGAAATATTAGAAAGTCCTTTTAGAATAACATTATTCAGGATGTCACACTTTTAATATGAAATTCAAAGTAGAGGTACAGAATTTTTCTCTTAGCTCACGAAATAGTTGGTGTATCGGAGAAAGGATACGTTTTCTGAATTCATAAGACTCAAATCTATAACAAGGACACCCATTCAACTCATTTCTGAGCAAAAAAAATGTTAACCCAAAAATCGAGGAAAAAAATCAAAGGCTAACTCTTTGAATTTTTAACGAAAATCGATGTACTTGAAAATTTCGATTTAGAGATTGAAAATGATAATTTGGGATGTCCTGAATTCAAATCTGAAAAGGACTTGGCTGTGCGACTTTTAGTTTTATTGACACAGTTTTTCAAAATTTGAAAATTGACGACTTGTCATTTTAATATTTTTCGAAATCATGGAAAATATTTTTTAATCCTACGTAGCACATTTCGTGTCCTTTTTTCGAAGATCATACTTTAGTAGAAAGTAAAGATCCCGTTCTTTATTTTACCATCGTTTTCATACAATACGAAATATTAGAAAGTCCTTTTAGAATAAAATTATTCAGGATGTCACATTTTCATATGAAATTCAAAGTAGAGGTACAGAATTTTTCTCTTAGCTCACGAAATAGTTGGTGTATCGGAGAAAGGATACGTTTTCTGAATTCATAAGACTCAAATCTATAACAAGGACATCCATTCAACTCATTTCTGAGCAAAAAAAATGTTAACCCAAAAATCGAGGAAAAAAATCAAAGGCTCTCTTTGAATTTTTAACGAAAATCGATGTACTTGAAAATTTCGATTTAGAGATTGAAAATGATAATTTGGGATGTCCCGAATTCAAATCTGAAAAGGACTTGGCTGTGCGACTTTTAGTGTTCGAGATACAGCTTTTCAAAATTTGCAAAAAATGATGAGTTCTCAATTTCATATATTGGAAATCATTGAAAATATTTTTTAATCCTACGTAGCACATTTCGTGTCCTATATTCAAAAATCATACTTTAGTAGAAAGTAGAGATCCTGTTCTTTATTTTACCATCATTTTCATACAGTATGAAATATTAGAAAGTCCTTTTAGAATAAAATTATTCAGGATGTCACATTTTCATATGAAATTCAAAGTAGAGGTACAGAATTTTTCTCTTAGCTCACGAAATAGTTGGTGTATCGGAGAAAGGATACGTTTTCTGAATTCATAAGACTCAAATCTATAACAAGGACATCCATTCAACTCATTTCTGAGCAAAAAAAATGTTGACCCAAAAATCGAGGAAAAAAATCAAAGGCTAACCTCTTTGAATTTTTAACGAAAATCGATGTACTTGAAAATTTCGATTTAGAGATCGAAAATGATAATTTGGGATGTCCTGAATTCAAATCTGAAAAGGACTTGGCTGTGCGACTTTTAGTTTTCGTGACACAGTTTTTCAAAATTTGAAAATTGACGACTTGTCATTTTAATATTTTTCGAAATCATGGAAAATATTTTTTAATCCTACGTAGCACATTTCGTGTCCTATATTCAAAAATCATACTTTAGTAGAAAGTGGAGATCCTGTTCTTTATTTTACCATCATTTTCATACAGTATGAAATATTAGAAAGTCCTTTTAGAATAAAATTATTCAGGATGTCACATTTTCATATGAAATTCAAAGTAGAGGTACAGAATTTTTCTCTTAGCTCACGAAATAGTTGGTGTATCGGAGAAAGGATACGTTTTCTGAATTCATAAGACTCGAATCTATAACAAGGACACCCATTCAACTCATTTCTGAGCAAAAAAAATGTTGACCCAAAAATCGAGGAAAAAAATCAAAGGCTAACCTCTTTGAATTTTTAACGAAAATCGATGTACTTGAAAATTTCGATTTAGAGATTGAAAATGATAATTTGGGATGTTCTGAATTCAAATCTGAAAAGGACTTGGCTGTGCGACTTTTAGTGTTCGAGATACAGCTTTTCAAAATTTGCAAAAAATGATGATTTCTCAATTTCATATATTGGAAATCATTGAAAATATTTTTTAATCCTACGTAGCACATTTCGTGTGCTATATTCAAAAATCATACTTTAGTAGAAAGTAGAGATCCCGTTCTTTATTTTGAGATCACATCCATGCAAAATATAATATTAGAAAGTCCTTTTAGAATAAAATTATTCAGGATGTCACATTTTCATATGAAATTCAAAGTAGAGGTACAGAATTTTTCTCATAGCTCACGAAATAGTTGGTGTATCGGAGAAAGGATACGTTTTCTGAATTCATAAGACTCAAATCTATAACAAGGACATCCATTCAACTCATTTCTGAGCAAAAAAAATGTTGACCCAAAAATCGAGGAAAAAAATCAAAGGCCTCTTTGAATTTTTAACGAAAATCGATGTATTTGAAAATTTCGATTTAGAGATTGAAAATGATAATTTGGGATGTCCTGAATTCAAATCTGAAAAGGACTTGGCTGTGCGACTTTTAGTTTTCGTGACACAGTTTTTCAAAATTTGAAAATTGACGACTTGTCATTTTAATATTTTTCGAAATCATGGAAAATATTTTTTAATCCTACGTAGCACATTTCGTGTCCTATATTCAAAAATCATACTTTAGTAGAAAGTGGAGATCCTGTTCTTTATTTTACCATCATTTTCATACAGTATGAAATATTAGAAAGTCCTTTTAGAATAAAATTATTCAGGATGTCACATTTTCATATGAAATTCAAAGTAGAGGTACAGAATTTTTCTCTTAGCTCACGAAATAGTTGGTGTATCGGAGAAAGGATACGTTTTCTGAATTCATAAGACTCGAATCTATAACAAGGACACCCATTCAACTCATTTCTGAGCAAAAAAAATGTTGACCCAAAAATCGAGGAAAAAAATCAAAGGCTAACCTCTTTGAATTTTTAACGAAAATCGATGTACTTGAAAATTTCGATTTAGAGATCGAAAATGATAATTTGGGATGTCCTGAATTCAAATCTGAAAAGGACTTGGCTGTGCGACTTTTAGTCTTCGAGATACAGCTTTTCAAAATTTGCAAAAAATGATGATTTCTCAATTTCATATATTGGAAATCATTGAAAATATTTTTTAATCCTACGTAGCACATTTCGTGTCCTATATTCAAAAATCATACTTTAGTAGAAAGTAGAGATCCCGTTCTTTATTTTACCATCATTTTCATACAGTATGAAATATTAGAAAGTCCTTTTAGAATAAAATTATTCAGGATGTCACATTTTCATATGAAATTCAAAGTAGAGGTACAGAATTTTTCTCTTAGCTCACGAAATAGTTGGTGTATCGGAGAAAGGATACGTTTTCTGAATTCATAAGACTCAAATCTATAACAAGGACACCCATTCAACTCATTTCTGAGCAAAAAAAATGTTAACCCTAAAATCGAGGAAAAAAATCAAAGGCTAACCTCTTTGAATTTTTAACGAAAATCGATGTACTTGAAAATTTCGATTTAGAGATCGAAAATGATAATTTGGGATGTCCTGAATTCAAATCTGAAAAGGACTTGGCTGTGCGACTTTTAGTCTTCGAGATACAGCTTTTCAAAATTTGCAAGAAATGATGATTTCTCAATTTCATATATTGGAAATCATTGAAAATATTTTTTAATCCTAAGTAGCACAATTCGTGTCCTTTTTGCGAAGATCATACCGGTATAGCAAGTAAAGATCCTGTTCTTTATTTTACCATCATTTTCATACAATACGAAATATTAGAAAGTCCTTTTAGAATAAAATTATTCAGGATGTCACATTTTCATATGAAATTCAAAATACAGGTACAGAATTTTTCTCATAGCTCACGAAATAGTTGGTGTATCGGAGAAAGGATACGTTTTCTGAATTCATAAGACTCGAATCTATAACAAGGACACCCATTCAACTCATTTCTGAGCAAAAAAAATGTTGACCCAAAAATCGAGGAAAAAAATCAAAGGCTAACCTCTTTGAATTTTTAACGAAAATCGATGTACTTGAAAATTTCGATTTAGAGATCGAAAATGATAATTTGGGATGTCCTGAATTCAAATCTGAAAAGGACTTGGCTGTGCGACTTTTAGTTTTCGTGACACAGTTTTTCAAAATTTGCAAAAAATGATGATTTCTCAATTTCATATTTTTCGAAATCATGGAAAATATTTTTTAATCCTACGTAGCACATTTCGTGTCCTTTTTTCAAAAATCATACTGGGATAGCAAGTAAAGATCCCGTTCTTTATTTTGAGATCACATCCATGCAAAATGAAATATTAGAAAGTCCTTTTAGAATAAAATTATTCAGGATGTCACATTTTCATATGAAATTCAAAGTAGAGGTACAGAATTTTTCTCTTAGCTCACGAAATAGTTGGTGTATCGGAGAAAGGATACGTTCTCTGAATTCATAAGACTCAACATCTATAACAAGGACACCCATTCAACTCATTTCTGAGCAAAAAAAATGTTAACCCTAAAATCGAGGAAAAAAATCAAAGGCTAACCTCTTTGAATTTTTAACGAAAATCGATGTACTTGAAAATTTCGATTTAGAGATCGAAAATGATAATTTGGGATGTCCTGAATTCAAATCTGAAAAGGACTTGGCTGTGCGACTTTTAGTGTTCGAGATACAGCTTTTCAAAATTTGAAAATTGACGACTTGTCATTTTAATATTTTTCGAAATCATGGAAAATATTTTTTAATCCTACGTAGCACATTTCGTGTCCTATATTCAAAAATCATACTTTAGTAGAAAGTAGAGATCCTGTTCTTTATTTTACCATCATTTTCATACAGTATGAAATATTAGAAAGTCCTTTTAGAATAAAATTATTCAGGATGTCACATTTTCATATGAAATTCAAAGTAGAGGTACAGAATTTTTCTCTTAGCTCACGAAATAGTTGGTGTATCGGAGAAAGGATACGTTTTCTGAATTCATAAGACTCAAATCTATAACAAGGACACCCATTAAACTCATTTCTGAGCAAAAAAAATGTTGACCCAAAAATCGAGGAAAAAAATCAAAGGCTAACCTCTTTGAATTTCTAACGAAAATCGATGTACTTGAAAATTTCGATTTAGAGATCGAAAATGATAATTTGGGATGTCCTGAATTCAAATCTGAAAAGGACTTGGCTGTGCGACTTTTAGTCTTCGAGATACAGCTTTTCAAAATTTGCAAAAAATGATGATTTCTCAATTTCATATATTGGAAATCATTGAAAATATTTTTTAATCCTACGTAGCACATTTCGTGTCTTTTTTTCGAAAATCATACTGGGATAGCAAGTAAAGATCCTGTTCTTTATTCTACCATCATTTTCATACAATACGAAATATTAGAAAGTCCTTTTAGAATAACATTATTCAGGATGTCACACTTTTAATATGAAATTCAAAGTAGAGGTACAGAATTTTTCTCTTAGCTCACGAAATAGTTGGTGTATCGGAGAAAGGATACGTTTTCTGAATTCATAAGACTCGAATCTATAACAAGGACACCCATTCAACTCATTTCTGAGCAAAAAAAATGTTGACCCAAAAATCGAGGAAAAAAATCAAAGGCTAACCTCTTTGAATTTTTAACGAAAATCGATGTACTTGAAAATTTCGATTTAGAGATCGAAAATGATAATTTGGGATGTCCTGAATTCAAATCTGAAAAGGACTTGGCTGTGCGACTTTTAGTTTTATTGACACAGTTTTTCAAAATTTGAAAATTGACGACTTGTCATTTTAATATTTTTCGAAATCATGGAAAATATTTTTTAATCCTACGTAGCACATTTCGTGTCCTTTTTTCGAAGATCATACTTTAGTAGAAAGTAAAGATCCCGTTCTTTATTTTACCATCATTTTCATACAATACGAAATATTAGAAAGTCCTTTTAGAATAAAATTATTCAGGATGTCACATTTTCATATGAAATTCAAAGTAGAGGTACAGAATTTTTCTCTTAGCTCACGAAATAGTTGGTGTATCGGAGAAAGGATACGTTTTCTGAATTCATAAGACTCAAATCTATAACAAGGACATCCATTCAACTCATTTCTGAGCAAAAAAAATGTTAACCCAAAAATCGAGGAAAAAAATCAAAGGCTAACCTCTTTGAATTTTTAACGAAAATCGATGTACTTGAAAATTTCGATTTAGAGATTGAAAATGATAATTTGGGATGTCCCGAATTCAAATCTGAAAAGGACTTGGCTGTGCGACTTTTAGTGTTCGAGATACAGCTTTTCAAAATTTGCAAAAAATGATGAGTTCTCAATTTCATATATTGGAAATCATTGAAAATATTTTTTAATCCTACGTAGCACATTTCGTGTCCTATATTCAAAAATCATACTTTAGTAGAAAGTAGAGATCCTGTTCTTTATTTTACCATCATTTTCATACAGTATGAAATATTAGAAAGTCCTTTTAGAATAAAATTATTCAGGATGTCACATTTTCATATGAAATTCAAAGTAGAGGTACAGAATTTTTCTCTTAGCTCACGAAATAGTTGGTGTATCGGAGAAAGGATACGTTTTCTGAATTCATAAGACTCAAATCTATAACAAGGACATCCATTCAACTCATTTCTGAGCAAAAAAAATGTTGACCCAAAAATCGAGGAAAAAAATCAAAGGCTAACCTCTTTGAATTTTTAACGAAAATCGATGTACTTGAAAATTTCGATTTAGAGATCGAAAATGATAATTTGGGATGTCCTGAATTCAAATCTGAAAAGGACTTGGCTGTGCGACTTTTAGTTTTCGTGACACAGTTTTTCAAAATTTGAAAATTGACGACTTGTCATTTTAATATTTTTCGAAATCATGGAAAATATTTTTTAATCCTACGTAGCACATTTCGTGTCCTATATTCAAAAATCATACTTTAGTAGAAAGTAGAGATCCCGTTCTTTATTTTACCATCATTTTCATACAGTATGAAATATTAGAAAGTCCTTTTAGAATAAAATTATTCAGGATGTCACATTTTCATATGAAATTCAAAGTAGAGGTACAGAATTTTTCTCTTAGCTCACGAAATAGTTGGTGTATCGGAGAAAGGATACGTTTTCTGAATTCATAAGACTCGAATCTATAACAAGGATACCCATTCAACTCATTTCTGAGCAAAAAAAATGTTGACCCAAAAATCGAGGAAAAAAATCAAAGGCTAACCTCTTTGAATTTTTAACGAATATCGATGTACTTGAAAATTTCGATTTAGAGATCGAAAATGATAATTTGGGATGTCCTGAATTCAAATCTGAAAAGGACTTGGCTGTGCGACTTTTAGTCTTCGAGATACAGCTTTTCAAAATTTGCAAAAAATGATGATTTCTCAATTTCATATATTGGAAATCATTGAAAATATTTTTTAATCCTAAGTAGCACAATTCGTGTCCTTTTTGCGAAGATCATACCGGTATAGCAAGTAAAGATCCTGTTCTTTATTTTACCATCATTTTCATACAATACGAAATATTAGAAAGTCCTTTTAGAATAAAATTATTCAGGATGTCACATTTTCATATGAAATTCAAAATACAGGTACAGAATTTTTCTCATAGCTCACGAAATAGTTGGTGTATCGGAGAAAGGATACGTTTTCTGAATTCATAAGACTCGAATCTATAACAAGGACACCCATTCAACTCATTTCTGAGCAAAAAAAATGTTGACCCAAAAATCGAGGAAAAAAATCAAAGGCTAACCTCTTTGAATTTTTAACGAAAATCGATGTACTTGAAAATTTCGATTTAGAGATCGAAAATGATAATTTGGGATGTCCTGAATTCAAATCTGAAAAGGACTTGGCTGTGCGACTTTTAGTTTTCGTGACACAGTTTTTCAAAATTTGCAAAAAATGATGATTTCTCAATTTCATATTTTTCGAAATCATGGAAAATATTTTTTAATCCTACGTAGCACATTTCGTGTCCTTTTTTCAAAAATCATACTGGGATAGCAAGTAAAGATCCCGTTCTTTATTTTGAGATCACATCCATGCAAAATGAAATATTAGAAAGTCCTTTTAGAATAAAATTATTCAGGATGTCACATTTTCATATGAAATTCAAAGTAGAGGTACAGAATTTTTCTCTTAGCTCACGAAATAGTTGGTGTATCGGAGAAAGGATACGTTCTCTGAATTCATAAGACTCAACATCTATAACAAGGACACCCATTCAACTCATTTCTGAGCAAAAAAAATGTTAACCCTAAAATCGAGGAAAAAAATCAAAGGCTAACCTCTTTGAATTTTTAACGAAAATCGATGTACTTGAAAATTTCGATTTAGAGATCGAAAATGATAATTTGGGATGTCCTGAATTCAAATCTGAAAGGACTTGGCTGTGCGACTTTTAGTTTTCGTGACACAGTTTTTCAAAATTTGAAAATTGACGACTTGTCATTTTATTATTTTTCGAAATCATGGAAAATATTTTTTAATCCTACGTAGCACATTTCGTGTCCTTTTTTCAAAAATCATACTGGGATAGCAAGTAAAGATCCCGTTCTTTATTTTGAGATCACATCCATGCAAAATGAAATATTAGAAAGTCCTTTTAGAATAAAATTATTCAGGATGTCACATTTTCATATGAAATTCAAAGTAGAGGTACAGAATTTTTCTCTTAGCTCACGAAATAGTTGGTGTATCGGAGAAAGGATACGTTCTCTGAATTCATAAGACTCAACATCTATAACAAGGACACCCATTCAACTCATTTCTGAGCAAAAAAAATGTTGACCCAAAAATCGAGGAAAAAAATCAAAGGCTAACCTCTTTGAATTTTTAACGAAAATCGATGTACTTGAAAATTTCGATTTAGAGATCGAAAATGATAATTTGGGATGTCCTGAATTCAAATCTGAAAAGGACTTGGCTGTGCGACTTTTAGTTTTCGTGACACAGTTTTTCAAAATTTGCAAAAAATGATGATTTCTCAATTTCATATATTGGAAATCATTGAAAATATTTTTTAATCCTACGTAGCACATTTCGTGTCCTATATTCAAAAATCATACTTTAGTAGAAAGTAGAGATCCTGTTCTTTATTTTACCATCATTTTCATACAGTATGAAATATTAGAAAGTCCTTTTAGAATAAAATTATTCAGGATGTCACATTTTCATATGAAATTCAAAGTAGAGGTACAGAATTTTTCTCTTAGCTCACGAAATAGTTGGTGTATCGGAGAAAGGATACGTTTTCTGAATTCATAAGACTCAAATCTATAACAAGGACATCCATTCAACTCATTTCTGAGCAAAAAAAATGTTGACCCAAAAATCGAGGAAAAAAATCAAAGGCTAACCTCTTTGAATTTTTAACGAAAATCGATGTACTTGAAAATTTCGATTTAGAGATCGAAAATGATAATTTGGGATGTCCTGAATTCAAATCTGAAAAGGACTTGGCTGTGCGACTTTTAGTTTTCGTGACACAGTTTTTCAAAATTTGAAAATTGACGACTTGTCATTTTAATATTTTTCGAAATCATGGAAAATATTTTTTAATCCTACGTAGCACATTTCGTGTCCTTTTTTCGAAGATCATACTTTAGTAGAAAGTAAAGATCCCGTTCTTTATTTTACCATCATTTTCATACAATACGAAATATTAGAAAGTCCTTTTAGAATAAAATTATTCAGGATGTCACATTTTCATATGAAATTCAAAGTAGAGGTACAGAATTTTTCTCTTAGCTCACGAAATAGTTGGTGTATCGGAGAAAGGATACGTTTTCTGAATTCATAAGACTCAAATCTATAACAAGGACATCCATTCAACTCATTTCTGAGCAAAAAAAATGTTAACCCAAAAATCGAGGAAAAAAATCAAAGGCTAACCTCTTTGAATTTTTAACGAAAATCGATGTACTTGAAAATTTCGATTTAGAGATTGAAAATGATAATTTGGGATGTCCCGAATTCAAATCTGAAAAGGACTTGGCTGTGCGACTTTTAGTGTTCGAGATACAGCTTTTCAAAATTTGCAAAAAATGATGAGTTCTCAATTTCATATATTGGAAATCATTGAAAATATTTTTTAATCCTACGTAGCACATTTCGTGTCCTATATTCAAAAATCATACTTTAGTAGAAAGTAGAGATCCTGTTCTTTATTTTACCATCATTTTCATACAGTATGAAATATTAGAAAGTCCTTTTAGAATAAAATTATTCAGGATGTCACATTTTCATATGAAATTCAAAGTAGAGGTACAGAATTTTTCTCTTAGCTCACGAAATAGTTGGTGTATCGGAGAAAGGATACGTTTTCTGAATTCATAAGACTCAAATCTATAACAAGGACATCCATTCAACTCATTTCTGAGCAAAAAAAATGTTGACCCAAAAATCGAGGAAAAAAATCAAAGGCTAACCTCTTTGAATTTTTAACGAAAATCGATGTACTTGAAAATTTCGATTTAGAGATCGAAAATGATAATTTGGGATGTCCTGAATTCAAATCTGAAAAGGACTTGGCTGTGCGACTTTTAGTTTTCGTGACACAGTTTTTCAAAATTTGAAAATTGACGACTTGTCATTTTAATATTTTTCGAAATCATGGAAAATATTTTTTAATCCTACGTAGCACATTTCGTGTCCTATATTCAAAAATCATACTTTAGTAGAAAGTAGAGATCCCGTTCTTTATTTTACCATCATTTTCATACAGTATGAAATATTAGAAAGTCCTTTTAGAATAAAATTATTCAGGATGTCACATTTTCATATGAAATTCAAAGTAGAGGTACAGAATTTTTCTCTTAGCTCACGAAATAGTTGGTGTATCGGAGAAAGGATACGTTTTCTGAATTCATAAGACTCGAATCTATAACAAGGACACCCATTCAACTCATTTCTGAGCAAAAAAAATGTTGACCCAAAAATCGAGGAAAAAAATCAAAGGCTAACCTCTTTGAATTTTTAACGAATATCGATGTACTTGAAAATTTCGATTTAGAGATCGAAAATGATAATTTGGGATGTCCTGAATTCAAATCTGAAAAGGACTTGGCTGTGCGACTTTTAGTCTTCGAGATACAGCTTTTCAAAATATGCAAAAAATGATGATTTCTCAATTTCATATATTGGAAATCATTGAAAATATTTTTTAATCCTAAGTAGCACAATTCGTGTCCTTTTTGCGAAGATCATACCGGTATAGCAAGTAAAGATCCTGTTCTTTATTTTACCATCATTTTCATACAATACGAAATATTAGAAAGTCCTTTTAGAATAAAATTATTCAGGATGTCACATTTTCATATGAAATTCAAAATACAGGTACAGAATTTTTCTCATAGCTCACGAAATAGTTGGTGTATCGGAGAAAGGATACGTTTTCTGAATTCATAAGACTCGAATCTATAACAAGGACACCCATTCAACTCATTTCTGAGCAAAAAAAATGTTGACCCAAAAATCGAGGAAAAAAATCAAAGGCTAACCTCTTTGAATTTTTAACGAAAATCGATGTACTTGAAAATTTCGATTTAGAGATCGAAAATGATAATTTGGGATGTCCTGAATTCAAATCTGAAAAGGACTTGGCTGTGCGACTTTTAGTTTTCGTGACACAGTTTTTCAAAATTTGCAAAAAATGATGATTTCTCAATTTCATATTTTTCGAAATCATGGAAAATATTTTTTAATCCTACGTAGCACATTTCGTGTCCTTTTTTCAAAAATCATACTGGGATAGCAAGTAAAGATCCCGTTCTTTATTTTGAGATCACATCCATGCAAAATGAAATATTAGAAAGTCCTTTTAGAATAAAATTATTCAGGATGTCACATTTTCATAT
Organism: Bombylius major; assembly: GCA_932526495.1. NCBI lineage: Eukaryota > Metazoa > Arthropoda > Insecta > Diptera > Bombyliidae > Bombylius > Bombylius major. Next base: position 10,335,367 of record OW052043.1, read on the forward strand.
GAAATTCAAAGTAGAGGTACAGAATTTTTCTCTTAGCTCACGAAATAGTTGGTGTATCGGAGAAAGGATACGTTCTCTGAATTCATAAGACTCAACATCTATAACAAGGACACCCATTCAACTCATTTCTGAGCAAAAAAAATGTTGACCCAAAAATCGAGGAAAAAAATCAAAGGCTAACCTCTTTGAATTTTTAACGAAAATCGATGTACTTGAAAATTTCGATTTAGAGATCGAAAATGATAATTTGGGATGTCCTGAATTCAAATCTGAAAAGGACTTGGCTGTGCGACTTTTAGTTTTCGTGACACAGTTTTTCAAAATTTGCAAAAAATGATGATTTCTCAATTTCATATTTTTCGAAATCATTTAAAATATTTTTTAATCCTACGTAGCACATTTCGTGTCCTTTACAAAAATCATACTGGGATAGCAAGTAAAGATCCCGTTCTTTATTTTGAGATCACATCCATGCAAAATGAAATATTAGAAAGTCCTTTTAGAATAAAATTATTCAGGATGTCACATTTTCATATGAAATTCAAAGTAGAGGTACAGAATTTTTCTCTTAGCTCACGAAATAGTTGGTGTATCGGAGAAAGGATACGTTTTCTGAATTCATAAGACTCAAATCTATAACAAGGACATCCATTCAACTCATTTCTGAGCAAAAAAAATGTTAACCCAAAAATCGAGGAAAAAAATCAAAGGCTAACCTCTTTGAATTTTTAACGAAAATCGATGTACTTGAAAATTTCGATTTAGAGATTGAAAATGATAATTTGGGATGTCCCGAATTCAAATCTGAAAAGGACTTGGCTGTGCGACTTTTAGTGTTCGAGATACAGCTTTTCAAAATTTGCAAAAAATGATGAGTTCTCAATTTCATATATTGGAAATCATTGAAAATATTTTTTAATCCTACGTAGCACATTTCGTGTCCTATATTCAAAAATCATACTTTAGTAGAAAGTAGAGATCCTGTTCTTTATTTTACCATCATTTTCATACAGTATGAAATATTAGAAAGTCCTTTTAGAATAAAATTATTCAGGATGTCACATTTTCATATGAAATTCAAAGTAGAGGTACAGAATTTTTCTCTTAGCTCACGAAATAGTTGGTGTATCGGAGAAAGGATACGTTTTCTGAATTCATAAGACTCAAATCTATAACAAGGACATCCATTCAACTCATTTCTGAGCAAAAAAAATGTTGACCCAAAAATCGAGGAAAAAAATCAAAGGCCTCTTTGAATTTTTAACGAAAATCGATGTACTTGAAAATTTCGATTTAGAGATCGAAAATGATAATTTGGGATGTCCTGAATTCAAATCTGAAAAGGACTTGGCTGTGCGACTTTTAGTTTTCGTGACACAGTTTTTCAAAATTTGCAAAAAATGATGATTTCTCAATTTCATATTTTTCGAAATCATTTAAAATATTTTTTAATCCTACGTAGCACATTTCGTGTCCTTTACAAAAATCATACTGGGATAGCAAGTAAAGATCCCGTTCTTTATTTTGAGATCACATCCATGCAAAATGAAATATTAGAAAGTCCTTTTAGAATAAAATTATTCAGGATGTCACATTTTCATATGAAATTCAAAGTAGAGGTACAGAATTTTTCTCTTAGCTCACGAAATAGTTGGTGTATCGGAGAAAGGATACGTTCTCTGAATTCATAAGACTCAACATCTATAACAAGGACACCCATTCAACTCATTTCTGAGCAAAAAAAATGTTAACCCTAAAATCGAGGAAAAAAATCAAAGGCTAACCTCTTTGAATTTTTAACGAAAATCGATGTACTTGAAAATTTCGATTTAGAGATCGAAAATGATAATTTGGGATGTCCTGAATTCAAATCTGAAAAGGACTTGGCTGTGCGACTTTTAGTTTTCGTGACACAGTTTTTCAAAATTTGCAAAAAATGATGATTTCTCAATTTCATATTTTTCGAAATCATGGAAAATATTTTTTAATCCTACGTAGCACATTTCGTGTCCTTTTTTCAAAAATCATACTGGGATAGCAAGTAAAGATCCCGTTCTTTATTTTGAGATCACATCCATGCAAAATGAAATATTAGAAAGTCCTTTTAGAATAAAATTATTCAGGATGTCACATTTTCATATGAAATTCAAAGTAGAGGTACAGAATTTTTCTCTTAGCTCACGAAATAGTTGGTGTATCGGAGAAAGGATACGTTCTCTGAATTCATAAGACTCAACATCTATAACAAGGACACCCATTCAACTCATTTCTGAGCAAAAAAAATGTTAACCCTAAAATCGAGGAAAAAAATCAAAGGCTAACCTCTTTGAATTTTTAACGAAAATCGATGTACTTGAAAATTTCGATTTAGAGATCGAAAATGATAATTTGGGATGTCCTGAATTCAAATCTGAAAAGGACTTGGCTGTGCGACTTTTAGTGTTCGAGATACAGCTTTTCAAAATTTGCAAAAAATGATGAGTTCTCAATTTCATATATTGGAAATCATTGAAAATATTTTTTAATCCTACGTAGCACATTTCGTGTCCTATATTCAAAAATCATACTTTAGTAGAAAGTGGAGATCCTGTTCTTTACTTTACCATCATTTTCATACAGTATAAAATATTAGAAAGTCCTTTTAGAATAAAATTATTCAGGATGTCACATTTTCATATGAAATTCAAAGTAGAGGTACAGAATTTTTCTCTTAGCTCACGAAATAGTTGGTGTATCGGAGAAAGGATACGTTTTCTGAATTCATAAGACTCAAATCTATAACAAGGACACCCATTAAACTCATTTCTGAGCAAAAAAAATGTTGACCCAAAAATCGAGGAAAAAAATCAAAGGCTAACCTCTTTGAATTTCTAACGAAAATCGATGTACTTGAAAATTTCGATTTAGAGATCGAAAATGATAATTTGGGATGTCCTGAATTCAAATCTGAAAAGGACTTGGCTGTGCGACTTTTAGTCTTCGAGATACAGCTTTTCAAAATTTGCAAAAAATGATGATTTCTCAATTTCATATATTGGAAATCATTGAAAATATTTTTTAATCCTAAGTAGCACAATTCGTGTCCTTTTTGCGAAGATCATACCGGTATAGCAAGTAAAGATCCTGTTCTTTATTTTACCATCATTTTCATACAATACGAAATATTAGAAAGTCCTTTTAGAATAAAATTATTCAGGATGTCACATTTTCATATGAAATTCAAAGTAGAGGTACAGAATTTTTCTCTTAGCTCACGAAATAGTTGGTGTATCGGAGAAAGGATACGTTTTCTGAATTCATAAGACTCAAATCTATAACAAGGACACCCATTAAACTCATTTCTGAGCAAAAAAAATGTTGACCCAAAAATCGAGGAAAAAAATCAAAGGCTAACCTCTTTGAATTTCTAACGAAAATCGATGTACTTGAAAATTTCGATTTAGAGATCGAAAATGATAATTTGGGATGTCCTGAATTCAAATCTGAAAAGGACTTGGCTGTGCGACTTTTAGTCTTCGAGATACAGCTTTTCAAAATTTGCAAAAAATGATGAGTTCTCAATTTCATATATTGGAAATCATTGAAAATATTTTTTAAACCTACGTAGCACATTTCGTGTCCTATATTCAAAAATCATACTTTAGTAGAAAGTGGAGATCCTGTTCTTTATTTTACCATCATTTTCATACAGTATGAAATATTAGAAAGTCCTTTTAGAATAAAATTATTCAGGATGTCACATTTTCATATGAAATTCAAAGTAGAGGTACAGAATTTTTCTCTTAGCTCACGAAATAGTTGGTGTATCGGAGAAAGGATACGTTTTCTGAATTCATAAGACTCAAATCTATAACAAGGACACCCATTAAACTCATTTCTGAGCAAAAAAAATGTTGACCCAAAAATCGAGGAAAAAAATCAAAGGCTAACCTCTTTGAATTTCTAACGAAAATCGATGTACTTGAAAATTTCGATTTAGAGATCGAAAATGATAATTTGGGATGTCCTGAATTCAAATCTGAAAAGGACTTGGCTGTGCGACTTTTAGTCTTCGAGATACAGCTTTTCAAAATTTGCAAAAAATGATGATTTCTCAATTTTATATATTGGAAATCATTGAAAATATTTTTGAATCCTACGTAGCACATTTCGTGTCCTATATTCAAAAATCATACTTTAGTAGAAAGTAGAGATCCTGTTCTTTATTTTACCATCATTTTCATACAGTATGAAATATTAGAAAGTCCTTTTAGAATAAAATTATTCAGGATGTCACATTTTCATATGAAATTCAAAGTAGAGGTACAGAATTTTTCTCTTAGCTCACGAAATAGTTGGTGTATCGGAGAAAGGATACGTTTTCTGAATTCATAAGACTCAAATCTATAACAAGGACACCCATTCAACTCATTTCTGAGCAAAAAAAATGTTGACCCAAAAATCGAGGAAAAAAATCAAAGGCCTCTTTGAATTTTCAACGAAAATCGATGTACTTGAAAATTTCGATTTAGAGATTGAAAATGATAATTTGGGATGTTCTGAATTCAAATCTGAAAAGGACTTGGCTGTGCGACTTTTAGTGTTCGAGATACAGCTTTTCAAAATTTGCAAAAAATGATGATTTCTCAATTTCATATATTGGAAATCATTGAAAATATTTTTTAATCCTACGTAGCACATTTCGTGTCCTATATTCAAAAATCATACTTTAGTAGAAAGTAGAGATCCTGTTCTTTATTTTACCATCATTTTCATACAGTATGAAATATTAGAAAGTCCTTTTAGAATAAAATTATTCAGGATGTCACATTTTCATATGAAATTCAAAGTAGAGGTACAGAATTTTTCTCTTAGCTCACGAAATAGTTGGTGTATCGGAGAAAGGATACGTTTTCTGAATTCATAAGACTCAAATCTATAACAAGGACACCCATTCAACTCATTTCTGAGCAAAAAAAATGTTAACCCAAAAATCGAGGAAAAAAATCAAAGGCTTTGAATTTTCAACGAAAATCGATGTACTTGAAAATTTCGATTTAGAGATCGAAAATGATAATTTGGGATGTCCTGAATTCAAATCTGAAAAGGACTTGGCTGTGCGACTTTTAGTTTTCGTGACACAGTTTTTCAAAATTTGAAAATTGACGACTTGTCATTTTAATATTTTTCGAAATCATGGAAATTTTTTTTAATCCTACGTAGCACATTTCGTGTCCTTTTTTTGAAGATCATACCGGTATAGCAAGTAAAGATCCTGTTCTTTATTTTACCATCATTTTCATACAATACGAAATATTAGAAAGTCCTTTTAGAATAAAATTATTCAGGATGTCACATTTTCATATGAAATTCAAAATACAGGTACAGAATTTTTCTCTTAGCTCACGAAATAGTTGGTGTATCGGAGAAAGGATACGTTTTCTGAATTCATAAGACTCAAATCTATAACAAGGACACCCATTCAACTCATTTCTGAGCAAAAAAAATGTTAACCCAAAAATCGAGGAAAAAAATCAACTCTTTGAATTTTTAACGAAAATCGATGTACTTGAAAATTTCGATTTAGAGATTGAAAATGATAATTTGGGATGTCCTGAATTCAAATCTGAAAAGGACTTGGCTGTGCGACTTTTAGTGTTCGAGATACAGCTTTTCAAAATTTGCAAAAAATGATGATTTCTCAATTTCATATATTGGAAATCATTGAAAATATTTTTTAATCCTACGTAGCACATTTCGTGTGCTATATTCAAAAATCATACTTTAGTAGAAAGTAGAGATCCCGTTCTTTATTTTGAGATCACATCCATGCAAAATATAATATTAGAAAGTCCTTTTAGAATAAAATTATTCAGGATGTCACATTTTCATATGAAATTCAAAGTAGAGGTACAGAATTTTTCTCATAGCTCACGAAATAGTTGGTGTATCGGAGAAAGGATACGTTTTCTGAATTCATAAGACTCAAATCTATAACAAGGACATCCATTCAACTCATTTCTGAGCAAAAAAAATGTTGACCCAAAAATCGAGGAAAAAAATCAAAGGCCTCTTTGAATTTTTAACGAAAATCGATGTATTTGAAAATTTCGATTTAGAGATTGAAAATGATAATTTGGGATGTCCTGAATTCAAATCTGAAAAGGACTTGGCTGTGCGACTTTTAGTTTTCGTGACACAGTTTTTCAAAATTTGAAAATTGACGACTTGTCATTTTAATATTTTTCGAAATCATGGAAAATATTTTTTAATCCTACGTAGCACATTTCGTGTCCTATATTCAAAAATCATACTTTAGTAGAAAGTGGAGATCCTGTTCTTTATTTTACCATCATTTTCATACAGTATGAAATATTAGAAAGTCCTTTTAGAATAAAATTATTCAGGATGTCACATTTTCATATGAAATTCAAAGTAAAGGTACAGAATTTTTCTCTTAGCTCACGAAATAGTTGGTGTATCGGAGAAAGGATACGTTTTCTGAATTCATAAGACTAAAATCTATAACAAGGACACCCATTCAACTCATTTCTGAGCAAAAAAAATGTTGACCCAAAAATCGAGGAAAAAAATCAAAGGCCTCTTTGAATTTTTAACGAAAATCGATGTACTTGAAAATTTCGATTTAGAGATTGAAAATGATAATTTGGGATGTCCTGAATTCAAATCTGAAAAGGACTTGGCTGTGCGACTTTTAGTGTTCGAGATACAGCTTTTCAAAATTTGCAAAAAATGATGAGTTCTCAATTTCATATATTGGAAATCATTGAAAATATTTTTTAATCCTACGTAGCACATTTCGTGTCCTATATTCAAAAATCATACTTTAGTAGAAAGTGGAGATCCTGTTCTTTATTTTACCATCATTTTCATACAGTATGAAATATTAGAAAGTCCTTTTAGAATAAAATTATTCAGGATGTCACATTTTCATATGAAATTCAAAGTAGAGGTACAGAATTTTTCTCTTAGCTCACGAAATAGTTGGTGTATCGGAGAAAGGATACGTTTTCTGAATTCATAAGACTCAAATCTATAACAAGGACACCCATTCAACTCATTTCTGAGCAAAAAAAATGTTGACCCAAAAATCGAGGAAAAAAATCAAAGGCTAACCTTTTTGAATTTTTAACGAAAATCGATGTACTTGAAAATTTCGATTTAGAGATCGAAAATGATAATTTGGGATGTCCTGAATTCAAATCTGAAAAGGACTTGGCTGTGCGACTTTTAGTTTTCGTGACACAGTTTTTCAAAATTTGAAAATTGACAACTTGTCATTTTAATATTTTTCGAAATCATGGAAAATATTTTTTAATCCTACGTAGCACATTTCGTGTCCTTTTTTCGAAAATCATACTTTAGTAGAAAGTAGAGATCCTGTTCTTTATTTTACCATCATTTTCATACAGTATGAAATATTAGAAAGTCCTTTTAGAATAAAATTATTCAGGATGTCACATTTTCATATGAAATTCAAAGTAGAGGTACAGAATTTTTCTCTTAGCTCACGAAATAGTTGGTGTATCGGAGAAAGGATACGTTTTCTGAATTCATAAGACTCAAATCTATAACAAGGACACCCATTCAACTCATTTCTGAGCAAAAAAAATGTTAACCCAAAAATCGAGGAAAAAAATCAAAGGCTTTGAATTTTTAACGAAAATCGATGTACTTGAAAATTTCGATTTAGAGATTGAAAATGATAATTTGGGATGTCCTGAATTCAAATCTGAAAAGGACTTGGCTGTGCGACTTTTAGTGTTCGAGATACAGCTTTTCAAAATTTGCAAAAAATGATGATTTCTCAATTTCATATATTGGAAATCATTGAAAATATTTTTTAATCCTACGTAGCACATTTCGTGTGCTATATTCAAAAATCATACTTTAGTAGAAAGTAGAGATCCCGTTCTTTATTTTGAGATCACATCCATGCAAAATATAATATTAGAAAGTCCTTTTAGAATAAAATTATTCAGGATGTCACATTTTCATATGAAATTCAAAGTAGAGGTACAGAATTTTTCTCATAGCTCACGAAATAGTTGGTGTATCGGAGAAAGGATACGTTTTCTGAATTCATAAGACTCAAATCTATAACAAGGACATCCATTCAACTCATTTCTGAGCAAAAAAAATGTTGACCCAAAAATCGAGGAAAAAAATCAAAGGCCTCTTTGAATTTTTAACGAAAATCGATGTATTTGAAAATTTCGATTTAGAGATCGAAAATGATAATTTGGGATGTCCTGAATTCAAATCTGAAAAGGACTTGGCTGTGCGACTTTTAGTTTTCGTGACACAGTTTTTCAAAATTTGAAAATTGACGACTTGTCATTTTAATATTTTTCGAAATCATGGAAAATATTTTTTAATCCTACGTAGCACATTTCGTGTCCTATATTCAAAAATCATACTTTAGTAGAAAGTGGAGATCCTGTTCTTTATTTTACCATCATTTTCATACAGTATGAAATATTAGAAAGTCCTTTTAGAATAAAATTATTCAGGATGTCACATTTTCATATGAAATTCAAAGTAGAGGTACAGAATTTTTCTCTTAGCTCACGAAATAGTTGGTGTATCGGAGAAAGGATACGTTTTCTGAATTCATAAGACTAAAATCTATAACAAGGACACCCATTCAACTCATTTCTGAGCAAAAAAAAATGTTGACCCAAAAATCGAGGAAAAAAATCAAAGGCCTCTTTGAATTTTTAACGAAAATCGATGTACTTGAAAATTTCGATTTAGAGATTGAAAATGATAATTTGGGATGTCCTGAATTCAAATCTGAAAAGGACTTGGCTGTGCGACTTTTAGTGTTCGAGATACAGCTTTTCAAAATTTGCAAAAAATGATGAGTTCTCAATTTCATATATTGGAAATCATTGAAAATATTTTTTAATCCTACGTAGCACATTTCGTGTCCTATATTCAAAAATCATACTTTAGTAGAAAGTGGAGATCCTGTTCTTTATTTTACCATCATTTTCATACAGTATGAAATATTAGAAAGTCCTTTTAGAATAAAATTATTCAGGATGTCACATTTTCATATGAAATTCAAAGTAGAGGTACAGAATTTTTCTCTTAGCTCACGAAATAGTTGGTGTATCGGAGAAAGGATACGTTTTCTGAATTCATAAGACTCAAATCTATAACAAGGACACCCATTCAACTCATTTCTGAGCAAAAAAAATGTTGACCCAAAAATCGAGGAAAAAAATCAAAGGCTAACGTTTTTGAATTTTTAACGAAAATCGATGTACTTGAAAATTTCGATTTAGAGATCGAAAATGATAATTTGGGATGTCCTGAATTCAAATCTGAAAAGGACTTGGCTGTGCGACTTTTAGTTTTCGTGACACAGTTTTTCAAAATTTGAAAATTGACAACTTGTCATTTTAATATTTTTCGAAATCATGGAAAATATTTTTTAATCCTACGTAGCACATTTCGTGTCCTTTTTTCGAAAATCATACTGGGATAGCAAGTAAAGATCCTGTTCTTTATTCTACCATCATTTTCATACAGTATGAAATATTAGAAAGTCCTTTTAGAATAAAATTATTCAGGATGTCACATTTTCATATGAAATTCAAAATACAGGTACAGAATTTTTCTCTTAGCTCACGAAATAGTTGGTGTATCGGAGAAAGGATACGTTTTCTGAATTCATAAGACTGAAATCTATAACAAGGACATCCATTCAACTCATTTCTGAGCAAAAAAAATGTTGACCCAAAAATCGAGGAAAAAAATCAAAGGCTTTGAATTTTTAACGAAAATCGATGTACTTGAAAATTTCGATTTAGAGATTGAAAATGATAATTTGGGATGTCCTGAATTCAAATCTGAAAAGGACTTGGCTGTGCGACTTTTAGTGTTCGAGATACAGCTTTTCAAAATTTGCAAAAAATGATGATTTCTCAATTTCATATATTGGAAATCATTGAAAATATTTTTTAATCCTACGTAGCACATTTCGTGTCCTATATTCAAAAATCATACTTTAGTAGAAAGTAGAGATCCCGTTCTTTATTTTACCATCATTTTCATACAGTATGAAATATTAGAAAGTCCTTTTAGAATAAAATTATTCAGGATGTCACATTTTCATATGAAATTCAAAGTAGAGGTACAGAATTTTTCTCTTAGCTCACGAAATAGTTGGTGTATCGGAGAAAGGATACGTTTTCTGAATTCATAAGACTCAAATCTATAACAAGGACACCCATTCAACTCATTTCTGAGCAAAAAAAATGTTGACCCAAAAATCGAGGAAAAAAATCAAAGGCTAACCTCTTTGAATTTTTAACGAATATCGATGTACTTGAAAATTTCGATTTAGAGATCGAAAATGATAATTTGGGATGTCCTGAATTCAAATCTGAAAAGGACTTGGCTGTGCGACTTTTAGTGTTCTACAGCTTTTCAAAATTTGCAAAAAATGATGAGTTCTCAATTTCATATATTGGAAATCATTGAAAATATTTTTTAATCCTACGTAGCACATTTCGTGTCCTATATTCAAAAATCATACTTTAGTAGAAAGTAAAGATCCCGTTCTTTATTTTACCATCATTTTCATACAATACGAAATATTAGAAAGTCCTTTTAGAATAAAATTATTCAGGATGTCACATTTTCATATGAAATTCAAAGTAGAGGTACAGAATTTTTCTCTTAGCTCACGAAATAGTTGGTGTATCGGAGAAAGGATACGTTCTCTGAATTCATAAGACTCAACATCTATAACAAGGACACCCATTCAACTCATTTCTGAGCAAAAAAAATGTTAACCCTAAAATCGAGGAAAAAAATCAAAGGCTAACCTCTTTGAATTTTTAACGAAAATCGATGTACTTGAAAATTTCGATTTAGAGATCGAAAATGATAATTTGGGATGTCCTGAATTCAAATCTGAAAAGGACTTGGCTGTGCGACTTTTAGTGTTCGAGATACAGCTTTTCAAAATTTGAAAATTGACGACTTGTCATTTTAATATTTTTCGAAATCATGGAAAATATTTTTTAATCCTACGTAGCACATTTCGTGTCCTATATTCAAAAATCATACTTTAGCAGAAAGTAGAGATCCTGTTCTTTATTTTACCATCATTTTCATACAGTATGAAATATTAGAAAGTCCTTTTAGAATAAAATTATTCAGGATGTCACATTTTCATATGAAATTCAAAGTAGAGGTACAGAATTTTTCTCTTAGCTCACGAAATAGTTGGTGTATCGGAGAAAGGATACGTTTTCTGAATTCATAAGACTCAAATCTATAACAAGGACATCCATTCAACTCATTTCTGAGCAAAAAAAATGTTGACCCAAAAATCGAGGAAAAAAATCAAAGGCCTCTTTGAATTTTCAACGAAAATCGATGTACTTGAAAATTTCGATTTAGAGATTGAAAATGATAATTTGGGATGTCCTGAATTCAAATCTGAAAAGGACTTGGCTGTGCGACTTTTAGTGTTCGAGATACAGCTTTTCAAAATTTGCAAAAAATGATGATTTCTCAATTTCATATATTGGAAATCATTGAAAATATTTTTTAATCCTACGTAGCACATTTCGTGTCCTATATTCAAAAATCATACTTTAGTAGAAAGTAGAGATCCTGTTCTTTATTTTACCATCATTTTCATACAGTATGAAATATTAGAAAGTCCTTTTAGAATAAAATTATTCAGGATGTCACATTTTCATATGAAATTCAAAGTAGAGGTACAGAATTTTTCTCTTAGCTCACGAAATAGTTGGTGTATCGGAGAAAGGATACGTTTTCTGAATTCATAAGACTCAAATCTATAACAAGGACACCCATTCAACTCATTTCTGAGCAAAAAAAATGTTAACCCAAAAATCGAGGAAAAAAATCAAAGGCTTTGAATTTTCAACGAAAATCGATGTACTTGAAAATTTCGATTTAGAGATCGAAAATGATAATTTGGGATGTCCTGAATTCAAATCTGAAAAGGACTTGGCTGTGCGACTTTTAGTTTTCGTGACACAGTTTTTCAAAATTTGAAAATTGACGACTTGTCATTTTAATATTTTTCGAAATCATGGAAATTTTTTTTAATCCTACGTAGCACATTTCGTGTCCTTTTTTCGAAAATCATACTGGGATAGCAAGTAGAGATCCTGTTCTTTATTTTACCATAATTTTCATACAGTATGAAATATTAGAAAGTCCTTTTAGAATAAAATTATTCAGGATGTCACATTTTCATATGAAATTCAAAGTAGAGGTACAGAATTTTTCTCTTAGCTCACGAAATAGTTGGTGTATCGGAGAAAGGATACGTTTTCTGAATTCATAAGACTCAAATCTATAACAAGGACACCCATTCAACTCATTTCTGAGCAAAAAAAATGTTGACCCAAAAATCGAGGAAAAAAATCAAAGGCTAACCTCTTTGAATTTTTAACGAAAATCGATGTACTTGAAAATTTCGATTTAGAGATTGAAAATGATAATTTGGGATGTCCTGAATTCAAATCTGAAAAGGACTTGGCTGTGCGACTTTTAGTGTTCGAGATACAGCTTTTCAAAATTTGCAAAAAATGATGATTTCTCAATTTCATATATTGGAAATCATTGAAAATATTTTTTAATCCTACGTAGCACATTTCGTGTGCTATATTCAAAAATCATACTTTAGTAGAAAGTAGAGATCCCGTTCTTTATTTTGAGATCACATCCATGCAAAATATAATATTAGAAAGTCCTTTTAGAATAAAATTATTCAGGATGTCACATTTTCATATGAAATTCAAAGTAGAGGTACAGAATTTTTCTCATAGCTCACGAAATAGTTGGTGTATCGGAGAAAGGATACGTTTTCTGAATTCATAAGACTCAAATCTATAACAAGGACATCCATTCAACTCATTTCTGAGCAAAAAAAATGTTGACCCAAAAATCGAGGAAAAAAATCAAAGGCCTCTTTGAATTTTTAACGAAAATCGATGTATTTGAAAATTTCGATTTAGAGATTGAAAATGATAATTTGGGATGTCCTGAATTCAAATCTGAAAAGGACTTGGCTGTGCGACTTTTAGTTTTCGTGACACAGTTTTTCAAAATTTGAAAATTGACGACTTGTCATTTTAATATTTTTCGAAATCATGGAAAATATTTTTTAATCCTACGTAGCACATTTCGTGTCCTATATTCAAAAATCATACTTTAGTAGAAAGTGGAGATCCTGTTCTTTATTTTACCATCATTTTCATACAGTATGAAATATTAGAAAGTCCTTTTAGAATAAAATTATTCAGGATGTCACATTTTCATATGAAATTCAAAGTAGAGGTACAGAATTTTTCTCTTAGCTCACGAAATAGTTGGTGTATCGGAGAAAGGATACGTTTTCTGAATTCATAAGACTAAAATCTATAACAAGGACACCCATTCAACTCATTTCTGAGCAAAAAAAATGTTGACCCAAAAATCGAGGAAAAAAATCAAAGGCCTCTTTGAATTTTTAACGAAAATCGATGTACTTGAAAATTTCGATTTAGAGATCGAAAATGATAATTTGGGATGTCCTGAATTCAAATCTGAAAAGGACTTGGCTGTGCGACTTTTAGTGTTCGAGATACAGCTTTTCAAAATTTGCAAAAAATGATGAGTTCTCAATTTCATATATTGGAAATCATTGAAAATATTTTTTAATCCTACGTAGCACATTTCGTGTCCTATATTCAAAAATCATACTTTAGTAGAAAGTGGAGATCCTGTTCTTTATTTTACCATCATTTTCATACAGTATGAAATATTAGAAAGTCCTTTTAGAATAAAATTATTCAGGATGTCACATTTTCATATGAAATTCAAAGTAGAGGTACAGAATTTTTCTCTTAGCTCACGAAATAGTTGGTGTATCGGAGAAAGGATACGTTTTCTGAATTCATAAGACTCAAATCTATAACAAGGACACCCATTCAACTCATTTCTGAGCAAAAAAAATGTTGACCCAAAAATCGAGGAAAAAAATCAAAGGCTAGGCTAACCTCTTTGAATTTTTAACGAAAATCGATGTACTTGAAAATTTCGATTTAGAGATCGAAAATGATAATTTGGGATGTCCTGAATTCAAATCTGAAAGGACTTGGCTGTGCGACTTTTAGTTTTCGTGACACAGTTTTTCAAAATTTGAAAATTGACAACTTGTCATTTTAATATTTTTCGAAATCATGGAAAATATTTTTTAATCCTACGTAGCACATTTCGTGTCCTTTTTTCGAAAATCATACTGGGATAGCAAGTAAAGATCCTGTTCTTTATTCTACCATCATTTTCATACAGTATGAAATATTAGAAAGTCCTTTTAGAATAAAATTATTCAGGATGTCACATTTTCATATGAAATTCAAAATACAGGTACAGAATTTTTCTCTTAGCTCACGAAATAGTTGGTGTATCGGAGAAAGGATACGTTTTCTGAATTCATAAGACTGAAATCTATAATAAGGACATCCATTCAACTCATTTCTGAGCAAAAAAAATGTTGACCCAAAAATCGAGGAAAAAAATCAAAGGCCTCTTTGAATTTTTAACGAAAATCGATGTACTTGAAAATTTCGATTTAGAGATTGAAAATGATAATTTGGGATGTCCTGAATTCAAATCTGAAAAGGACTTGGCTGTGCGACTTTTAGTGTTCGAGATACAGCTTTTCAAAATTTGCAAAAAATGATGAGTTCTCAATTTCATATATTGGAAATCATTGAAAATATTTTTTAATCCTACGTAGCACATTTCGTGTCCTATATTCAAAAATCATACTTTAGTAGAAAGTGGAGATCCTGTTCTTTATTTTACCATCATTTTCATACAGTATGAAATATTAGAAAGTCCTTTTAGAATAAAATTATTCAGGATGTCACATTTTCATATGAAATTCAAAGTAGAGGTACAGAATTTTTCTCTTAGCTCACGAAATAGTTGGTGTATCGGAGAAAGGATACGTTTTCTGAATTCATAAGACTAAAATCTATAACAAGGACACCCATTCAACTCATTTCTGAGCAAAAAAAAATGTTGACCCAAAAATCGAGGAAAAAAATCAAAGGCCTCTTTGAATTTTTAACGAAAATCGATGTACTTGAAAATTTCGATTTAGAGATTGAAAATGATAATTTGGGATGTCCTGAATTCAAATCTGAAAAGGACTTGGCTGTGCGACTTTTAGTGTTCGAGATACAGCTTTTCAAAATTTGCAAAAAATGATGAGTTCTCAATTTCATATATTGGAAATCATTGAAAATATTTTTTAATCCTACGTAGCACATTTCGTGTCCTATATTCAAAAATCATACTTTAGTAGAAAGTGGAGATCCTGTTCTTTATTTTACCATCATTTTCATACAGTATGAAATATTAGAAAGTCCTTTTAGAATAAAATTATTCAGGATGTCACATTTTCATATGAAATTCAAAGTAGAGGTACAGAATTTTTCTCTTAGCTCACGAAATAGTTGGTGTATCGGAGAAAGGATACGTTTTCTGAATTCATAAGACTCAAATCTATAACAAGGACACCCATTCAACTCATTTCTGAGCAAAAAAAATGTTGACCCAAAAATCGAGGAAAAAAATCAAAGGCTAACGTTTTTGAATTTTTAACGAAAATCGATGTACTTGAAAATTTCGATTTAGAGATCGAAAATGATAATTTGGGATGTCCTGAATTCAAATCTGAAAAGGACTTGGCTGTGCGACTTTTAGTGTTCGAGATACAGCTTTTCAAAATTTGAAAATTGACGACTTTTCATTTTAATATTTTTCGAAATCATGGAAAATATTTTTTAATCCTACGTAGCACATTTCGTGTCCTATATTCAAAAATCATACTTTAGTAGAAAGTAAAGATCCCGTTCTTTATTTTACCATCATTTTCATACAATACGAAATATTAGAAAGTCCTTTTAGAATAAAATTATTCAGGATGTCACATTTTCATATGAAATTCAAAGTAGAGGTACAGAATTTTTCTCTTAGCTCACGAAATAGTTGGTGTATCGGAGAAAGGATACGTTTTCTGAATTCATAAGACTCAAATCTATAACAAGGACATCCATTCAACTCATTTCTGAGCAAAAAAAATGTTGACCCAAAAATCGAGGAAAAAAATCAAAGGCCTCTTTGAATTTTCAACGAAAATCGATGTACTTGAAAATTTCGATTTAGAGATTGAAAATGATAATTTGGGATGTCCTGAATTCAAATCTGAAAAGGACTTGGCTGTGCGACTTTTAGTGTTCGAGATACAGCTTTTCAAAATTTGCAAAAAATGATGAGTTCTCAATTTCATATATTGGAAATCATTGAAAATATTTTTTAATCCTACGTAGCACATTTCGTGTCCTATATTCAAAAATCATACTTTAGTAGAAAGAATGGATCCCGTTCTTTATTTTACCATCATTTTCATACAGTATGAAATATTAGAAAGTCCTTTTAGAATAAAATTATTCAGGATGTCACATTTTCATATGAAATTCAAAGTAGAGGTACAGAATTTTTCTCTTAGCTCACGAAATAGTTGGTGTATCGGAGAAAGGATACGTTTTCTGAATTCATAAGACTCAAATCTATAACAAGGACACCCATTCAACTCATTTCTGAGAAAAAAAAATGTTGACCCAAAAATCGAGGAAAAAAATCAAAGGCTAACCTCTTTGAATTTTTAACGAATATCGATGTACTTGAAAATTTCGATTTAGAGATCGAAAATGATAATTTGGGATGTCCTGAATTCAAATCTGAAAAGGACTTGGCTGTGCGACTTTTAGTGTTCGAGATACAGCTTTTCAAAATTTGCAAAAAATGATGAGTTCTCAATTTCATATATTGGAAATCATTGAAAATATTTTTTAATCCTACGTAGCACATTTCGTGTCCTATATTCAAAAATCATACTTTAGTAGAAAGTGGAGATCCTGTTCTTTATTTTACCATCATTTTCATACAGTATGAAATATTAGAAAGTCCTTTTAGAATAAAATTATTCAGGATGTCACATTTTCATATGAAATTCAAAGTAGAGGTACAGAATTTTTCTCTTAGCTCACGAAATAGTTGGTGTATCGGAGAAAGGATACGTTTTCTGAATTCATAAGACTCAAATCTATAACAAGGACACCCATTCAACTCATTTCTGAGCAAAAAAAATGTTGACCCAAAAATCGAGGAAAAAAATCAAAGGCTAACGTTTTTGAATTTTTAACGAAAATCGATGTACTTGAAAATTTCGATTTAGAGATCGAAAATGATAATTTGGGATGTCCTGAATTCAAATCTGAAAAGGACTTGGCTGTGCGACTTTTAGTGTTCGAGATACAGCTTTTCAAAATTTGAAAATTGACGACTTTTCATTTTAATATTTTTCGAAATCATGGAAAATATTTTTTAATCCTACGTAGCACATTTCGTGTCCTATATTCAAAAATCATACTTTAGTAGAAAGTAAAGATCCCGTTCTTTATTTTACCATCATTTTCATACAATACGAAATATTAGAAAGTCCTTTTAGAATAAAATTATTCAGGATGTCACATTTTCATATGAAATTCAAAGTAGAGGTACAGAATTTTTCTCTTAGCTCACGAAATAGTTGGTGTATCGGAGAAAGGATACGTTTTCTGAATTCATAAGACTCAAATCTATAACAAGGACATCCATTCAACTCATTTCTGAGCAAAAAAATGTTGACCCAAAAATCGAGGAAAAAAATCAAAGGCTAGGCTAACCTCTTTGAATTTTTAACGAAAATCGATGTACTTGAAAATTTCGATTTAGAGATCGAAAATGATAATTTGGGATGTCCTGAATTCAAATCTGAAAGGACTTGGCTGTGCGACTTTTAGTTTTCGTGACACAGTTTTTCAAAATTTGAAAATTGACGACTTGTCATTTTATTATTTTTCGAAATCATGGAAAATGTTTTTTAATCCTACGTAGCACATTTCGTGTCCTATATTCAAAAATCATACTTTAGTAGAAAGAATGGATCCCGTTCTTTATTTTACCATCATTTTCATACAGTATGAAATATTAGAATGTCCTTTTAGAATAAAATTATTCAGGATGTCACATTTTCATATGAAATTCAAAGTAGAGGTACAGAATTTTTCTCTTAGCTCACGAAATAGTTGGTGTATCGGAGAAAGGATACGTTTTCTGAATTCATAAGACTCAAATCTATAACAAGGACACCCATTCAACTCATTTCTGAGCAAAAAAAATGTTAACCCAAAAATCGAGGAAAAAAATCAACTCTTTGAATTTTTAACGAAAATCGATGTACTTGAAAATTTCGATTTAGAGATTGAAAATGAAAATTTGGGATGTCCTGAATTCAAATCTGAAAAGGACTTGGCTGTGCGACTTTTAGTGTTCGAGATACAGCTTTTCAAAATTTGCAAAAAATGATGAGTTCTCAATTTCATATATTGGAAATCATTGAAAATATTTTTTAATCCTACGTAGCACATTTCGTGTCCTATATTCAAAAATCATACTTTAGTAGAAAGTAGAGATCCTGTTCTTTATTTTACCATCATTTTCATACAGTATGAAATATTAGAAAGTCCTTTTAGAATAAAATTATTCAGGATGTCACATTTTCATATGAAATTCAAAGTAGAGGTACAGAATTTTTCTCTTAGCTCACGAAATAGTTGGTGTATCGGAGAAAGGATACGTTTTCTGAATTCATAAGACTCAAATCTATAACAAGGACATCCATTCAACTCATTTCTGAGCAAAAAAAATGTTGACCCAAAAATCGAGGAAAAAAATCAAAGGCTAGGCTAACCTCTTTGAATTTTTAACGAAAATCGATGTACTTGAAAATTTCGATTTAGAGATCGAAAATGATAATTTGGGATGTCCTGAATTCAAATCTGAAAAGGACTTGGCTGTGCGACTTTTAGTCTTCCAGATACAGCTTTTCAAAATTTGCAAAAAATGATGATTTCTCAATTTCATATATTGGAAATCATTGAAAATATTTTTTAATCCTAAGTAGCACAATTCGTGTCCTTTTTTTGAAGATCATACCGGTATAGCAAGTAAAGATCCTGTTCTTTATTTTACCATCATTTTCATACAATACGAAATATTAGAAAGTCCTTTTAGAATAAAATTATTCAGGATGTCACATTTTCATATGAAATTCAAAATACAGGTACAGAATTTTTCTCTTAGCTCACGAAATAGTTGGTGTATCGGAGAAAGGATACGTTTTCTGAATTCATAAGACTCAAATCTATAACAAGGACACCCATTCAACTCATTTCTGAGCAAAAAAAATGTTAACCCAAAAATCGAGGAAAAAAATCAACTCTTTGAATTTTTAACGAAAATCGATGTACTTGAAAATTTCGATTTAGAGATTGAAAATGATAATTTGGGATGTCCTAAATTCAAATCTGAAAAGGACTTGGCTGTGCGACTTTTAGTGTTCGAGATACAGCTTTTCAAAATTTGCAAAAAATGATGATTTCTCAATTTCATATATTGGAAATCATTGAAAATATTTTTTAATCCTAAGTAGCACAATTCGTGTCCTTTTTTCGAAAATCATACTGGAATAGCAAGTAAAGATCCTGTTCTTTATTCTACCATCATTTTCATACAATACGAAATATTAGAAAGTCCTTTTAGAATAAAATTATTCAGGATGTCACATTTTCATATGAAATTCAAAATACAGGTACAGAATTTTTCTCATAGCTAAAAAGGCTAACCTCTTTGAATTTTTAACGAATATCGATGTACTTGAAAATTTCGATTTAGAGATCGAAAATGATAATTTGGGATGTCCTGAATTCAAATCTGAAAAGGACTTGGCTGTGCGACTTTTAGTCTTCGAGATACAGCTTTTCAAAATTTGCAAAAAATGATGATTTCTCAATTTCATATATTGGAAATCATTGAAAATATTTTTTAATCCTACGTAGCACATTTCGTGTCCTATATTCAAAAATCATACTTTAGTAGAAAGTAGAGATCCTGTTCTTTATTTTACCATCATTTTCATACAGTATGAAATATTAGAAAGTCCTTTTAGAATAAAATTATTCAGGATGTCACATTTTCATATGAAATTCAAAATACAGGTACAGAATTTTTCTCATAGCTCACGAAATAGTTGGTGTATCGGAGAAAGGATACGTTTTCTGAATTCATAAGACTCAAATCTATAACAAGGACACCCATTCAACTCATTTCTGACCAAAAAAAATGTTGACCCAAAAATCGAGGAAAAAAATCAAAGGCTAACCTCTTTGAATTTTTAACGAAAATCGATGTACTTGAAAATTTCGATTTAGAGATTGAAAATGATAATTTGGGATGTCCTGAATTCAAATCTGAAAAGGACTTGGCTGTGCGACTTTTAGTGTTCGAGATACAGCTTTTCAAAATTTGCAAAAAATGATGAGTTCTCAATTTCATATATTGGAAATCATTGAAAATATTTTTTAATCCTACGTAGCACATTTCGTGTCCTATATTCAAAAATCATACTTTAGTAGAAAGTAGAGATCCTGTTCTTTATTTTACCATCATTTTCATACAGTATGAAATATTAGAAAGTCCTTTTAGAATAAAATTATTCAGGATGTCACATTTTCATATGAAATTCAAAATACAGGTACAGAATTTTTCTCATAGCTCACGAAATAGTTGGTGTATCGGAGAAAGGATACGTTTTCTGAATTCATAAGACTCAAATCTATAACAAGGACACCCATTCAACTCATTTCTGACCAAAAAAAATGTTGACCCAAAAATCGAGGAAAAAAATCAAAGGCTAACCTCTTTGAATTTTTAACGAAAATCGATGTACTTGAAAATTTCGATTTAGAGATTGAAAATGATAATTTGGGATGTCCTGAATTCAAATCTGAAAAGGACTTGGCTGTGCGACTTTTAGTGTTCGAGATACAGCTTTTCAAAATTTGCAAAAAATGATGAGTTCTCAATTTCATATATTGGAAATCATTGAAAATATTTTTTAATCCTAAGTAGCACAATTCGTGTCCTTTTTTTGAAGATCATACCGGTATAGCAAGTAAAGATCCTGTTCTTTATTTTACCATCATTTTCATACAATACGAAATATTAGAAAGTCCTTTTAGAATAAAATTATTCAGGATGTCACATTTTCATATGAAATTCAAAATACAGGTACAGAATTTTTCTCTTAGCTCACGAAATAGTTGGTGTATCGGAGAAAGGATACGTTTTCTGAATTCATAAGACTCAAATCTATAACAAGGACACCCATTCAACTCATTTCTGAGCAAAAAAAATGTTAACCCAAAAATCGAGGAAAAAAATCAACTCTTTGAATTTTTAACGAAAATCGATGTACTTGAAAATTTCGATTTAGAGATTGAAAATGATAATTTGGGATGTCCTAAATTCAAATCTGAAAAGGACTTGGCTGTGCGACTTTTAGTCTTCCAGATACAGCTTTTCAAAATTTGCAAAAAATGATGATTTCTCAATTTCATATATTGGAAATCATTGAAAATATTTTTTAATCCTACGTAGCACATTTCGTGTCCTATATTCAAAAATCATACTTTAGTAGAAAGTAGAGATCCTGTTCTTTATTTTACCATCATTTTCATACAGTATGAAATATTAGAAAGTCCTTTTAGAATAAAATTATTCAGGATGTCACATTTTCATATGAAATTCAAAATACAGGTACAGAATTTTTCTCATAGCTCACGAAATAGTTGGTGTATCGGAGAAAGGATACGTTTTCTGAATTCATAAGACTCAAATCTATAACAAGGACACCCATTCAACTCATTTCTGACCAAAAAAAATGTTGACCCAAAAATCGAGGAAAAAAATCAAAGGCTAACCTCTTTGAATTTTTAACGAAAATCGATGTACTTGAAAATTTCGATTTAGAGATTGAAAATGATAATTTGGGATGTCCTGAATTCAAATCTGAAAAGGACTTGGCTGTGCGACTTTTAGTGTTCGAGATACAGCTTTTCAAAATTTGCAAAAAATGATGAGTTCTCAATTTCATATATTGGAAATCATTGAAAATATTTTTTAATCCTACGTAGCACATTTCGTGTCCTATATTCAAAAATCATACTTTAGTAGAAAGTAGAGATCCTGTTCTTTATTTTACCATCATTTTCATACAGTATGAAATATTAGAAAGTCCTTTTAGAATAAAATTATTCAGGATGTCACATTTTCATATGAAATTCAAAGTAGAGGTACAGAATTTTTCTCTTAGCTCACGAAATAGTTGGTGTATCGGAGAAAGGATACGTTTTCTGAATTCATAAGACTCAAATCTATAACAAGGACATCCATTCAACTCATTTCTGAGCAAAAAAAATGTTGACCCAAAAATCGAGGAAAAAAATCAAAGGCTAACCTCTTTGAATTTTTAACGAATATCGATGTACTTGAAAATTTCGATTTAGAGATCGAAAATGATAATTTGGGATGTCCTGAATTCAAATCTGAAAAGGACTTGGCTGTGCGACTTTTAGTGTTCGAGATACAGCTTTTCAAAATTTGCAAAAAATGATGAGTTCTCAATTTCATATATTGGAAATCATTGAAAATATTTTTTAATCCTACGTAGCACATTTCGTGTCCTATATTCAAAAATCATACTTTAGTAGAAAGTAGAGATCCTGTTCTTTATTTTACCATCATTTTCATACAGTATGAAATATTAGAAAGTCCTTTTAGAATAAAATTATTCAGGATGTCACATTTTCATATGAAATTCAAAGTAGAGGTACAGAATTTTTCTCTTAGCTCACGAAATAGTTGGTGTATCGGAGAAAGGATACGTTTTCTGAATTCATAAGACTCAAATCTATAACAAGGACATCCATTCAACTCATTTCTGAGCAAAAAAAATGTTGACCCAAAAATCGAGGAAAAAAATCAAAGGCTAACCTCTTTGAATTTTTAACGAAAATCGATGTACTTGAAAATTTCGATTTAGAGATCGAAAATGATAATTTGGGATGTCCTGAATTCAAATCTGAAAAGGACTTGGCTGTGCGACTTTTAGTGTTCGAGATACAGCTTTTCAAAGTTTGCAAAAAATGATGAGTTCTCAATTTCATATATTGGAAATCATTGAAAATATTTTTTAATCCTACGTAGCACATTTCGTGTCCTATATTCAAAAATCATACTTTAGTAGAAAGAAGAGATCCCGTTCTTTATTTTACCATCATTTTCATACAGTATGAAATATTAGAAAGTCCTTTTAGAATAAAATTATTCAGGATGTCACATTTTCATATGAAATTCAAAGTAGAGGTACAGAATTTTTCTCTTAGCTCACGAAATAGTTGGTGTATCGGAGAAAGGATACGTTTTCTGAATTCATAAGACTCAAATCTATAACAAGGACATCCATTCAACTCATTTCTGAGCAAAAAAAATGTTGACCCAAAAATCGAGGAAAAAAATCAAAGGCTAACCTCTTTGAATTTTTAACGAATATCGATGTACTTGAAAATTTCGATTTAGAGATCGAAAATGATAATTTGGGATGTCCTGAATTCAAATCTGAAAAGGACTTGGCTGTGCGACTTTTAGTCTTCCAGATACAGCTTTTCAAAATTTGCAAAAAATGATGATTTCTCAATTTCATATATTGGAAATCATTGAAAATATTTTTTAATCCTACGTAGCACATTTCGTGTCCTATATTCAAAAATCATACTTTAGTAGAAAGTAGAGATCCTGTTCTTTATTTTACCATCATTTTCATACAGTATGAAATATTAGAAAGTCCTTTTAGAATAAAATTATTCAGGATGTCACATTTTCATATGAAATTCAAAATACAGGTACAGAATTTTTCTCATAGCTCACGAAATAGTTGGTGTATCGGAGAAAGGATACGTTTTCTGAATTCATAAGACTCAAATCTATAACAAGGACACCCATTCAACTCATTTCTGACCAAAAAAAATGTTGACCCAAAAATCGAGGAAAAAAATCAAAGGCTAACCTCTTTGAATTTTTAACGAAAATCGATGTACTTGAAAATTTCGATTTAGAGATTGAAAATGATAATTTGGGATGTCCTGAATTCAAATCTGAAAAGGACTTGGCTGTGCGACTTTTAGTGTTCGAGATACAGCTTTTCAAAATTTGCAAAAAATGATGAGTTCTCAATTTCATATATTGGAAATCATTGAAAATATTTTTTAATCCTACGTAGCACATTTCGTGTCCTATATTCAAAAATCATACTTTAGTAGAAAGTAGAGATCCTGTTCTTTATTTTACCATCATTTTCATACAGTATGAAATATTAGAAAGTCCTTTTAGAATAAAATTATTCAGGATGTCACATTTTCATATGAAATTCAAAGTAGAGGTACAGAATTTTTCTCTTAGCTCACGAAATAGTTGGTGTATCGGAGAAAGGATACGTTTTCTGAATTCATAAGACTCAAATCTATAACAAGGACACCCATTCAACTCATTTCTGAGCAAAAAAAATGTTAACCCAAAAATCGAGGAAAAAAATCAAAGGCCCCTTTGAATTTTCAACGAAAATCGATGTACTTGAAAATTTCGATTTAGAGATCGAAAATGATAATTTGGGATGTCCTGAATTCAAATCTGAAAAGGACTTGGCTGTGCGACTTTTAGTGTTCGAGATACAGCTTTTCAAAATTTGCAAAAAATGATGAGTTCTCAATTTCATATATTGGAAATCATTGAAAATATTTTTTAATCCTACGTAGCACATTTCGTGTCCTATATTCAAAAATCATACTTTAGTAGAAAGTGGAGATCCTGTTCTTTATTTTACCATCATTTTCATACAGTATGAAATATTAGAAAGTCCTTTTAGAATAAAATTATTCAGGATGTCACATTTTCATATGAAATTCAAAGTAGAGGTACAGAATTTTTCTCTTAGCTCACGAAATAGTTGGTGTATCGGAGAAAGGATACGTTTTCTGAATTCATAAGACTAAAATCTATAACAAGGACACCCATTCAACTCATTTCTGAGCAAAAAAAATGTTGACCCAAAAATCGAGGAAAAAAATCAAAGGCCTCTTTGAATTTTTAACGAAAATCGATGTACTTGAAAATTTCGATTTAGAGATTGAAAATGATAATTTGGGATGTCCTGAATTCAAATCTGAAAAGGACTTGGCTGTGCGACTTTTAGTGTTCGAGATACAGCTTTTCAAAATTTGCAAAAAATGATGAGTTCTCAATTTCATATATTGGAAATCATTGAAAATATTTTTTAATCCTACGTAGCACATTTCGTGTCCTATATTCAAAAATCATACTTTAGTAGAAAGTGGAGATCCTGTTCTTTATTTTACCATCATTTTCATACAGTATGAAATATTAGAAAGTCCTTTTAGAATAAAATTATTCAGGATGTCACATTTTCATATGAAATTCAAAGTAGAGGTACAGAATTTTTCTCTTAGCTCACGAAATAGTTGGTGTATCGGAGAAAGGATACGTTTTCTGAATTCATAAGACTCAAATCTATAACAAGGACACCCATTCAACTCATTTCTGAGCAAAAAAAATGTTGACCCAAAAATCGAGGAAAAAAATCAAAGGCTAACCTTTTTGAATTTTTAACGAAAATCGATGTACTTGAAAATTTCGATTTAGAGATCGAAAATGATAATTTTAGATGTCCTGAATTCAAATCTGAAAAGGACTTGGCTGTGCGACTTTTAGTGTTCGAGATACAGCTTTTCAAAATTTGCAAAAAATGATGATTTCTCAATTTCATATATTGGAAATCATTGAAAATATTTTTTAATCCTAAGTAGCACAATTCGTGTCCTTTTTTCGAAAATCATACTGGAATAGCAAGTAAAGATCCTGTTCTTTATTCTACCATCATTTTCATACAATACGAAATATTAGAAAGTCCTTTTAGAATAAAATTATTCAGGATGTCACATTTTCATATGAAATTCAAAATACAGGTACAGAATTTTTCTCATAGCTAAAAAGGCTAACCTCTTTGAATTTTTAACGAATATCGATGTACTTGAAAATTTCGATTTAGAGATCGAAAATGATAATTTGGGATGTCCTGAATTCAAATCTGAAAAGGACTTGGCTGTGCGACTTTTAGTGTTCGAGATACAGCTTTTCAAAGTTTGCAAAAAATGATGAGTTCTCAATTTCATATATTGGAAATCATTGAAAATATTTTTTAATCCTACGTAGCACATTTCGTGTCCTATATTCAAAAATCATACTTTAGTAGAAAGTAGAGATCCCGTTCTTTATTTTACCATCATTTTCATACAGTATGAAATATTAGAAAGTCCTTTTAGAATAAAATTATTCAGGATGTCACATTTTCATATGAAATTCAAAGTAGAGGTACAGAATTTTTCTCTTAGCTCACGAAATAGTTGGTGTATCGGAGAAAGGATACGTTTTCTGAATTCATAAGACTCAAATCTATAACAAGGACATCCATTCAACTCATTTCTGAGCAAAAAAAATGTTGACCCAAAAATCGAGGAAAAAAATCAAAGGCTAACCTCTTTGAATTTTTAACGAAAATCGATGTACTTGAAAATTTCGATTTAGAGATCGAAAATGATAATTTGGGATGTCCTGAATTCAAATCTGAAAAGGACTTGGCTGTGCGACTTTTAGTTTTCGTGACACAGTTTTTCAAAATTTGAAAATTGACGACTTGTAATTTTAATATTTTTCGAAATCATGGAAAATATTTTTTAATCCTACGTAGCACATTTCGTGTCCTTTTTTCGAAAATCATACTGGGATAGCAAGTAAAGATCCTGTTCTTTATTTTACCATCATTTTCATACAGTATGAAATATTAGAAAGTCCTTTTAGAATAAAATTATTCAGGATGTCACATTTTCATATGAAATTCAAAGTAGAGGTACAGAATTTTTCTCTTAGCTCACGAAATAGTTGGTGTATCGGAGAAAGGATACGTTTTCTGAATTCATAAGACTCAAATCTATAACAAGGACACCCATTCAACTCATTTCTGAGCAAAAAAAATGTGACCCAAAAATCGAGGAAAAAAATCAAAGGCTTTGAATTTTTAACGAAAATCGATGTACTTGAAAATTTCGATTTAGAGATTGAAAATGATAATTTAGGATGTCCTGAATTCAAATCTGAAAAGGACTTGGCTGTGCGACTTTTAGTGTTCGAGATACAGCTTTTCAAAATTTGCAAAAAATGATGATTTCTCAATTTCATATATTGGAAATCATTGAAAATATTTTTTAATCCTACGTAGCACATTTCGTGTCCTATATTCAAAAATCATACTTTAGTAGAAAGTAGAGATCCTGTTCTTTATTTTACCATCATTTTCATACAGTATGAAATATTAGAAAGTTCTTTTAGAATAAAATTATTCAGGATGTCACATTTTCATATGAAATTCAAAGTAGAGGTACAGAATTTTTCTCTTAGCTCACGAAATAGTTGGTGTATCGGAGAAAGGATACGTTTTCTGAATTCATAAGACTCAAATCTATAACAAGGACATCCATTCAACTCATTTCTGAGCAAAAAAAATGTTGACCCAAAAATCGAGGAAAAAAATCAAAGGCTAACCTCTTTGAATTTTTAACGAATATCGATGTACTTGAAAATTTCGATTTAGAGATCGAAAATGATAATTTGGGATGTCCTGAATTCAAATCTGAAAAGGACTTGGCTGTGCGACTTTTAGTCTTCCAGATACAGCTTTTCAAAATTTGCAAAAAATGATGATTTCTCAATTTCATATATTGGAAATCATTGAAAATATTTTTTAATCCTACGTAGCACATTTCGTGTCCTATATTCAAAAATCATACTTTAGTAGAAAGTAGAGATCCTGTTCTTTATTTTACCATCATTTTCATACAGTATGAAATATTAGAAAGTCCTTTTAGAATAAAATTATTCAGGATGTCACATTTTCATATGAAATTCAAAATACAGGTACAGAATTTTTCTCATAGCTCACGAAATAGTTGGTGTATCGGAGAAAGGATACGTTTTCTGAATTCATAAGACTCAAATCTATAACAAGGACACCCATTCAACTCATTTCTGACCAAAAAAAATGTTGACCCAAAAATCGAGGAAAAAAATCAAAGGCTAACCTCTTTGAATTTTTAACGAAAATCGATGTACTTGAAAATTTCGATTTAGAGATTGAAAATGATAATTTGGGATGTCCTGAATTCAAATCTGAAAAGGACTTGGCTGTGCGACTTTTAGTGTTCGAGATACAGCTTTTCAAAATTTGCAAAAAATGATGAGTTCTCAATTTCATATATTGGAAATCATTGAAAATATTTTTTAATCCTACGTAGCACATTTCGTGTCCTATATTCAAAAATCATACTTTAGTAGAAAGTAGAGATCCTGTTCTTTATTTTACCATCATTTTCATACAGTATGAAATATTAGAAAGTCCTTTTAGAATAAAATTATTCAGGATGTCACATTTTCATATGAAATTCAAAGTAGAGGTACAGAATTTTTCTCTTAGCTCACGAAATAGTTGGTGTATCGGAGAAAGGATACGTTTTCTGAATTCATAAGACTCAAATCTATAACAAGGACATCCATTCAACTCATTTCTGAGCAAAAAAAATGTTGACCCAAAAATCGAGGAAAAAAATCAAAGGCTAACCTCTTTGAATTTTTAACGAAAATCGATGTACTTGAAAATTTCGATTTAGAGATCGAAAATGATAATTTGGGATGTCCTGAATTCAAATCTGAAAAGGACTTGGCTGTGCGACTTTTAGTCTTCGAGATACAGCTTTTCAAAATTTGCAAAAAATGATGATTTCTCAATTTCATATATTGGAAATCATTGAAAATATTTTTTAATCCTACGTAGCACATTTCGTGTCCTATATTCAAAAATCATACTTTAGTAGAAAGTAGAGATCCCGTTCTTTATTTTACCATCATTTTCATACAGTATGAAATATTAGAAAGTCCTTTTAGAATAAAATTATTCAGGATGTCACATTTTCATATGAAATTCAAAGTAGAGGTACAGAATTTTTCTCTTAGCTCACGAAATAGTTGGTGTATCGGAGAAAGGATACGTTTTCTGAATTCATAAGACTCAAATCTATAACAAGGACACCCATTCAACTCATTTCTGAGCAAAAAAAATGTTAACCCAAAAATCGAGGAAAAAAATCAAAGGCTAACCTCTTTGAATTTTTAACGAAAATCGATGTACTTGAAAATTTCGATTTAGAGATCGAAAATGATAATTTGGGATGTCCTGAATTCAAATCTGAAAAGGACTTGGCTGTGCGACTTTTAGTTTTCGTGACACAGTTTTTCAAAATTTGAAAATTGACGACTTGTAATTTTAATATTTTTCGAAATCATGGAAAATATTTTTTAATCCTACGTAGCACATTTCGTGTCCTTTTTTCGAAAATCATACTGGGATAGCAAGTAAAGATCCTGTTCTTTATTTTACCATCATTTTCATACAGTATGAAATATTAGAAAGTCCTTTTAGAATAAAATTATTCAGGATGTCACATTTTCATATGAAATTCAAAGTAGAGGTACAGAATTTTTCTCTTAGCTCACGAAATAGTTGGTGTATCGGAGAAAGGATACGTTTTCTGAATTCATAAGACTCAAATCTATAACAAGGACACCCATTCAACTCATTTCTGAGCAAAAAAAATGTGACCCAAAAATCGAGGAAAAAAATCAAAGGCTTTGAATTTTTAACGAAAATCGATGTACTTGAAAATTTCGATTTAGAGATTGAAAATGATAATTTGGGATGTCCTGAATTCAAATCTGAAAAGGACTTGGCTGTGCGACTTTTAGTGTTCGAGATACAGCTTTTCAAAATTTGCAAAAAATGATGATTTCTCAATTTCATATATTGGAAATCATTGAAAATATTTTTTAATCCTACGTAGCACATTTCGTGTCCTATATTCAAAAATCATACTTTAGTAGAAAGTAGAGATCCTGTTCTTTATTTTACCATCATTTTCATACAGTATGAAATATTAGAAAGTTCTTTTAGAATAAAATTATTCAGGATGTCACATTTTCATATGAAATTCAAAGTAGAGGTACAGAATTTTTCTCTTAGCTCACGAAATAGTTGGTGTATCGGAGAAAGGATACGTTTTCTGAATTCATAAGACTCAAATCTATAACAAGGACATCCATTCAACTCATTTCTGAGCAAAAAAAATGTTGACCCAAAAATCGAGGAAAAAAATCAAAGGCTAACCTCTTTGAATTTTTAACGAATATCGATGTACTTGAAAATTTCGATTTAGAGATCGAAAATGATAATTTGGGATGTCCTGAATTCAAATCTGAAAAGGACTTGGCTGTGCGACTTTTAGTCTTCCAGATACAGCTTTTCAAAATTTGCAAAAAATGATGATTTCTCAATTTCATATATTGGAAATCATTGAAAATATTTTTTAATCCTACGTAGCACATTTCGTGTCCTATATTCAAAAATCATACTTTAGTAGAAAGTAGAGATCCTGTTCTTTATTTTACCATCATTTTCATACAGTATGAAATATTAGAAAGTCCTTTTAGAATAAAATTATTCAGGATGTCACATTTTCATATGAAATTCAAAATACAGGTACAGAATTTTTCTCATAGCTCACGAAATAGTTGGTGTATCGGAGAAAGGATACGTTTTCTGAATTCATAAGACTCAAATCTATAACAAGGACACCCATTCAACTCATTTCTGACCAAAAAAAATGTTGACCCAAAAATCGAGGAAAAAAATCAAAGGCTAACCTCTTTGAATTTTTAACGAAAATCGATGTACTTGAAAATTTCGATTTAGAGATTGAAAATGATAATTTGGGATGTCCTGAATTCAAATCTGAAAAGGACTTGGCTGTGCGACTTTTAGTGTTCGAGATACAGCTTTTCAAAATTTGCAAAAAATGATGAGTTCTCAATTTCATATATTGGAAATCATTGAAAATATTTTTTAATCCTACGTAGCACATTTCGTGTCCTATATTCAAAAATCATACTTTAGTAGAAAGTAGAGATCCTGTTCTTTATTTTACCATCATTTTCATACAGTATGAAATATTAGAAAGTCCTTTTAGAATAAAATTATTCAGGATGTCACATTTTCATATGAAATTCAAAGTAGAGGTACAGAATTTTTCTCTTAGCTCACGAAATAGTTGGTGTATCGGAGAAAGCATACGTTTTCTGAATTCATAAGACTCAAATCTATAACAAGGACATCCATTCAACTCATTTCTGAGCAAAAAAAATGTTGACCCAAAAATCGAGGAAAAAAATCAAAGGCCTCTTTGAATTTTCAACGAAAATCGATGTACTTGAAAATTTCGATTTAGAGATTGAAAATGATAATTTGGGATGTTCTGAATTCAAATCTGAAAAGGACTTGGCTGTGCGACTTTTAGTGTTCGAGATACAGCTTTTCAAAATTTGCAAAAAATGATGAGTTCTCAATTTCATATATTGGAAATCATTGAAAATATTTTTTAATCCTACGTAGCACATTTCGTGTCCTATATTCAAAAATCATACTTTAGTAGAAAGTAGAGATCCTGTTCTTTATTTTACCATCATTTTCATACAGTATGAAATATTAGAAAGTCCTTTTAGAATAAAATTATTCAGGATGTCACATTTTCATATGAAATTCAAAGTAGAGGTACAGAATTTTTCTCTTAGCTCACGAAATAGTTGGTGTATCGGAGAAAGGATACGTTTTCTGAATTCATAAGACTCAAATCTATAACAAGGACATCCATTCAACTCATTTCTGAGCAAAAAAAATGTTGACCCAAAAATCGAGGAAAAAAATCAAAGGCTAACCTCTTTGAATTTTTAACGAAAATCGATGTACTTGAAAATTTCGATTTAGAGATCGAAAATGATAATTTGGGATGTCCTGAATTCAAATCTGAAAAGGACTTGGCTGTGCGACTTTTAGTGTTCGAGATACAGCTTTTCAAAATTTGCAAAAAATGATGATTTCTCAATTTCATATATTGGAAATCATTGAAAATATTTTTTAATCCTAAGTAGCACAATTCGTGTCCTTTTTTCGAAAATCATACTGGAATAGCAAGTAAAGATCCTGTTCTTTATTCTACCATCATTTTCATACAATACGAAATATTAGAAAGTCCTTTTAGAATAAAATTATTCAGGATGTCACATTTTCATATGAAATTCAAAATACAGGTACAGAATTTTTCTCATAGCTAAAAAGGCTAACCTCTTTGAATTTTTAACGAATATCGATGTACTTGAAAATTTCGATTTAGAGATCGAAAATGATAATTTGGGATGTCCTGAATTCAAATCTGAAAAGGACTTGGCTGTGCGACTTTTAGTGTTCGAGATACAGCTTTTCAAAGTTTGCAAAAAATGATGAGTTCTCAATTTCATATATTGGAAATCATTGAAAATATTTTTTAATCCTACGTAGCACATTTCGTGTCCTATATTCAAAAATCATACTTTAGTAGAAAGTAGAGATCCCGTTCTTTATTTTACCATCATTTTCATACAGTATGAAATATTAGAAAGTCCTTTTAGAATAAAATTATTCAGGATGTCACATTTTCATATGAAATTCAAAGTAGAGGTACAGAATTTTTCTCTTAGCTCACGAAATAGTTGGTGTATCGGAGAAAGGATACGTTTTCTGAATTCATAAGACTCAAATCTATAACAAGGACATCCATTCAACTCATTTCTGAGCAAAAAAAATGTTGACCCAAAAATCGAGGAAAAAAATCAAAGGCTAACCTCTTTGAATTTTTAACGAAAATCGATGTACTTGAAAATTTCGATTTAGAGATCGAAAATGATAATTTGGGATGTCCTGAATTCAAATCTGAAAAGGACTTGGCTGTGCGACTTTTAGTTTTCGTGACACAGTTTTTCAAAATTTGAAAATTGACGACTTGTAATTTTAATATTTTTCGAAATCATGGAAAATATTTTTTAATCCTACGTAGCACATTTCGTGTCCTTTTTTCGAAAATCATACTGGGATAGCAAGTAAAGATCCTGTTCTTTATTTTACCATCATTTTCATACAGTATGAAATATTAGAAAGTCCTTTTAGAATAAAATTATTCAGGATGTCACATTTTCA
Organism: Bombylius major; assembly: GCA_932526495.1. Classification (NCBI taxonomy): domain Eukaryota; kingdom Metazoa; phylum Arthropoda; class Insecta; order Diptera; family Bombyliidae; genus Bombylius; species Bombylius major. Next base: position 10,368,602 of record OW052043.1, read on the forward strand.
TATGAAATTCAAAGTAGAGGTACAGAATTTTTCTCTTAGCTCACGAAATAGGTGGTGTATCGGAGAAAGGATACGTTTTCTGAATTCATAAGACTCAAATCTATAACAAGGACACCCATTCAACTCATTTCTGAGCAAAAAAAATGTGACCCAAAAATCGAGGAAAAAAATCAAAGGCTTTGAATTTTTAACGAAAATCGATGTACTTGAAAATTTCGATTTAGAGATTGAAAATGATAATTTAGGATGTCCTGAATTCAAATCTGAAAAGGACTTGGCTGTGCGACTTTTAGTGTTCGAGATACAGCTTTTCAAAATTTGCAAAAAATGATGATTTCTCAATTTCATATATTGGAAATCATTGAAAATATTTTTTAATCCTACGTAGCACATTTCGTGTCCTATATTCAAAAATCATACTTTAGTAGAAAGTAGAGATCCTGTTCTTTATTTTACCATCATTTTCATACAGTATGAAATATTAGAAAGTTCTTTTAGAATAAAATTATTCAGGATGTCACATTTTCATATGAAATTCAAAGTAGAGGTACAGAATTTTTCTCTTAGCTCACGAAATAGTTGGTGTATCGGAGAAAGGATACGTTTTCTGAATTCATAAGACTCAAATCTATAACAAGGACATCCATTCAACTCATTTCTGAGCAAAAAAAATGTTGACCCAAAAATCGAGGAAAAAAATCAAAGGCTAACCTCTTTGAATTTTTAACGAATATCGATGTACTTGAAAATTTCGATTTAGAGATCGAAAATGATAATTTGGGATGTCCTGAATTCAAATCTGAAAAGGACTTGGCTGTGCGACTTTTAGTCTTCCAGATACAGCTTTTCAAAATTTGCAAAAAATGATGATTTCTCAATTTCATATATTGGAAATCATTGAAAATATTTTTTAATCCTACGTAGCACATTTCGTGTCCTATATTCAAAAATCATACTTTAGTAGAAAGTAGAGATCCTGTTCTTTATTTTACCATCATTTTCATACAGTATGAAATATTAGAAAGTCCTTTTAGAATAAAATTATTCAGGATGTCACATTTTCATATGAAATTCAAAATACAGGTACAGAATTTTTCTCATAGCTCACGAAATAGTTGGTGTATCGGAGAAAGGATACGTTTTCTGAATTCATAAGACTCAAATCTATAACAAGGACACCCATTCAACTCATTTCTGACCAAAAAAAATGTTGACCCAAAAATCGAGGAAAAAAATCAAAGGCTAACCTCTTTGAATTTTTAACGAAAATCGATGTACTTGAAAATTTCGATTTAGAGATTGAAAATGATAATTTGGGATGTCCTGAATTCAAATCTGAAAAGGACTTGGCTGTGCGACTTTTAGTGTTCGAGATACAGCTTTTCAAAATTTGCAAAAAATGATGAGTTCTCAATTTCATATATTGGAAATCATTGAAAATATTTTTTAATCCTACGTAGCACATTTCGTGTCCTATATTCAAAAATCATACTTTAGTAGAAAGTAGAGATCCTGTTCTTTATTTTACCATCATTTTCATACAGTATGAAATATTAGAAAGTCCTTTTAGAATAAAATTATTCAGGATGTCACATTTTCATATGAAATTCAAAGTAGAGGTACAGAATTTTTCTCTTAGCTCACGAAATAGTTGGTGTATCGGAGAAAGGATACGTTTTCTGAATTCATAAGACTCAAATCTATAACAAGGACATCCATTCAACTCATTTCTGAGCAAAAAAAATGTTGACCCAAAAATCGAGGAAAAAAATCAAAGGCTAACCTCTTTGAATTTTTAACGAAAATCGATGTACTTGAAAATTTCGATTTAGAGATCGAAAATGATAATTTGGGATGTCCTGAATTCAAATCTGAAAAGGACTTGGCTGTGCGACTTTTAGTCTTCGAGATACAGCTTTTCAAAATTTGCAAAAAATGATGATTTCTCAATTTCATATATTGGAAATCATTGAAAATATTTTTTAATCCTACGTAGCACATTTCGTGTCCTATATTCAAAAATCATACTTTAGTAGAAAGTAGAGATCCCGTTCTTTATTTTACCATCATTTTCATACAGTATGAAATATTAGAAAGTCCTTTTAGAATAAAATTATTCAGGATGTCACATTTTCATATGAAATTCAAAGTAGAGGTACAGAATTTTTCTCTTAGCTCACGAAATAGTTGGTGTATCGGAGAAAGGATACGTTTTCTGAATTCATAAGACTCAAATCTATAACAAGGACACCCATTCAACTCATTTCTGAGCAAAAAAAATGTTAACCCAAAAATCGAGGAAAAAAATCAAAGGCTAACCTCTTTGAATTTTTAACGAAAATCGATGTACTTGAAAATTTCGATTTAGAGATCGAAAATGATAATTTGGGATGTCCTGAATTCAAATCTGAAAAGGACTTGGCTGTGCGACTTTTAGTTTTCGTGACACAGTTTTTCAAAATTTGAAAATTGACGACTTGTAATTTTAATATTTTTCGAAATCATGGAAAATATTTTTTAATCCTACGTAGCACATTTCGTGTCCTTTTTTCGAAAATCATACTGGGATAGCAAGTAAAGATCCTGTTCTTTATTTTACCATCATTTTCATACAGTATGAAATATTAGAAAGTCCTTTTAGAATAAAATTATTCAGGATGTCACATTTTCATATGAAATTCAAAGTAGAGGTACAGAATTTTTCTCTTAGCTCACGAAATAGTTGGTGTATCGGAGAAAGGATACGTTTTCTGAATTCATAAGACTCAAATCTATAACAAGGACACCCATTCAACTCATTTCTGAGCAAAAAAAATGTGACCCAAAAATCGAGGAAAAAAATCAAAGGCTAACCTCTTTTTAACGAAAATCGATGTACTTGAAAATTTCGATTTAGAGATTGAAAATGATAATTTGGGATGTCCTGAATTCAAATCTGAAAAGGACTTGGCTGTGCGACTTTTAGTGTTCGAGATACAGCTTTTCAAAATTTGCAAAAAATGATGATTTCTCAATTTCATATATTGGAAATCATTGAAAATATTTTTTAATCCTACGTAGCACATTTCGTGTCCTATATTCAAAAATCATACTTTAGTAGAAAGTAGAGATCCTGTTCTTTATTTTACCATCATTTTCATACAGTATGAAATATTAGAAAGTTCTTTTAGAATAAAATTATTCAGGATGTCACATTTTCATATGAAATTCAAAGTAGAGGTACAGAATTTTTCTCTTAGCTCACGAAATAGTTGGTGTATCGGAGAAAGGATACGTTTTCTGAATTCATAAGACTCAAATCTATAACAAGGACATCCATTCAACTCATTTCTGAGCAAAAAAAATGTTGACCCAAAAATCGAGGAAAAAAATCAAAGGCTAACCTCTTTGAATTTTTAACGAATATCGATGTACTTGAAAATTTCGATTTAGAGATCGAAAATGATAATTTGGGATGTCCTGAATTCAAATCTGAAAAGGACTTGGCTGTGCGACTTTTAGTCTTCCAGATACAGCTTTTCAAAATTTGCAAAAAATGATGATTTCTCAATTTCATATATTGGAAATCATTGAAAATATTTTTTAATCCTACGTAGCACATTTCGTGTCCTATATTCAAAAATCATACTTTAGTAGAAAGTAGAGATCCTGTTCTTTATTTTACCATCATTTTCATACAGTATGAAATATTAGAAAGTCCTTTTAGAATAAAATTATTCAGGATGTCACATTTTCATATGAAATTCAAAATACAGGTACAGAATTTTTCTCATAGCTCACGAAATAGTTGGTGTATCGGAGAAAGGATACGTTTTCTGAATTCATAAGACTCAAATCTATAACAAGGACACCCATTCAACTCATTTCTGAGCAAAAAAAATGTTGACCCAAAAATCGAGGAAAAAAATCAAAGGCTAACCTCTTTGAATTTTTAACGAAAATCGATGTACTTGAAAATTTCGATTTAGAGATTGAAAATGATAATTTGGGATGTCCTGAATTCAAATCTGAAAAGGACTTGGCTGTGCGACTTTTAGTGTTCGAGATACAGCTTTTCAAAATTTGCAAAAAATGATGAGTTCTCAATTTCATATATTGGAAATCATTGAAAATATTTTTTAATCCTACGTAGCACATTTCGTGTCCTATATTCAAAAATCATACTTTAGTAGAAAGTAGAGATCCTGTTCTTTATTTTACCATCATTTTCATACAGTATGAAATATTAGAAAGTCCTTTTAGAATAAAATTATTCAGGATGTCACATTTTCATATGAAATTCAAAGTAGAGGTACAGAATTTTTCTCTTAGCTCACGAAATAGTTGGTGTATCGGAGAAAGGATACGTTTTCTGAATTCATAAGACTCAAATCTATAACAAGGACATCCATTCAACTCATTTCTGAGCAAAAAAAATGTTGACCCAAAAATCGAGGAAAAAAATCAAAGGCTAACCTCTTTGAATTTTTAACGAAAATCGATGTACTTGAAAATTTCGATTTAGAGATCGAAAATGATAATTTGGGATGTCCTGAATTCAAATCTGAAAAGGACTTGGCTGTGCGACTTTTAGTCTTCGAGATACAGCTTTTCAAAATTCGCAAAAAATGATGATTTCTCAATTTCATATATTGGAAATCATTGAAAATATTTTTTAATCCTACGTAGCACATTTCGTGTCCTATATTCAAAAATCATACTTTAGTAGAAAGTAGAGATCCCGTTCTTTATTTTACCATCATTTTCATACAGTATGAAATATTAGAAAGTCCTTTTAGAATAAAATTATTCAGGATGTCACATTTTCATATGAAATTCAAAGTAGAGGTACAGAATTTTTCTCTTAGCTCACGAAATAGTTGGTGTATCGGAGAAAGGATACGTTTTCTGAATTCATAAGACTCAAATCTATAACAAGGACACCCATTCAACTCATTTCTGAGCAAAAAAAATGTTAACCCAAAAATCGAGGAAAAAAATCAAAGGCCCCTTTGAATTTTCAACGAAAATCGATGTACTTGAAAATTTCGATTTAGAGATCGAAAATGATAATTTGGGATGTCCTGAATTCAAATCTGAAAAGGACTTGGCTGTGTGACTTTTAGTGTTCGAGATACAGCTTTTCAAAATTTGCAAAAAATGATGAGTTCTCAATTTCATATATTGGAAATCATTGAAAATATTTTTTAATCCTACGTAGCACATTTCGTGTCCTATATTCAAAAATCATACTTTAGTAGAAAGTAGAGATCCCGTTCTTTATTTTACCATCATTTTCATACAGTATGAAATATTAGAAAGTCCTTTTAGAATAAAATTATTCAGGATGTCACATTTTCATATGAAATTCAAAGTAGAGGTACAGAATTTTTCTCTTAGCTCACGAAATAGTTGGTGTATCGGAGAAAGGATACGTTTTCTGAATTCATAAGACTCAAATCTATAACAAGGACATCCATTCAACTCATTTCTGAGCAAAAAAAATGTTGACCCAAAAATCGAGGAAAAAAATCAAAGGTTAACCTCTTTGAATTTTTAACGAAAATCGATGTACTTGAAAATTTCGATTTAGAGATCGAAAATGATAATTTGGGATGTCCTGAATTCAAATCTGAAAAGGACTTGGCTGTGCGACTTTTAGTGTTCGAGATACAGCTTTTCAAAATTTGCAAAAAATGATGAGTTCTCAATTTCATATATTGGAAATCATTGAAAATATTTTTTAATCCTAAGTAGCACATTTCGTGTCCTATTTTCGAAGATCATACCGGTATAGCAAGTAAAGATCCTGTTCTTTATTTTACCATCATTTTCATACAATACGAAATATTAGAAAGTCCTTTTAGAATAAAATTATTCAGGATGTCACATTTTCATATGAAATTCAAAATACAGGTACAGAATTTTTCTCTTAGCTCACGAAATAGTTGGTGTATCGGAGAAAGGATACGTTTTCTGAATTCATAAGACTCAAATCTATAACAAGGACACCCATTCAACTCATTTCTGACCAAAAAAAATGTTAACCCAAAAATCGAGGAAAAAAATCAAAGGCTAACCTCTTTGAATTTTTAACGAAAATCGATGTACTTGAAAATTTCGATTTAGAGATCGAAAATGATAATTTGGGATGTCCTGAATTCAAATCTGAAAAGGACTTGGCTGTGCGACTTTTAGTTTTCGTGACACAGTTTTTCAAAATTTGAAAATTGACGACTTGTCATTTTAATATTTTTCGAAATCATGGAAAATATTTTTTAAAAAATTTTTTATAAAATTTTTAATAAATTTTGAAAAACTGTGTCACGAAAACTAAAAGTCGCACAGCCAAGTCCTTTTCAGATTTGAATTCAGGACATCCCAAATTATCATTTTCGATCTCTAAATCGAAATTTTCAAGTACATCGATTTTCGTTAGAAATTCAAAGAGGTTAGCCTTTGATTTTTTTCCTCGATTTTTGGGTCAACATTTTTTTTGCTCAGAAATGAGTTGAATGGGTGTCCTTGTTATAGATTTGAGTCTTTTGAATTCAGAGAACGTATCCTTTCTCCGATACACCAACTATTTCGTGAGCTAAGATAAAAATTCTGTACCTGTAATTTGAATTTCATTTGAAAATGTGACATCCTGAATAATTTTATTCTAAAAGGACTTTCTAATATTTCATACTGTATGAAAATGATGGTAAAATAAAGAACAGGATCTCCACTTTCTACTAAAGTATGATTTTTGAATATAGGACACGAAATGTGCTACGTAGGATTAAAAAATATTTTCAATGATTTCCAATATATGAAATTGAGAACTCATCATTTTTTGCAAATTTTGAAAAGCTGTATCTCGAACACTAAAAGTCGCACAGCCAAGTCCTTTTCAGATTTGAATTCAGGACATCCCAAATTATCATTTTCGATCTCTAAATCGAAATTTTCAAGTACATCGATTTTCGTTAAAAATTCAAAGAGGTTAGCCTTTGATTTTTTTCCTCGATTTTTGGGTCAACATTTTTTTTGCTCAGAAATGAGTTGAATGGGTGTCCTTGTTATACATTTGAGTCTTATGAATTCAGAAAACGTATCCTTTCTCCGATACACCAACTATTTCGTGAGCTATGAGAAAAATTCTGTACCTGTATTTTGAATTTCATATGAAAATGTGACATCCTGAATAATTTTATTCTAAAAGGACTTTCTAATATTTCATACTGTATGAAAATGATGGTAAAATAAAGAACAGGATCTCTACTTTCTACTAAAGTATGATTTTTGAATATAGGACACGAAATGTGCTACGTAGGATTAAAAAATATTTTCAATGATTTCCAATATATGAAATTGAGAACTCATCATTTTTTGCAAATTTTGAAAAGCTGTATCTCGAACACTAAAAGTCGCACAGCCAAGTCCTTTTCAGATTTGAATTCAGGACATCCCAAATTATCATTTTCGATCTCTAAATCGAAATTTTCAAGTACCTACATCGACTTTCGTTAAAAATTCAAAGAGGTTAGCCTTTGATTTTTTTCCTCGATTTTTGGGTCAACATTTTTTTTGCTCAGAAATGAGTTGAATGGGTGTCCTTGTTATAGATTTGAGTCTTTTGAATTCAGAGAACGTATCCTTTCTCCGATACACCAACTATTTCGTGAGCTAAGATAAAAATTCTGTACCTCTACTTTGAATTTCATATGAAAATGTGACATCCTGAATAATTTTATTCTAAAAGGACTTTCTAATATTTAATACTGTATGAAAATGATGGTAAAATAAAGAACGGGATCTTTACTTTCTACTAAAGTATGATCTTCGAAAAAAGGACACGAAATGTGCTACTTAGGATTAAAAAATATTTTCAATGATTTCCAATATATGAAATTGAAAAATCATCATTTTTTGCAAATTTTGAAAAGCTGTATCTCGAACACTAAAAGTCGCACAGCCAAGTCCTTTTCAGATTTGAATTCAGGACATCTCAAATTATCATTTTCAATCTCTAAATCGAAATTTTCAAGTACATCGATTTTCGTTAAAAATTCAAAGAATTAGCCTTTGATTTTTTTCCTCGATTTTTGGGTCAACATTTTTTTTGCTCAGAAATGAGATGAATGCGTGTCCTTGTTATAGATTTGAGTCTTATGAATTCAGAGAACGTATCCTTTCCCCGATACACCAACTATTTCGTGAGCTAAGAGAAAAATTCTGTACCTCTACGTTGAATTTCATATGAAAATGTGACATCCTGAATAATTTTATTCTAAAAGGACTTTCTAATATTTCATTTTGCATGGAAGTGATCTTAAAATAAAGATCAGGATCTTAACTTTCTACTAAAGTATTATTTTTAAAAAGAGCACATGTAATCTACTACGAAAGAATAAAAAATATTCTCCACGATCTAGTATAAAAAAGAGAAATCGTCATTTTTTGCAAACTTTGAAAAGCTGTGTCTCGAAAACTAAAAGCCGCTAAAAGAGGAGGAGTCTTTTGCAGAATTGAATTCAGGAAATCCCAAATTATCGTTTCCAATTGCTAAATCTGAAATTTTGAATTACAGACTTACAGTGGCGGTATTATTGCGATTCGAGACGAAATGTGTCACGATCGAATTTTTCTTTTCTGTATTTTTACATAATAAAAATTTCTTAATTTTGTCCTTGGAAAAATTTATTAATTCATAAATAGCAAACAAATAAAAAAAAAAAAATGACACAAAAATTAAGGCGAATAAAAAAACAAAACATTTCTGCATATTTTTGTTCTTTTTATTTCTAAGAAAGAAAAAAAACTGCTATTTATTTTTTTTTTTAAATTGAATTTTCCATATATTTATTATTATTTTGTTTCTTTTTCCTTTTTTTTTTTTTTTTAATTTAACATTTTTATTAATTCTAGATGGTATTTGTTTTTTTTTTTAAATTTATTTTTAATTTCTGTCAATTATGTTTAAATTTTCTAATGACATTGAATTATTTTCATATTTTTTTTTTCTTTTTGTTCATATAAATTGTAAGTATTATTTTTTTGTTTTTTTTTTTTGGATTTTATATCTACTTCTTTTGTTGTTGTGTTTTTCTTTTTAAATTTTATTTAAAGAAAAAAAAATATATTGATAATATTGATATTTTTTAAATTTTATAAATTAAATTAAAAATTTTAACTGAAAAATTAAACATTTTTGCTTTTTTATTATTTTTTTTGTTTATGTTTAATTTATTTATTTATTTTTATTTTTGTTTTAACTATGTATATAGAATTTTAGTACTAAACTTCTTGATTTCTTGTTGATTTCTTTATTTTTATAATTTTAATACATTTACTACTCGATTATTTGTTGTTTTCATTCTTTTTTGTTTTTACTTTACTTTTAGTTTGTTTATAATAATTTTATTTTATTTTTATATTTATATAATTTTTTTTTTTAATGAATATTTTCTGTTTTTGTTTTGTTTTTTCAATTTTATTTCATTATCTTTATTAAACCCCTTTTTTTTTCTCTCACTACCTATTTTACACAAATTCCCCGTTAAATTGTTTTTGTTTTTTTTCCCCAAATATTCCCATATTATGTACTTAAAGTAATTAATTGTTGTTGTTTCCTTTATCTTTTTTTGTTGTTGTTATTTTTGTTTTATTTTAATTATCTTATTTGTTTTTGTTTTTTTCAGAATGTATATAATAATTAATAATATTTATAATTTAAGAAATTGTTTTCCTACTATCATTTATTTATTTATATATATAGATTTTTTTTTTATTTATAAATTGTTGCAATTTATTAATAATTATTTTATTATTATTTTTTAAATTAAAATTAAGTAAAAAAAAAAAATTGTAATAAAAATAAAAGATAAAAAGTTGAGTCCTTTCTTCAATGTAATTTTAATGTTTTCTCTACATCCTCTACTTACTTCCTTTGTTTTTTTTTCTTTTTAAAATTTAAACTGTTGATTTGTTAAGAACTGTTTGAAAAAAGGTCAAGAAAATTTTATTATTGTGAATTAATTAACGGTCTCATTAAAAAGCCATTACTTTACAAATCACTTATTAGTCAAATAACTAGCTGATCTTGTTCGTCCACTACAAAAACACTTAGGGCAATTTCGAAAATTTATCATGATAAGGAAAAGTAAATCTACCATGTTCGATAATTCACCAGTTAGAAAAAGTAACCAGTTACCATATTTGAATTTCTGACCTTTTTGGTAAAGATTATGTATACCACAGTGATAATATTTTTTCAATAGTTGATTTGGTTACTTACCGTTATTGGTTAGTTTACCATATGGTAGCAACACCAAAACAGTGCTTACCTATGGTGAATTTTCGAAATTGCCCATATTTAACAATTTTCTGGTTCTTGTGATGTTTTTCTGTCTCATCAACACTTTTTGTCTTGTAATTTATAAATCTGTTTTTGTTTTATATTAGTTATTTTCTTTTCCTTATCCGTTTTACTTTTTTATTTGGTAGCCCTTTATATCAGTAAAGGGATAACCCTAGGCCTAGGTCTGTAATCTAGTGAATTGGTAAGTTGATACACATAAGGATCAATGCCAGAACTGGATATCACATGTGATTATTTTAATTCAGAATACCTATACATTACAATCCAAATAGAAATAAGTATGTAAAAAGTAACGTTTTGTACGCCATAGACTAGAGCCTAGAGGATAATGTGTTCAATGTAATCTTTTTCGAGCATGAACATGACGAAAAGAGGTCAAAATATCACGTATGTTGTGGTGAACTACACAAAAATCGAGCACAGTGCCCAATTTTACATCTAAAATTTCATGGCTATATTAAAAAAAGATATTATGACGGAATCGTGATGCATAATTGAGTGTATAAAGGTATTGCACAATTTTTCACATCACGACTACACCATTTCATTTTTGAATTCATTCCGAACTGTTTATTTTTTCTCTCCTTTTTTCAATACATTTCTCATTTATTAACAGTGAAAATTTTATTTATTTTCGCTTTCTTTTTAAAAAAAACAAAAAAAAAAAAACAAAAACAAAATTTTTTTGTTGATTAAATTATTTGTTAGTGGGCATGTGTGTGTGGTGTGTATTCTATATAAATTTTTTTTCGTATTTTAAATATTTTTATTTATTTATTTTTTTTAATAATTATAATAATTAATAATACACTTAATTAATTAATTTAAAAAAAAAAAAAAAACTAAAATTAGTGTAACATACATATAATCAATAAATTTTCTTGTTTTTACTTTTTTTTATTTATTTTTTTAAATTTATTTATAAATTTTTTTTCTCTTAATTTTTTGTTTGTTTTAATTTTTAAAAATATGTTTGTTTTTTTTTGTTTCTTTTTTTTTTTTTAATATTTGCATAGCGTATTTTTATTTGCAGTAATTTTCTTCTTTTAAAAGTAATTTTTTTCTTCTTTTTTTTAATTAAAAATTTTCTTCTTTAATTCTTAATTTTTTTCTTTGTTTTTTTTGCTTTGTTTTCTCTTTCATTCAAAAAAGCCATTAAACTTTGTGTAAATTTGTTTTTTTTCTTTACAGTATGGTGATTGTGATTTTTGAATGTCTGTCTCGATATTTTTTTTAAAAAACGAGAACAAAAACAAATCAAAAAGAAAAATAATTAAATGAAGAAAAACAAAGTAAATTAAAAATTTTATTAAAAATTAAAATTACTTATTTTTATTTTTAGAAATAAAATAAAAAAAAAGATAGGTAGGTAATTTTTAATTTCCATAAATATACAAGATTAATGATATAATTTACTTCTTTTTATTATTATTATTTTTTTATTTTTTACAACTACTAATATATTTTTGTATTTTATGAATCTTTTACACATTACACGAAAACGACATTATTTTATTATTTAAATTATTATACTTTTTTTTATTTCTCACACTTAAATTTTAAATGAAACGTGTTTAATGACGGAAACGATGAATGTTCTCTATTTCTTTATTTATTTATTTTTTTTTCAATAAGCACTTTTTTATTTTTGTCGAAAATATGAAATATATAATTTTTTTTATTATTATTTTTAAATTAATTTATTTCTAATTTTCATTTTTTTTTTTTTTACAGATTACAACAGAGTACAAGTATTTTTATTTTTAATTTTAATGATTAAAGATCAACTTTGCGAGTTCCAAAGAGAAAAAAAATGACGAAATAAATAAAATGACTTTTCTAAAAAATAAAAAATCCGACAGTGGTAGTGCAATTATTATTTTGAAAAATAAACACGAAAAAAATCTGGAGGGTGGGCAGCATGCACACGTGTTTCAATCGACTTGTTAATTACTGAATTGAGTCGATTAAAACAAATAACATGCTGTACCACCCTGTTAACTATTTTTAATAAGACTGGTAGGGCTGGTTGGTGTCTGTTGTTCAATGGGTAAAATTTAAAACGCACTTACCCTACATGATGCTTTAATTACATTTCAGTTGCAAGAAGGCGATCGTTTTGAAATTTCAACAATGAGTTTGTAAATTTTTGCTATTTTATACCTTTTCGCAGACTGCTTGACTACGATCGTATTTTTGGTAATATCAATTTGATTATCAAAAATATGACAATTGTCAAAATCAGTTTTGTCATTACACGATCAAATAGCCTTATCAATGCAGGTGTTTTCTTTTTCCTGCTTATCATCTGCCAAAAAACAGTCATCTGCATTAAAACTAAGGTCTGTTACCGTTACTTCAGCTAGCTTCTGAAAATTCAGTAAAGTTTTTAAGGTACGGACGGGAACAGACCAATTGACATTATGAAACTTTTGATTAATGTCATTATTGAATTATAAAACAAAATGCTAATGCAAGTTGCTTGCAAAATGACAAATTCCGAACAAGTTTGAACAATATTTTACACAAAAAATTTGTATTCCAAAAATAAACAGTTCAAATTTACGCTACAAGTAATTTAAACGCTTGTTTTTTTTAAAGTATAGGCCATCCCTACGCTCATTGTTAGTCGAATCACTTTTCCCTACTCTCTAGTCAAGTGACAATGACAATCTACTCGTTTTTATTCGAGTATCGAAAAATTTGTTAGTGTAATTATAAAGAAGTTTCTAAATTTATTTTATTTTTTTTTCATTTCTGACCAATTGTCAGAATAGCGACCTTTCTAAATATAGACTTACGGTGTCATCGACTACGATTATGAGTATAAGGGTGATCAATTAATTGTCAATTAATTGAGTTTTTTATTTAGCGTAAGCTTTGAATAATCAATTTGTAGGAACTGCTCGGCTTTATATTCCAATTATTTTTTGTTCCTACTTTAATTTTATGTACTTTTTCTCACATATTCTTTTCCATGATTTTCATTAAAACTCAATTTAAAATGAGAGAGTAAAAAATTGCTTCTTGTTTGTTTTTTTTTTTTAATTACATTAATTACATTTTTTTTTCTTACGACTTACAACAAAGATTACATTTAAAAAAAAATAATAATAATAAAGAAATCAAAATACAAAAATTATTCTTTATAAAAAAAAAGAACAGAATTACAACATATTTTTTTCTCTTTTTTTTCTTCTTATTTTTATCTCATTTTTTACTTTACTTTCTTTCTTTTTTCTACACATTTTTGTTTTTTTTTTTACAAGAATAAATTCTAAAAGTTGATCTTTATCAATTTAAAAAATAAAATAAAATAAAAACAAATAACTTTTGTTTTCTCATTTTTTACTTTCCCGTATTTGTTTTTTCTCTAGCCCCACAAATGTTTCTCTTTTTTTCTTTTGTTTTTAAAAAATTAAAATAAAAAAAAAATTTAGACAAAAAAACAAAAATTTCAACTGTCATTTCTATATTTTTTCTCTCTCTCTCTCTTTCTCTTCTTTCTCTCTTTCAACAATTACTTTTTTTGATTTTATTCTCATTTTCTTCTTTTTTTGTTTTAATTTTAATTTTCTTTTTAAATTTTATAAAACAAAAAAAGAGAATTACTATTTTTTTTTTTGTCTACTTCTACAGTTGCAATAATTTTGCTTGTTTTTTCCGTTTTAATTTTAATTTTAATTTAAAATTTATATTTTTGCACAATATAAACGTTTATCTTTTTTTTAATTATTTTTATTTTTATTTTTTTTGTTTAATTTAAATTTTGTCTATAATTTGTTTTAAAAACTTTATTTTTTTCTTCCTTTTTTTTACTTGTTTTTTTTTTTTTAATTATTAATTTTCTTAAATTTTTAATTATTCTTATTTTTTTTTTTAAATTTTAAAGTCTCTAAACAACTAGCGCTTTATTATTTATTACTTTTTTTTTCATTTTAAATATATTTTATTTAATTTTTTTATGTTTAAATTATATTTTCTTCATTCAGAAACAACAAGAATGACGACAAAGACGATAACTTTACTTTACTTTTTTTTTCTTTTCTTTTTTCAAAAATTGTTTTATAAAAATTGTATTTTTTTCTTTTTCTCTTTCATTTTTTTTCTAATTAATTTTTTTTTGTTTACTAATATTAATTTAATTTCTTTTTAGTGATTTTTATGATTAAGTTGTTTGTTTTTTTTTATTTAATTTAATTTTTATTTTGATTACGAAAAAAAACAAGTATTTTCTAAATTTTAAATTTTATGCAAGGAAAAAATTTTGGTTTTTTTGCTTGGTCTTCAAAAAGTGTGTGTATTTTTATACGTGCTCAATTTATTATTGTTTTTAAAAATATTATTTATTAAATAACGGTGCTTTTTATTGCTGATTGCTATACAAAAAAATATTATTATTTTTTTTTAAATTTTCAATTGTATTTTATTTTAATTTATTAATTTTTTTTACATTTTTTTCTCCATTGCGAGGTTTTATTGATTTTTTACTGTTATCCAAAAAAAAGAAATTGTATGTCCTTGCTACGTCGTATCCCGAAAACAAAAAAGAATTATGTTTTTTCGAATTCGAAAAATTTCAACAATTGCTCATACAATTTTATTTTTAGAATTTCCCAATTTTAATTTTAAATTTAATTTTTTCAATTTCGGGAATTAAAAAAGAAAAAAAAATATACATAACGGTTTTTTTTCTTTGTCTCTCTCTTTCTCTTGAAATGGCAGAAAAAAATTCTTATGATTTCTACATTTTCGAATATTCTTATAGGCAGTTTAATTTAAAAACGAATTTTCGCATAAATGAATTCAAACAACTCGATAAATGAGAATTTATTTCGAAAATTGATATAGTTTTTGTTTTAGAAATGAAAAGTGGAAAAGAAATCATTTTAAAATGAGAACGTAGATAATTTTTTGATTTTAGAAAATTTCGAAATTTAATTTCCCTCTTTTTTTTTTTCTTTTTTAGATTTTATTTTTTTTAATGTGATTAATTTTAAGGAATTTCTATGTTTTGTCTATTTTTTAATTATGAAATAACGATAAGGTTTTGTGTGTGTTAAGCATATTTTTTTTTTTTTATTATTATTATTTTAAGAAAATTTATTAAAAAATGTGTTCTCTCTTTAATTACAAAATTACATTTCACCGTTCTCGTCATCTCGTTCCTCTCTGGTTTTTTTTTTTTCTTCTATACATTTATTGCGTTTCTTTCTCTAATTTTTCAATAATTTATAATCTTTATTTTTAAATTTTATGTTTTGTTTTTGTGAAATTTTAATATTTCTAGAACAGCAATTTCTTTATTTTTCTTCAATTTTAGCACGTTCTATCCTTCCGCTTCTTAAAAAAACCAAAAGGATAATAAACGGCTTTTTTAATTTCATTTTGAAAAAGGTAAATGCTTTTATTTCTCTTTTGGTTGCTATTCCTGCTATAAAAATATGTGTTTTTTGTTTTTATAAAATGAAAAAAAAATTTAGAACAAGTATAATATGATAACAGTGTTACCAATGTTACGATTTTTGATAACAAAATTATATAATTATTAAAAAAAAAAACAACACAAAAATAAAATAAAAATTAGAAAATTTGTAAGAATCGATTAATAAAATTGCTGTTTATCGATTACGCTGGCAATGTTGTTTGTCAAATGAAGAGGATAGGGCGGTGGTGGTGATGGTGATTGTGTTGGTAAAAAGTTTTAAATGATTGTTGTGCTCTATTGCTGGGTGTGGTGGGTGGTGTGATGATTGTGGTGATAACAAACGGTAATGAATATTTCATTTTTCTTTGTATTTATTTGTTATGTCTGTCGTTTTTTGTTGTTTTTGTTGTTGGTTTTGTATTAATTATCTGATGAAAATTTGATTATAATTATTTTTATTTTACAATTTATATAAATGACAGTAATAATAAATTTTAATAATAATAATAATAATAATATTATGAATAACAATATTTCTAATAAATTGTTGATTTTTGTCTTATATTTTTTTGTTGATGTTATTGATGTTGTTTTTGTTGTTGTTGAAGAAGAAATACAATTACAGTAATAATAATAATAATCATAATAATAATAATTATAATAATAATAATAATAATAATATTTCTCTAATGTTGTTGTAACTAGCTAACCCATCGTCGTCGTCGCTGTTTGAATTCCACCCGTTTGACTGTTGCTGCTTGAACCAGCAACATCACCAACATTTTGTTGTTGACCTCCTACCACAGATGAACTTGTTACACCACCACCACCACCACCACTACCACCACTTGCTAAATTTCCACCACCACCTACACTTTGTTGACTTGTTAATGATGATGATGATGAACCAATACCACCAACAGCTCCACCACACGCTAATGTACCAGATCCTGTACCAGCTCCTGCTACTGCTGCTATTGCTGATACATTTGTATTTGATGATGAATTACCTATAAAAAAAAATTAGGGGGGAGATAAAAAAAAAAAATAAGAACAAAAAAAAAAATACAAACTAACATATTACGGAAAATGTGATTGTAGAAGAAAACATCAAAATATCAACAATATTTACAAAAATTGCATTTTCTTTGTTTTGCTTCTTTTTTTTTTTTAAGGATTTGTATAACATTTAAAAAATATTTTGCTTTTTTTTTGTTTTGTTGTTTAGTTTTCGTGAAAGTTTAAGTTTTGGTTTTTTCTTTATACAAAATCTGTTTTTGTTTTGTTTTTTTTTTTTTTTTTTAATAATTCAATATTAGCTTAATAAAGTGTTAAACAAAGGAAGTAAAAAACAAGAAAACAACATCGAAAGAAAAAAAATATATATATCAAGTGGAATTGGAATAAAAACAAAAATAATATACATTTAAAAAAAATATAAAAAAAAATGAAACAATAAATAACAACTTTTTTTTTTGTTTTTGTTTTTTTGTTTTTTTTTTACTTAATTAAAATTCTTTTTTATTTAAAAACTAAATTTCTTATTATTTTTCATTTCAGTAAAGTTTGTCTTCTTTTTAATATTGTTTTTTTTTTCTGTTAATTTTAAAATATAAAATTTATCTGGTTTTTTTTTCTTTTCTTTTTTTAAATTCTTCTAACTAACACAATTATCTCTTTTTTTTATTTATTTTTATTTTAATTTTTTATATTTAGTACAAGATGTATGTAACAACATTTTTTTTTTTTTTAATTTACTTTTAAACACAAAAAAAAAAAAAGATTTTCTTCATTTTAGTAGTAAATTTTTTTTTCTTGCTGGATATTTTTTTTTTTTCA
This sequence comes from Bombylius major, assembly GCA_932526495.1. Lineage (NCBI taxonomy): Eukaryota > Metazoa > Arthropoda > Insecta > Diptera > Bombyliidae > Bombylius > Bombylius major. The sequence goes on from OW052043.1 coordinate 10,386,214, forward strand.
TTTAAACTTTTAATTTTTAATTTATTATTTTTTGTTTATTATTTAATTTAAAATTGCCACTACATAGAATTAATCTGTAAACAAAATAGAAGAAGAGTTTTTTTTAGAATAAGTGAAAACAAAATAAAAATAAAACCTCAAAAATAAAAAAAAAATAAAAAATTAAATAAAAAAAATAAAAAGCGAATGGGTTAGAAAAAAGCAAAGCAACAAACACAACAACAAAATAAAAATGTTAGAAAAATTATTTTTTTACAGTTAATTTTGAAGATACATATTCAAATTCAAAGCCAATTATTAAATCAATTAAAACCAAAAATCAAAAAAAAAAAATAATAATTAATTAAAAATGCAAAATCCCAGAAATGAAATTTCAATGACAAAACGGCAACGGCGAGTAATAATTTTAGCACAAGAATTGTATTGTGTTCGTTGTGTCATTGTCATTTCACGTTCCTGGTGCATAACACACAAAACAATTCAAAACAAACACACACCACAAAACAAAAAAAAAAGCTAACAAAACAATTTAGAGAAAAACAAAAAAAAAAAAGATGAAGCAAAAACAAAACAAACAAATAAACAATTAAAACATTCTACCTGATTGTGTATTAGAACTACCTTGGGCAGGTGTATTTGAACCGCTTCCACCAACATTTTGACCGGAGCTACTTGCTGTTGATGATCTATTTGTACCACCGCTTGGATTCGATGATACATCATTTGATTGCTGTTGCTGTGAACGTGGTAATAATTGTGGTACTAAACTTGGTTGAATATTTAATTCTGTAAAATTAAGCAAAACAGAAAAAAAAAGTTTTCGTTAAAAAATATAATTCGTCAAAAATTATTAAAGAATTTTATTCGTTTTTCGTTGATTTTTTTTTTATTTAAAAAAAAAACAACTTACCATGTTCTGTGAAATTAAATAATGGTGGCAATTCTTTCCCATTTGGAAGCGTTTGATTACCTTCACGTAATTCATTAAAGAATGGATGTGCACATGCTTGTAATGGTGTCATTCTAGCGCTTGGCGTATATTCTAATAATCGTGAAACCAAATTAATAGCTTCTGGAGGTGTTCTTATGCGAAATACCTGAAAACACAAAAAAGGTGTTGGTTCAGAATAAATTTATTCAATTGAAAATTTGCGAATGGATCTCTTTAATTAATTAAATGAAGGGAAAAAAATAATAAATTAAATATTTAAAAAAAAAAATGATGTGAGAGATTAGAATTTTTTTTATGCATCATCACTCGATTTCGGTTTTAATTTGAGGAAATATGTAATTATGTGCCACACGAAACTTTTCATTAAATTCCTTTTTTTAAAACGTTAGCCCAAATGTGATGGAATTAATGTTTCGGAACAATCTTTCCAAAACCTTTCAGAGCGTTTTTTTTTTTTAAAAAAAAAAAGGAATTAAAAAAATTGTTTCGCCAGGCTAACGACCCACGTGTTTGAATGATTAGAGTAATAGGGCGAAATCATTCAATCTCCTTACAATTTTCTCTTTCTCTCTCAGCAAAATATTTTACTCTACTGAGTAGTGAATTGAATGTCGCATCAAAAAACGTATAAGCCGTATTTTTCTTATCGTTAGCTGCAAAATATTTTGCAAAGAGAAATTGTTTGCGTTAATTTGCAACTACATACATATAATAATTCAGCTTTAATTTCTGAATTGATTAAAATTAGTAGCTTTTAAATGGAATTAGGTTTTAAACCATTTCAGGACGGATTTACATTTGAATATTCCGAAAATTTTTCAACATTTTTCATTGGAAGTATCTATTATTCACTAAAAGTTTAGAAATATTTAAGCTGAACTTGAATTCCGCCATAAGAAACTTGAAATAAACAAGCTACTCTTGATTCAGAACAGAACATCTATGTTCGAATTGGAATTAGATAATACAAACTCCGTCCTAAAAAGGTTGAAAAAATGCTTTTTGTTTTACGGAAGTGTCACAATTTGACTTAAAGTGAAAGTGTCATTAAAATTCACTTTTAATTGGAAGCTGTAGTAAAATTTCTCCATAATGAATATGTTATCATTTTTAAGATATGCAAAAATTGAAATGGTAGTAGTAATCTGAATTGTCATCAACTCTAAAGCCACTTTCAGAACACAACGATAAAGTGACATTTTTGGATCAATCTTTTCTTTATCTCCCATGCAAATTTGTTCACTGTCTTCTTAACGGTAATGAAAATACATAGATTCCATTCCTTACTTACGTTTGTTGTTTCGAAAAAAAAAAATTTTTTTGTTTTTCGGAGAATCTAGTATTAGAATCTAAAATTCGAATTTTTAAAAATTTTAAATTTCAAAAATAAACAAAATTTGTGAATAATTTTTTTCTTGAAAAATTTCATGTTTAACTGAAATTTCAAAATGTTTTTACGCATACGTCCTGACATCTTGAATTCTTGAAAATAAAGTGTAAAAATGCTATTTTTTTCTTCTTCGAAAAGCTTTTAACTGTAATGAATCTTCGAATTTCGAAATTATCTATATTTCACTTAACGGATTGTATATGACAAACACAGCTTGAAACTTGACGTTGCCACTTTACCGTTGTGTTCTGAACATCACTCTAAAGCTTCAATTTGTTGAAGTTTTTCTGTTCTTTCTTCGATTTTTGTTTTTAGTAAGCAAAAAAAAAAAAAAGGTATATAATATTCAATTAGTCGTATTTTGTTTTTGTTTTTTTTTGTGTTTGTTTTCTTTCTTTCCGTTTAACAGTCAATTTCTTACTCTTAAACGTTGATGTTGATTGATTGCATTAGGGAATTGCATACGCTCGAGTAGTAACTGAAAATATTTTTTATATAATTGTAAAAATATTTTGTTTTTTTGTTTTTTCTTTTATTATTTCAAAAAGACAGCAACAACAATAAGAAATATGTATGTTTTTTTTTATATTGCGACTTTACGAAAAGCATAAAAAAAATGAAGCACATAACAAAAAAAAAAACATTGTCAGGGGGAAAAGGGGATGTATTTGTATTTGAATCAATATCATTTTGTAAATCAATATTGTGTTCTCGATAATCGAATGATGATGGGTTGTTGTTGGATTTCCGTGTATATCTCGTGTTTTGTTGTTTTTTGTTCTGAAATTCTTAATTTTTATGAAATTTAAACGAAAAAGAAAAATAAATAAAATTTATGAATTGAAATTTTGGCAAAATAATACTTAAAATGTAAATGAAAATGTGTTGTTTTTATGAAGAGGTGGTGTAGTGACAGTGAGTTTTCGAAATTGAGGGTGCTCACTTTTTTTTTTCAATCGATGGTGTTGCTTTTGTGTACAAAAAATAAAAAATTAAATAAATAATAAAAAGCAAAAAAAAAAAAGCAATAAATGAAATTTTTTTCCTGTGTTTATGTTTTTCTTCTTTAAAATTTACCTTTTGCCATGGATGACTTTTTATTTGTGGAAATTTAAATTCCGTATAATTTGGATTCATTTCTCTGATTTGTTCTCGTGTTGGTGTACCCAAAACTTTAATAACTTCAACAAGTTGATCAACACCAGAATCACCAGGGAAAATTGGTTGTCCAAGAAGTAATTCAGCTAGTACACAACCGGCACTCCACACATCTTCGAAAAATAAAAATAAAAATGAAATATTAAAATTTCACATTTTTAAGAAAATTTTTTTCTTTTTTTCTTTTTTTCTAAAACTTACCAATTTTTGTGGTATAATTAATTGCACCAAATATTAATTCTGGTGCACGATAATACCTAGAGCAAATGTATGATACATTTGGTTCGCCATGCAATAATTGTTTAGCGCTACCAAAATCGCATAATTTAAGCACAGCCGTTTCTGGATCCAATAATAAATTTTGTGGCTTAATATCACGATGACAAATACCCAATGAATGTATATACGCCAAACTTCTGAATAATTGATACATATAGAGCTAAAATAAAAAAAATTAAAAAAAAATTAAAAATAGATAAGATTTTCGAAAAAGCTTTCGAAATTTTGTTAGGTTCCCTATTGTATGATCTAGAACACACAATGAACACTTGTGAAAAATACGAAATTACTGATGTTTTCGAAGATGCAGTGATGATGCCGTGATACAAAATTTAGCGTTTACAGATTTTAGGCTAAATTCCGCATCATGATTGTATCACTGCATTTTCGAAAACATCACACTTCTCTCGAATATTTTAAAAGTTGAGTCTGTTATTGATAAAGAGTTCGTGCACTTTCGAAAACGTGAATTAATTATCAAATAACGTTTTCGAAGATTCACTTTCGATTTAACTGGGAACAATATCGATTTCTAGGTATTAACCCCGTGTGCCAAATTAAACTATTTGCAGCTGCAGCCAGCTTTTTAAAGAGACTAATTTGGCACAACGAATTAATATAATCTTTCTTTCTTTTTCTGAATCACTTACCCTGATAAAATTAATTGGTATCGTTTGTTTAGTTTTAGCATACTGACGTGCGACTTTGTATACAGTTTCTGGTATATATTCGAGTACTAAATTCAAAAATACTTCGTCCCTCTAAAAGAAAGTCAAATTTTAAAAAAAAGGAAAAAAATTAGTAAAAGATAGTAATTTTCATTTTTTTAAAGAGTTTCATTTTCAGATTAATTTTCAAATTGTTCACATGATCGTGTTTTTTTTTTATGTTTTTCATTTTAGTACAATTCAAGTAGTGTGTAATTGTGATTCAACAAACAGCAATAAACAACAGCATCAGCAAACAAAATGATACATGTTTTTTCTTGTGTTCATATAGTTACATGTTTTTTCATACAACCAATTTCTCTGGAGATTTATGTGTGGGTTATCATTTTTGTTTTTGTGTGTGTATGTGAGAGACAACAGCAGCAAAAGGATTATAGCAATAAGATTATTTTTCAATTATATTTTTAATTTAATTTCAAGCAGATATTATTTACGCAAGGTAACATGTTTTTGGCACTACTTAAGTTATTCAAGTGTTGTACAATTTTGTTGTACAAGCACTTAAAAGTTTTATGTGAAATGCAAACCACAAATTCATCAGTAGAGAACGAACAAATTTTTATGACAGGGTTAAGAATTATGTTTCAATTAAGATTGCAGTACTAAGTTTTTATGGTTAATTGAAATGAATTGATATTCATTTAATGTTTGGATAAAAATGAGAAAGAACTTAAGTACACAGCGTATTGCAATCCCAGTTCGGATACATAAGAGAAATATTATCGTTTGTCAATAAGAAAATATGTGGCCGAATAATGTAATTTCTTCAGTCGATAACATTTTTGAAAAAAAAAAAAACACTAATTCACCCCATCGACCACCAATTGTCCCAAATAAAATTCAAAAGAAAAGAAAATTATGAAAACAAAAATGATTGTGTCCTAGTTTAAATGACAACTGTATCCTTTAAACGTTTTAAAATTTATTTGTTTGTAATTTTTTTATGACCTCATTCTCTAGATATTTATTTTTCATTATTTCCATGAAAAATGGAACAAAATAACAATTTTATTATTTTTTTCTCTCAATTTTTGTATTTTTTTTTCGTACAAGAAACACAAGTCATTTACCTTTTTGTTTTCATTTACCATTGTTTTAATTTTTATTAATAATTTTTATAAGGGAACGAACGATATGAAATTATGTTTTTGTTTTGTTTTGTATTATTTTTTTTCCTTTCTCTTAAATCAACAAATAAAGGACAAAGGACAAAAGAAAATTGTGTGGTTTTCTTATGAATGAAATAATTGTCATTTGGTGTATCCAGCAAAAAATAGTTATATGTATTATGCAAAAAAAAAAAATAAAAATAAAATAAAAATAAAATGTATATTTGTGTACTATTGTGTGTTACTTGATTTTGTTAAAACAAAACAAAACAAACAAAAAATGCAATTCTTTAAAAACAATGGGCAACAATAAAATTATTGCTGTTGGTTGTTGTTATTTTTTATTTCTAGTACCAGTTTTTTTAAATAAAAATGAAACTTTTCCCATTACAAAGTACAATTATGAAAAGAACGAATAAAAAAAAAACGCTGTTGACTTCAAACTAAAACTATAAAATTATGAGAAAAAAAAAAAAAAAAAAAAAAAAAAACGATTTTTGCTACTACGCTACTGCAATTCAGATTTAAAAAAAAAAAAAAAGATTAGGTTCCCATCCCCTACACTATATGATTCAATCAATTTTTTTTTGCCTCAAGAAAATAATAAAAATAATAATTTAGAGAATACAGAAAAAAGTTTACAGAAATTTTCATTTCCAGATATACTATACACATATATTATTTTTTCGTAACAAAAAAATAAAGTTTTCAAGGAATTTGATTTTATTTTTTCTAAACTACGAAAATATTGCAAAATGAAAAAAAAAAAAAAAACAATGCTGACATAAAAAAGAAAATTTATCAAATTTATTATTTCAATGGAAATATTGCATTATTCCATTGAATGTCTGCAAAACAATTCAAAATGTAGACGCATATCCTTTCTCATTATTTTTCAAATTGCAACTCTATTTACGAAACCATAGGTGGTGGTGTTGTGGGAGGAATATATAAAAGAAACCACCCCTCAAGTCTTCCACACTACACATTTACATTTACTGTTGTTGCAAAATGAAATTGCAAAATTTATTTATTTTTTCTCAAAGTTTTTTTTTTGTCAGTATTGAAAAATTTGTATTTCTATAGATTTCCCAAGAGAATGAATTTATTTTCTCTTTCATAAACTTCGACAACGATCAACTGACTTTTTTTTTTTTTTTTTGTAATACGGAAGTTGAAAAATTGTTTTGTGAGATGAGAGACTTGAGTTTCTTATTTCTTCGAGAGTACACACCACCACGCAATGAATGAAAAACGAATGACAAGAAAAATTTACATAAGTTTTTTTTTTCAAATAAATTTGTTTATTTTTTTCTATATGACAAAGATAAAATGTCCTTGTTTGTTTTGTTTTTGAATTTGTTTTTTTTATTTTTTATTAAAGGACATTAACGTTGTAGTTGTTATGATTGATAAAAGACAACAAAATAATGATAATGGTTTCATCTTACAGAGGACATGATAAATTGAGTTTACATAAAAATAAAAAAAAGAATCTTACTTTGTGAAATTTACATTTTTTTCCCCTTTAAAAGTTATAAGTTTATTGTTCTTTTATTGAAATATCAACCAAACGAGTGGCGTATAGAGATCCAATTTACTAACAATTTTTTTTTTTTAAATATTTTTTTCTCTAAAAGGTTTTACAGCAAGTGAATTATTATTATTTTTTCTACTATTTTAGCTCTAACAAAAAAAAAAAAAAAAAAAAAAAAAAAAAAAAAAAAAAAAAAAAAAAAAAAAAAAAAAAAAAAGGACATTTTATGTGATGACGTTTTAGCTTAGTTTACAAATTTTCTTTAAGTAAAGAATTCTAATCAAGCATGAACTATACTTTATTTACCAATTAAAGTCAGTATTGTGCTTATGGAGGCAGTACCCGATGAGTTTTTTGCCCTTGGGTAATATTTAATTTAAAAGATTTCCCTTGATTGAAATTGAGATCTGATCACCCCACACACGAGACAGATTTATACAAACGAAATGTAAAAGAGTATAGAAAAGTATGCCTATCTTGCCTGTACTGACTTTAATTGTTAAATAAAGTATAGTACAATGATGAAATTAAGGATAACACAATGACGGAATGAAAGAGATACTCAATCTAAAAAGGAGAATTCAACAATGTGTGGAATTGCACTAAAAAAAAAAAAAATTAATCAACAAACATAAAAAAATAAATTTTAGAAAGAAAAATAATGAAAAATTTGTTAAATAAATGAAAAACAATAAAAGGAAAACAAATAACAAAATTCATCAACTAAAATTTAAAACAAAAGATTATTGTTTTTTTTTTCAAATTTTTTTTTGCTAGCAAATAAGAATGTGTTTTGTATTATCACAAATTTTTGTATTTTTTTTTTTTTCTATTCTGATGAACAATTGAAATTTAAATTTTCATATGTATTTTTTTTTTTTTTTTGATTTGATTTGATTTTCTTTATTAGTTTTTCTTTTTTAAATTAAAATCTACCTGTGGTTGTAGAACAGTCGCAAATATTCCTAAATCGATGGGAAATTCGGCCAACTAAATTTACCGAATCGTTTTTTTGTTTTTTTTTTTTAATTTGATTTGATTTTTTATTATTTTTTTTTATTTTGGTTTTTTTTTTTTTACACAAAATTTAATTTAGAAAGAAGAAAAAAAAAGAAAAAATTAAAAAAAAAAAAGAAAAATAAATTTTACTAATAAACACAAAAAAATTGTTTTTTTTAATATATAAAAGAAAGAAAAAAATTAAGATGAGTGAAAGAAGAAAATTTGATGTTTTTGTAAATGAACATTAGGAAAGATTTTAGATAAAAAATGAGAGTACTTTTGTATTTGATGAAAAAAAAAAAACAATTAAGAGCAAATCTGTTAGATGTTTATTTCGTTTTTGTAGGGGGAGAAAAAAAAACATAAAAATAGACAATATTCAAGATCGTTAGATTAGGTGAAAAACTATTTACGACGCCATTATGGTTGAGATTACGCGTTTTACATTCCGTTTGAATCGAACACCTACGATTGCGCACCACAAAGTTCAAGATATCCTTTAACTTTAAATTTGAAGTGTTTTCCACTTTCTCATTCATTCACTCAACTAATGAAATTTTTCTCTTATTAGAGCGGGTCAGTAGTGTCCAGTGAAGTGACACATAATCTACTCACTACTGAACAAAAGTTGATATGTATGAAAAACACGATATTTACGAAAGCACTTGCAATCGGAAATCGCCATTTAAATATGCCACGTAAAAATGTCAAATTTGCGATCACTGTAGCATGTCCGTTAACATGAATTTGCGATTAGTAAATTCCACTGTAAATTTTGAAACTGTGTTTTGACCAATCAAGTGAAGGAATTGCAATTGACAACTGAAACTGATCTGAAACGTGTGTGAATCGTTCATATCAATTTGAAAAATTCCCTTCACCTCCATTTTTTACTTATTTACATTAGTGGCAGCATTTAAGTTGTTTCAATCGATTCAGCAATGACTCAGTAATCAATTCAGCTATTAACAACTCACGTGCAGCTGCCACTCCAGATCTCTCTCAAGTTATATATAAGGTTAATTTGAAACCGTGAAGGTCAATTACTTAGATTTAGTGCAAAATAACCATAAAACTTAAAACCGAGGTTTTCATTCCGATTAAGAATACTTGAGAAGCTACACCTTATATAGAGAAAATAATTTATCTTGATGGCATCACTCCTCTACACGTCATGTAAAAGTCTTTTAAACATTGTTAAACTTTTTGCTTTGAACTGAAAAGATTGGTAATGTTTTCAAATTTCAGAATGACAAATAAAATTTGGTTTTTTTTTTAACACGAAAAAATGCAACAAAGTATAATTTACAAAAAAAAAAAAGTGTTGAATTATGATTTAAAAAAAAAAAAAAACATTTAACTCATAATAATTTTTTCGAAAATATACTTACTTTCTCACCACTCGAATAAAAAAAATATAATAATTTAACAATATTACAATGTTCCAATTTTCTCATTATCTGAAGTTCTCTATTCTGTAATAGCGAAAAAAAAATATCAAAATAAATAAAAGATAATTAACACATTTCGATTAATAAATTGACATTTCACATTTACCTTGAATCGTCTGTCTTGTAAAACTTTTTTAATGGCAACCAATTCACCAGTATCGCATAGTTTTGCTTGAAATACAACACCAAAACTACCATTTCCAATAACTTTTGTATCTGTATATGATACTTCTTGTACACGATCTGTACCTTGTCCTGGTGTTGCAACAACTGTTGTAATTTTGGAGCCATCTTTACCTAAAAATTATGAATTTTTAAAGAAAGTTTATATTAGTTACAAAAATAATCATTATTATTATTATTTTTTTTTTTCAATAAATTCTCAATTCTCATAATTTTCATTCATAAAACAAGCACTCAATCAATTAACAACTTCTCGGAAAAAAATGTAGTAGAACAGATTATACTTCACCAAAAAATAAGTGAACAATTAAAAATTTTAATTAAAAAATTATAACGAAAAAAAAAAAAAGAAAATTCAAACATAGTTGCATGCTATCATCTGCAAGATTTAATCCTTTTTTTTTATTGGCAACATAACAAAAAATCGTTCGATTTCATTAAAATTTCTAAAATAAATTAGATTTTTTTTTTCAAAGTAGGAAGTCTGAAGATTCTTAGTAGAAAAAAAAACGGAGTAGATTTAATCTGATCGTAAAGGGATGGGCATCATTGGTGATTTACAAATTATGTAAAATTGAATTTCAAACACGAACGGACAGACATATTAGAGATTTTTTCAATTGATAAAAACTTGTGTTTGAAAACTTTAAAGCAGAGAACAAGTTCATTGCATGATTGAATAGAAATATTTCTTAAAACTAGCTTACAAAATATTTGAGGAATTTTCATTTTTCGAATTCCCCAACAATAAAACAACAAACTTATACAATTTTTACAATTGAATGCAAAAATTGTCCACAAGAATGTCATTTATTAACGTTTTCAAACTGAAATTAAGTAGTAGAGTAGAAGCTCGTCCTTTCATTGTTTCATTAGTTTACTTGCGCTATCACCATTATTTAAGTGGTAACGTAATTAACGACAAAAAAACTTTTAAAAAAAAAATATCTAAAACAAAAATGACTCTTGAAAATGTGACTCTAAATTATATTTACAACACAGTTTTAGTTCCACTTTTCTTTATCTCAATTTCATTTATGACAAAAATAGCATCATTATTTAATCATTCAAAGTACATTTTCATATTTACTAGAACTTTAAAAAAAAATATTTAAAAAAAGCCAACTTATGAACTAGTTACATGATTTATAAATTATTATGGGGTACTTTATAAGAATTTGTGTCGTTGTTGTCGTCATCATCATCGTTTATGAAAACAAAATGATAACAAACAAATATTTGTATAATAATTATTTTAATAATAATTTAATTTTCATTTAAGTGATAATTTTAAATTGAACAAATTTTTTTTACATGATTGCGTAAAAATACATTTTCTTTTCTTTTCAAGTTTTTTTCTTTTTTTCAAAAGTGAAAAATTTTCCATGACAATTTCGAGAAATGTTTTGTAAATATTTAATTTAAATTAAACGTAAAAGTCAATCAAAGCTTCAGAATAAAAAAAAAAAAGTAAATAAAATCTATCAACGTAGTAAATTTAAATTTTCAACAAAAAGAAGAAGAAGAAGAAGGAGAAAAAAACGTAAATGCCTAGATATTAAAATTAAATGTGAAAAAATTTCATATAAATTAAAAATATAATAATTAACGTATTGATAAATAATTTTAATTGATTTTGCATTTAATTAAAAATACCGTTGCTATTTTATTGTTGTTGTTTATTTAATTATTTTGCTCGTGACATAATGGCAAATTATTTGCAAAAAAAAAAAAAAAAATACAAAAAGGAAGAAAAAAAAATTTGTAATTAAATAAAAATAAAAATAAAAATGATATAAAAAAAAATAGTACACATATGTTGACAAAAACAAAAGCAAAAAAAAAAAAAATTTATTTGTGAATGCTAATTTTGTAGACTATTGAAGTGTGTGAAATCAATTAAACAATGACTTTTTTGTATTATTTTGTTTGCGTTATTAAGGTCGTTGCAAGCTCATTGTATCATTATTTTTTGTTGTTGTTGTTGTTTTAAACTAGGTCAAGGTTCAGAGAATTCTTTTCAATTACGAAAATAATGACTTTGATATTAGAAAAAAGTAGGGGAAAATTGGGGAAGATTTAAAGGACTAGAAAGGATATGATATCTGTATGTAATAAAATGAAAAACATTTTGGAAATGGGATATAGGAATTATTTTTAAAATTTATCAAAAAGTAGGTAAGATGGAATACGTCATTTACTTGAAAATTCTTTTTTAGCTTAAAACAAATCGAACAGAAAAAAATATTGAAATCCAATTTCATGCTTCAGGAACTTAGACCACCTTTCTTTACCATAATTTGTTATATGATATGCTTCATGCATCAATTCAACTTAAGTTTATGACTAAGAAATTAACCCCCCAATTCTACATAAGAGACTAAGAGACTCTTACCCCCCAATTCTACATAAGAGACTAAGAGACTCTTAGCCTCTTAAATGCAATTAGCAGACACTTAGCAGAAATTGCTATTCTAGGTAAGAGGTAAGAGATGTCACCAATCAGCTGATCTCTTAAAAATTGTGGTGAGTTTAGTTAAGAGAATTTGGTATTCTGGATAAGAAGATAAGAGACGTTTCTAACCTCGAAAGTCTATTAACTTAGCAGGTCATTGGTGAGGTCCTCTTATTGTTATTGTGTAGAAGTGGAGTTTTTAAAAAGTGAAGAAATTAAAAATTTAAAAAAAAAAAATTAATAAAAGAAAATAAAAATAATATAAAAATAATAAATAAAATGGAAGAAATACTATTATTAATTTTAAATGAATATAGTATTATATTTTATATTATATATATTATATATTTTCTAAATACGCGGGAATAAAAATGTAAATCTTTCACTTTTTCTTTTTTTACAAATTATTTAAAGGTTGAGTTATACTGTTTAAAGTTAATTAAAAACCGTTTAATCAAAAATCAGTAAAAACTATGCTATATGAATAACATTTAAAATATCTAGTAACCTATGATTTCAAATTTTTATTTAACAAAAATAATCCGATTTTGGATTAATTTGGGAGTTCGCTATAAACTGTAAATTGGGATTAAAATAATACATGCAAACGTTGATACTTTTATACACTTAAAGTATACATATTCTTTTTCTTACACATAAAAAAAAGAAGAAGAACGTGACAGCTTCACTTTCACCATTTCAATAATTTGGGCTTAAGCCAAAATCCGAATTAGCGAGTTTATAGCAGATAAAATTGGGAGTAAACCAAAATCCGTATTAAAAGCGAATCAGGCATAAACTCGTACATTCAAATTCAAACAAATGTCATGATAATCAGCTGATTTTGGTGAATTCAAAACCTCTTAGTCTCTTACACATTATTATCACCACACGTCTGCTATGTAGAATACCAATTTCTGCTAATAAATCTCTTATGATAAAAAGTTTAGAGAAGTAAGAGAAATAAGAGACTCTTATGTAGAATTGGGGGGTAAGTCAGCTTATTTCGAAATGTTCGACAAGCAAACAAACAGCTGATTTACGGAATTTAGGAAATTGAATGAGTACAAACATTTTTGTGTTGATGAACTAGCGTAAGGTACAAAAACACAATCTTAATTATTTTTTTTTTCAAGTGAGGCTTTAAACTGTCCTAAGTGCGTGTGCTAAAATCTAATTTAATTCCTGAATTATTTTATATTTGTACCAAGATGAACCTTAAAATGTAAAACCATAGTTAACACACACACATCTAATAATCTTCAAAATTAGCACGTAAAAATATTATTCTTGTCATCATCGGGCACTTTCATGAATGCGTCGTAACATACGTCGACGACTCGAATGCGCTGGAATTGTAATCAAAGTCGTCAACTGTGCATGCAAGCATTTGTTAGAATAAATGAACATGATTTGTCATCTTCAAATATGACGTCACAAATTTGCCGTCAGCGTCGTCGACGCATTTATGAAAGCACTCATCGTACTTACATACATATATGATTTTTGTTTTGTTTGTTTTTTTTTATTTACATATTTCTTTTTAAATAATTCTTTACCTTCAACAAAATTATCTCCGTGTACAGTTTCCTTTGATTCATCAATTTTCTTAACTATGGAATGTGCCACAGTATTTTCTGGCCACATACCTTGCAATTTATCAGCAAGTAATTTAACCTCTGGTATATAAATTAAAATATGAAATTGAATTTTGGTTTTTTCTTTTGTTTTTTAGAAAAAAAAAATAAATAATTTAATTCTTTTTCTTTTTTTTGCGAAAAAAAAATACACAAAAGTTATTTCAACACGTAAACGATTAACATTTAAAACGGAACAAAATTGTACAGAGATTTTCTAAAAATTCTAAAATCAATAAACGAAATACAAAAACAAACAACAAAACAAATCAATACAAGGACACACCAAAAATATACTTTCTATAAGAAGGAAATTTTTGTATGTATGAATTTTTTTTTTCCATTTTCTATTGAATTTTATCTGTATTTACTTTTTTTTTTTTGGGCTTTTAATCCTATTTTTTTTTTTCGCAATAATTGACAGCTTTTAAAACTTTTCACAGTTAAATAATTTTGTTTTTCCTTTTTTCTTTTGAATTTCACAAAAAAAAAGGATAAAAAAGAATTCCTAAAAAAGTGAAAATAAATTTATCTTTTCTGTGAATTTTTGAAAATTTGTGTCAGAATATTTTCTTTGTGATTTGTTTTTAATTAAGATGAAAAATGAATAAGGACTCATCACAGAGAGAGAGGGAAAAAAGGATAATTTTAATAAATTAACTATAATGAAGAAAAATTCTCTTTAATTTGATTTTATTTTTAATTAAATATTAAATAAAAGAGAAGAAAAAAATTGTGAAAAGATTATAAATTTCGTAAAAATGTCCTTTGAAAAACTTTTATCATTATTTAAAGCTTTTTTTTTTCTCCTTTTCTATCTATAAATAAATCCTTTTTCCAATGAATAATTATCTTTCAATCGCAAACAGAACAAAACTAAAAAATAAAAAAATGAAAGCAAAAAAAATAAATTTGTCTGATAAAAAGGTAAAGAAACTAAGTGAATAACTGTGTCAAAGACATCCTTTTTTTTTGTTTTTGTATTTCAAAGTAAACATCACCCCATTTTTTTAATTCTAATGTATCTTTTCTATTTTTTTCTCTGTTCTATTCAACAAAATATTTTTATCGAAGGAAGTTAAATTTGAGGAAAAAAAAAATATAATAAGGAATGATAAAAATGTGCTCTAGAAAAGAATACAAAATAATCAAATTTGACATCCTTTAATTGATTGTTATAAATAAGTGCCCTCATATAAAGGTTTCTTCTTAACTTTCTACATTCTCTTTTTCACATACATAAAATAATTGTCACTAATTTATTGAATTTGAATCGAAATATTTCTTTTTTTTTTCTTTTTAAGTTGACCATTGACATTTTCTTTTGTCTTCATTATTTTTATTTTATGTTTTTCTTCTAAGGAGAAAAGGACATAGGGTAGATAAGTTGGTTCGAAATCTTTAAGAAAACATTTTAGTAATCGCGGACAATCTTTTTGATTGACTGTTTGACAATAAGCATAAAGTGTAAAGTTGCAAGACTGAAACTAAGGCCAAAGTCTAATTTTTGAGTGTAATGCCATGGAAAAGCTTGAAAATCTAGGACAATTTTATGTGATAAGTGAAAAATTCATGTAAAGTTTAAAAACAGTGAAATATGGCATTTTTTTGCAACTTTAGCTTTTATTCATCCAAATTTGAAGCTTTTAAGGGAGCCTGCTGTTTACAATTAAAATCTTACGTCAATTTCAATGGTTCTTTTCAACAGTAATTTACACTACACAAACTCGGGCGTATGTTGTTTAGGAACGTCACAATACCATCGATACTATCGAGGTATCGATACTTTTGATCCAATACTACGATACTGAGTACTCGATACTCTCTCTCCGATACTTTAAACGGTATCAATACTTTTGGGCCGATACCGATACCCAGTATCGTTACTTTTTAAAATTTTGACACTTTTTTTGAGAAGGATTTTCCTCTACGCAAAATATTCTAAGTGACTGGACTGATAAAGTCCTCTTTTATTCATAATTGAAAGTTAGAAATTCTCTTAGCTAAGCTTATTTGGCTTGAATAGAATTTATAACAAAATTTTCGATACACTAATATTTACGGATCCTCTAGAGATCTACACTAATTTACGGATTCTCTAGGGATCTACTACCCTACTGATTTTATACTATATGTTTTCAAGTACATATTATTCTAGTCTATAATATATTTTCCTTCGTGAGTATTATGCTTTTGTTGGACAACAATAACAAAATAATTAATATAAAACTTATATTAAAAATCAATTAGAATTTCCGTCATCACCATCTTCTTTTCTATTGAAAAATAAAATTATTTATTAATAAAATAAATAAGATTAAATTGAAAAAAAGGAAAATTACAACAAATACACACATTTATAAGTTATATGTAAGTAATATTCTCGGAAAAATTGAACACGTCAGCAAAGACGTTTTTTCTTATAAATTCAAAGTAAAAAAAAATAGGACAAAAGTTTTCATTGAAAAAAATAAAAAGGTAAAATAAAATTGAAAGACAATTTTTTTTTACTACATAACATACATATATCATTTTTCCTTCAGGTGTTATTGATATATTGTGAGTAAATGATAATGATGACCTTGAAGGAAATATGTGTAGTATCTATATGTTTGTATATACATATTTACTAAAATTCAAGTTAAAAGGTGTTCAAAAGATGCTATTTATAAAATACATAACAACACTTGATTGTGACATATAAAAAAGAAAAGAAAAGAGTGTAGAAGATACAGATACTTGTGAGTATCTATATACATATAAAATATATGTGATAAATAATTTACAATTGTTTCGTATCTGAAAGAAGAAGAAAAGTTACATCTTGTAAATTTGGCATCAGATGATGATAGCTTTATTATTTATTTATTTTGGTCTTTTTTTTTTTTCAGTTTTATGTGCCCTTCGAATTTATAGTGAAAGTTTATCATTAAAATAATGTTTTAAGAACACACTCGAAATCATCACATTTCAAAATTACGTCCAATATTTACGTATCGCATTTGTTATCAATTTTTTTTTATTTATTTTTTTTTTTTTTCTAATAACAAATTGAAATTTACGTCATTATGAATTTAAGGTGCCAAATCAATATCATATTCTTGCTTGTATGTGTGCTCATTAACGACACGATAAAAAATTACAAAAAGTTAATGAAAAAGAGAGAGAGAGAAGAAAAAAAACGAATGAATTGAAACGTAACGTATACGAAATAATGCGTTAAAAAAGTATTCAAAGAAATTTCTTTTTATTGATGATGACAGTTCGAAAAAACTTAACAGAAACTTCTTTTTGGTAAGAGAATTGAATTTGTTTTGAAATTGAATATTATTTTTTTGGAAATTAAGAAATTCAAAAAACATTTATGAAATATGTTGATGGATGGGTCAAGTTGGGTAATTCGATACGTAAAATTTATTATTTTTGACAAAATGTAATATTTGTGGAGGGAAATTTATGACATTGATCGATTACATTCTGTCAAATGGAATTAACGAGTAACGTAAGTTCAGTGATGAGTAATAAATTTATTTTCGGATTATAAATTTTTATTCTCAGATTTCGAAAAATTTGTATTTTGGAATGTAATCCTTTTCTGAGAATCGAAAACTAAATAAAAAATTTTACAGGACATTCCCATACTCAGTGTGAAAGTGAAAGTAGTTAATTTTTAAATTCGCTTCAGAAATGTGTTTCATTTTCGAAATCTAATTAAATTAAGTTCGTTCTCGAATGACTGCAGAATAAAAACAACTCTCAAATTTATTCGTGGATTGTTTCGTCAAATTTTATGAAGTTTTTCACTTTTTTCGACCGCGTCGATCATATGTGAAAAAAACAAACTTAATGTTATTTCAATTACAAGTTACAAAGTATTCAATTGATAATCACTTGTCACTTTTCATAAAAAGCCTAATTTTCACAAATACTTTATATCGTTTTACTTTCAATTTTCAACCTTTTAATTTCTGTCACTTAATAAATTCAAGTTATCTTGTAGTGTGCAGTGTAAATGAACTAATTTCCTTCTTATATGAAAAACTTAATTAGCAAATTATTTTTTAGACAAAATAACAACAGGTGGATGACATTTAACCAATATTATTCTTTAATTTTGTAATTATTATCATCATCAACATAAAACATTATTGTCAACGATGACACATTCTCACACAATTTTCACGAGGAACAAAAACAATAACAAACATATACAAATTCCTAGCTT
Organism: Bombylius major; assembly: GCA_932526495.1. Lineage (NCBI taxonomy): Eukaryota > Metazoa > Arthropoda > Insecta > Diptera > Bombyliidae > Bombylius > Bombylius major. The sequence goes on from OW052043.1 coordinate 10,404,320, forward strand.
TTTTTAAAAAAAAAAATACAAAAAAAATGTTTTTTACGATTACACAACGAATAAGCCAAAACAGAATCACATGTCACAATCACTTTATACAAAAATATAGTCACACGTCACGTGAATGTCAAATCAAATTGTCATTGTCTGTCAAACATTTATTTTGTTAGGTTATGTAACATGAAAAAAAAAAAGATTTATATTGCACGATACACTAATTATAAAACGATACGATAATATATATTTTTTTTAAATATCCCAAAAAAGACACAGTTTTTCTTTTTTTTAAGAATCACTAGAACACTATTTTTAATTTTTTTTTTAAATTAATAATCGCAAAATATTACTTTCATCCGAATATTTTGATGATTTAGTCCTTGATGTGGTTGTTGATGTACTTGTAGTGGTCGCTAATGATGATGACAATGATGAATCGGAATTTTTTTCATCAATTTTTAATTTTGCATCAATTTTTTCCTCCTCTTCATTATTTATAATTTTTTTCTTTTTCCTTTTAATAATAATTATTTTTTTCTTAGGGCGACCCGTTTTTGACGATATGATGAATAATTTTTTTATCAAAATGAAATTAATTTAAAAATTTTTTTTAATAATTTTTTATTTTTATTTTTTCTTAGCGAGTAAAATTCACTTATAGTATTAAATAATAATAAGGAAGTTGCACAAAAAGGAAGTAGATATGCACCAAAAGATATATAAAAAAAAATAAAGAAAGAAAAAAACAAAAGAAAAATAAGTTACAATACAATACACGAACTAAATATAATGAAATTTGCACGACCCCGTTTCTAAAGAGAATCAATCATGAACTAATTATAAATTTACAACAAAATGAACAATTGTTTCACTCATTATAAAATAAAAATAACAACAAAATTCGATAAATTAAATCATGGCTTTGATTAGGGGAAAAAAAAACAAACGATTTTTGTTTTTCGCAAATTTAAAAATGTATTTTCAATGTAAATTCATAGCTGAATTACACATTATCATTTGTTGTTGTATTTGTATTTTCGAAAATTACTTGAAAATAATTATTTAAATCTATAAGTAATTTGGGATGGGTTGATGATGGGCACGGCACAGTCAATTATAAAATTTGTTCAAAATATGTTGTTTAACTGTGGTGTGAAATTGCAGTGAAATAATGTGTTTTTGAAGAAAAATTCTGTGAAATAAGTTTTATTGTGATTCAAGAGTTTGAAATTAATAACTCCGAAAAAATTCGAAATCAATATACATATATTTTTTTTAATCAATAAATTTTCATTTTGAAAATTAATTTGATTTATGCGACAAAAACTATAAAAAAAATCAATCTAAAAAAAAATTTGTTAAACTATTTTTAACGACGAAAAAAATGTGATTTTTAAAAATAAATCACAACAGAAAAAAAAAGAAGAAAAGAGGTCAAAAACATCTAAAATTTACTATAGCCTTTGTAGCCTTGGTGTAAAAAAAAAAATTTTGTTGTTGTTTGATTGTGTTTTTTAATTTTTTTTTTCATTTTGGCAAATGATCTTTGTCAAATGTTTTAAATTTTCAATAAAGTGGGAAAATGTTATAGTGTATTTTTATATTTTTTAATTGAATGTGATAAATGTAACATTTAACAGAAAGAGACAAAAAGAAAAACAAACAGCGAATTAAACATGCATTTAAAATATTTAGGTCACCAGTGAATTATTTTTGCAAACATATGAAGAACACAGGTTGTGGATCAATTTTCAAAATAAATATTTATATAAATAATAAAACTGATTAAAGTACAAAAGAATTACATTGAAATTTTTTTTAAAGTTTTTTGTGCTTTTACAACTTTTGACATAAAATTTGTAAGCTCTTTTTCATTTTTAGAAGAAAAAATAAAGATTTGTAAAAAAACGAAAGATAAAAGCTTTATCATTACGTTCTCGGAGCTCCATAGAACCCCAAAAAACAAAATCAGTTACCAATTTGAAGGAGACTCTAGACAATGTCACATTGGATTTTGCTTACGTCTGCACTAGAAGAATGTATTGAAATTTATTCCAATTAAAAGCCAAGAAGTCCGAAAGCGTATTCAGTTTTGGAGCACTACATCAAATTTGGAATTCTTGGTAGTAAAATTTTTATATGTTGTGAAAAAAGCTACATACAATTTTAAATTAAAAAAACTTGCTGATTTCCATGAGAGTAAGATATTTAATTTTGAAGGTGTATTTGCTGAAACGTCTGTTGTAAAATAAACTTCAACCGTAATTGACCAGAACCAACTAGGGTCAAAGCTAAAGGATAATCAATACAACAAGGAAAATTTTTGTAATTGGATAAAAAATACAAAAAATGACACTGTTGAAGATAGCTTATTTTCTACATCTCGGCTGGGAAAAGTATAACCTTGAATGCAGTGTGAACTTAAAAAATATTAATGGAAAACATTCTAACAAATTTTGATATCCTTGTAGCCACTAAAACGTAATATAGGTTGTGTTTCTTTTAAAAAGTGCAAGATCCCTGGCGTAGTTTTTCAATTACTCTCACTCATAGTGTGACAAACATTTACAAACTAAGCTAAACTATGCCGAAATAGATGCACTTTCCTAAAAGGAACACATCTATACTTGAAGTTCGATGTCCTGTCATACTAGAAAATCCTTCTGTTCACTTTGTTTTGCCTCTTATCAAAAGTAATTTTAAAATGAAAAGAACAAAGAACAATTACTTTTTCTTTATATGAAAAACTTAAACCGAATAAAATTTACTTAATTACAAAGTCCACATTATTCGAAATACAATAAATGAAAAATTAATTAATTAAAAAAGAAAAAACTAAAAATTAAAATCAATTTCAAAGTTTTTTTTTGTTGTTTTTCAATGTTAAAATCACGCGATGAAAAATAAATAAAATACATATATCGTACCTCTACAATTAAACATAAACATTTCATCACTCACATATGTTTTGTACTTATGTAAATGTTTTAATTATGAAAAACAGAAAACAAAGAGAGAAAAAAATTAAATCAAAAAATAAATATAAAACTTAAATAAGATGAAAAATAAACAAAATGGGAAAAGAAACAACAACAACAAAAAAACGACGTCTCAAAAAAACATTTTCTTCTGTTTATTTGAAAAATTGAGGAAAATTATTATTTCATATTTCATACCTACATGAAATTTAAACAAAAACAAAAACAACAAAACGGATTTTACATTATTATTATCTCATCAAAATTAAATTAAATTTTTATCTTTTAATTGTAAATTGTGTCATAATAAATTGCAATTAATATTTACTTTTAAAAAAACGTAATTTGTTTTGCAAAAAGGATTTTACATTGTACATAATTTGAAAATAAATTACTCCAATGTTTTGGGTATGTTCAAAAAACGCAGTGATGCAATAATTAGGTATGTTCCCATACTTATAGTCAGCTGTAAAGGGGCCAACTCTAATTGTCTCGGATCGAAACCCTTCTGTGGTCTGCGAAGAAGCCACACAAAACGCAGTACATATCAAGGAATGGGAAATGAAGAAAGTATCTCCCACTGGGCAAAAACTCCCGGTAACCAACAAGCGATGCAGTTTATTGAACCTTCAACTAATATTTCCAAAAAAAATTACTGAACCTCAGTAGAGACGAGTTAAGAACCATCGCGGGTCTTCTCACTAGGTTACTGTCCATTCAACTATCACCTATGCAAGATGAGGCTACAAATGCAGGTTCTTCAAAAAGGCCAAAGAGACCTCAAAACACATTTTGTGTGAATGTGAGGCGTTAGTTGCACCAACTTTTCTTCAAGCCAGAGGAAATCTGATGTGCACCTTCGAATAGAATTAGAATTTATCAAAAGCCTAAATGTGTGAGAAGCACGGGCTGTACAAAAGATCCTAACCCTCAATATCTTATTTTATCTTACAGTCAGCTGTCATTTTTTTATAAAATTCTTGAAATTTTGCTGAAAACGTCGTATATATTGATTTGTGTGTTATTGCACAACTGCATTTTTGAAAGTACCCTTTATCTTTTTGGAATTTATAACAAAAGCAATTTGAATTAAAATTTATAAAGAAAAATCTTTTAAAAAAAAAGAAAATAATTGCAGTTGACTTACAATATTCATTAATATTTTCTGGTGTAACCATTGTTTCCAACATTGTTTCCATATTTCTTTGTTTTCTTCTTCTTCCTTTTATTAAATTACCAATTAACATCAATCAATAATCATTCAAAAGTCTCAATGTACATACATAAATTAAATATACGTTCTTTGCTTTTTCTTTTTCTTTTCTCAAAAGAAAATATTTTTAAAAACAAATAATATGCAATTATAATATTTGCACTAAAAAATCTTGAGCAACAATAACTTTTTTTTTTTTTTAATTTCAAATAAATTAAGAAAATTCTAAGACTTCTACAAAAAAAAAAATCTCTTAAACGAAATACAATAATTTTTTTTTCACACAAAATATACGAAATATATTTATTTATTTTTTTTTTTGACAAAAAAAGAAAAAAATACACAAATTAATGATTTAGATTTTTTTAACACGTAAAACAAAAAACAACAATTTAATTACAAATTATGCAATGCTTTCGAAAGAAACAAAAAAAAATGAAAAGGTAAATTGAAAATATTGGGAAAAATGTTACTTATTTTTTTGTAGTTTTTCTTTTTTTAATTGTCAAAAATAATTTAGTGTTTTTTTTTTTTTTTTTTTCTGATGACAAAATATAATTTTAAAAGATAAATCAAAGTCTACTTTTTCTTTTTTACAAAAAAAAGAACAAAAACTTAAGAAAGAAAAAAACAGATGAAAGGAGAAAAAACAAACGATGTGCTAAGTGTCATCAAATCACATGTGATGACATTATGAGATTAAAATCGACATTTTTACGCAATAAACAACAAATTTATTAATAACTGTTTTTTTTCTGCGTAATTTAGAAATCATAACTGTACAAAAATGTTCTACTCTAGAAAAGAATTTATTTTCTAGGAATTTTATCATGGAAACATGTCTAAAAAAACCTAACCCTGACAGTGGAACTTATATTCTCTGTCTTTGTTGCATTGCTGACATTGGAACTGAACATTCTGTACCTTGACTGCAGGGACAAAAAATGACTTGTGAGGGACTGATAACAAATTACTGTGACTGATTACTTTGGCAAATCTCCAAAAGTAGGCGTTCATCTAAGGTATGTGTTGACTGCATTGTGTTTGTGTGTGTACGTTGTGCTTTCGATAAAGCTTAATACAGACGTAAGAAATTGCTGATGACTCTTGCTTTTATCGGACGTAACGTAAGCAAAGCAGTCTACGTATACGTTAGATTCCTTTTGTATTTAAGTTTTCTCGTGGAATTACTCTAGAAGATATATAAATCTCGAAATTCGATGTCTACACTAATTCTTAGGAAAAGCTCTTATACTTTCTTAAAAGTCGTCTGAATAGTCTTTGAATTTATTTCATAAATATTTAATTACATATTTCTTTTCTAGAATGCCATGAGCATCATCAGTGAGAAGAAACAAAGATTGAATAACTTGTTATTCTCTTGAGAAAGGAGGTAAAAAATAATAGAAAATCAGACACACCTTCTTACGCAATCATATTGACACATAAGATGTATTCAACTGAAAAATTAAAGTGCATTATAGAATGCAACGATTCTGTTGAAATTGAAAAAAATAAAAATAAATAAATAGAAAAATGAAAACAACAAAATTCAGACACATTCCTTATTTTGCAATGCTAATTCTCAAAACAAGTTTTTTTTTTTTTCTTGCATACGAAAATTTTCTGAAGCCGCGTTTACCTTAGGAAAAATTTCAAAATAACATGCGACGACTTCTTTTTTTTTTTTTCTTTCAAAGAATTAAAAAAAAAATAAATAAAAAATCTAAATTAAATATCTTTAACGGGATAATCCACATTTCATAACAAAAAAAGACAAATCAAAGCGCATGTCAATTACAAAAAAAAAATAATAAATAAAAAAAAAAATTAAAAAAAAAACTAGTAACTAAAAAATAAAAAACGTCCACAATCCAATTTTTATAATAATAATTTTCGAGTTGTGAATGAATAAAAATAAATGAGAAAAAATTATATACATAAAAATTTTGCATTACAAATCTGATTACCATCATCATCATCAGGAAATTTGTTATGCAAATCAACTTTTTTTTTTCTTTTAAAATTTTTTTTTTTGCTGTTGATAAAATTGAAATGAAGAGAATATTTAAAAACAATTTGCGAAAAAACAGGAAATAGAAAGTTTTACAAATTTTTATGCTTTAGCAGCTACATGAAATTCTGCTTGCATGAAATTTGCAATTACTTATCAGCTTAAATTGAATACAAATCGTGGATTCTAAAATTTTTTATTGTGGTGGTTCAAGGTAAAATTTCGAAGTAAAAATATGTTTTGTGATTGTTGTCATTTTTTTTTGTCGCTTATAAGCTGTGACTAAAGGAATTAGGTTACAAGCTAGCTTGTGGTAGGTTGGTTAATAAGTTATTTTAGATTTTTCGAAGAACTTTTTATACTTGACAATTATTTCTCAAGTCGTTTTGACAAATTTTAAACGAACAAAGCAACTTCAGCCGAAAAGGCTTTTAAACAACGATTGTTTTTGGATTCCTTCGTATGTATTTCGACTAAACTCAGAACTATTCAAAACTTAAACTAAAATTCGTTCAGGAAAATTACATACATACATATCTCTGAACAGTGGATCTCAAACCATAAGCGGACCGAAAGAAAGAAGTACACATTGCATTTTATTTGTAGGGAGAGAAGATCCTTCAAAAATAAAATTTATTTTTTTGTTCCAAAATTGTACGTTTTTTTTCTTTTCCATATCAAAGAAAAAATTGAAAATGATGGTCAACCCGAAACGATTAGGATTTTTCCACAAAAAAAATTTCTGCATGCCAAGCTCAACGTTTAGAGCAAAGTTAGTCAAGTCGTATATTTTTTTTAAGTGATTTGAATAACGAAAAAAAAAACACAGATTCGATTTTATGTTTAAATTTCGCACCTTTTAAAGATTTATGCAAACAAATTAAACTATGTATGTATATTGCTTAAAAGTGCTAAATAAAATCACAAGAAGAATTTATTTTTTCTCTTTCTATAAAATCTATTTAAAAATTCGATAATTTATCAATCAATAAAGAAAATAAATATTTAAATTGTAATTAAAATAGAATATATACACAATATAATATGCTTGCTTTCTTGTATAAATTTACACAAAAAAAAAATAATAATAATAATAATAATCATGTTTAGCAACACACCCAAATTAGATACAATTCATATGCTATACAATATACTTATTATTAATAGATAAAATTTAATTAATATGTAAATAAACTAAAATTAAAAAAACGTTCAAGAAAAAGATAGAAAAAACAGCAACAAAATATTTTCTATAATAGTTGCTAAATTGAAAACAACAATTTGTTATTATAATTATAAATTAAACGTACGAGTATATATTTACTGAATTGTATACAACAATACAACAAAGATACTCAAAACATACGTTTTTATTTTTTCTAAGTAAAATCATAATAGCAAGAAGATGAAGAAGAAAAAACAAACTACACAGAAGAGTGATATAAAATGTTATTTGTCATACATGATATAATTCTGAATAAATTGTAGTTTTATTTTCTTTTCTCTTTATAAATGTATTTTTTTTTACAATTTAGTTCAATATAGGGGGTGGGGTGTTGATTTCAAAATAACCTTGAGAAATATTTAATAGTACATAAAATGTTTACAAGATTGTGTAATTGTTTATCATGATCATCTTCAATCTTAAATCTTATCATAAAAGATACAATTTTAGATTTATGTATGTATGTAGTATAGCGGTTTTTTTTTCTTCTTCTTTGTTCCAAGAATTCATATTGAAGGTAAAAAAAAAAAAACAACATACAAACAAACAAATAATCAAGAAAATCAAATGTAAAATTTTTAATTCATTTTATAATCATTATTTTCTCGTATAAATCATTCGTAGATACTCAACAGGTGTTACAGATATACGGATGTTAAGAATTTAAAAATAAGAATAAGAAGAAGAAGAAGAGAGAAAAAAATAGACAAGAAAAACAATTTTATTTACGCTCAGTTTGAAAAATATTTGAATAAACACCTCAATTATTTACAAATTAATAAAATTGTTTTTATTTTTTATTGTTTTGTTTTTAAAATCAAAACACACGTCATTTATGAATGCGATCTGATTGAATTGAGGTATACGTAATTTGTTTATGTGCAATTTTTAATTAAAATAAATTAGTCTTATAAAAATTTAATTTAGAAAAAATGCTTCAAGAGTTTTGAATTCTGTCCAAACATAAAAGAATAACATTGTAACGGATTTTTAAATATGAGAATTTTTAAAAATAACATCTACTGCATTTCTTTTTCTATAATTTTCAAATGAAAAGGGAAAATGATCGATTTTTAATTAATCACATTAGCAAGACTGCAAGAAACGAAGTCTTAATTATTATTATTTTTTTTTACAAAGAAGGCGATCGAACAAAAAGAAGAAGAAGAAGAAGAAGAACTTTGAGATGCTACATCGTTTGAAAGGTTCTAGCTAGAACGTTATTGTAAGTGAATTTCAGAGACAGTAAGGAATTTTTTAATAACCTTACTGACACATCATAAAATGTTACAAAATGACTCATGAAGAAAAACGTGAGAAATAGAAAACGTTTTCTGGCAAAAGTCCTAAGGTGATAAAGATTTTTTAATGCAAAATTCAGAGTATAAACAAACGTCTTGTGGACTAGTGTTATCACAGAAAAATAGTCTAAGAAAATTTAAAAATTTGGCTTATTCCAAATCAAAGTGATAAACATTTCAACTCACAAATAAAGAACTAAGGATTACCAGTAAAATTTTTCCTTTCCCGAGATTTTTTAAAAAATAAAAATTCGGTAGAAAAATAATAAAACGATATGCTCCCTGAATCCCGTAAAAATTTCTCTTTTCAAACGGTAATTATCTTAACTATACTTTCTTTTTATCTTTAGAAATAAGGTAATTTTCCTTATTATCCTGAAAGGTTTCATTTAATTGAATTTTCTATGCATTACATTGGGAAAAAAAAAAATTATTTTACCTTAGAATCTGGGTCATTATAAAAGTTACCTTTAAATAGAATTTTTATAAATTCATATATTCTCTAATATTCCGTCGTCCTTTTGATAATTTTTCTCAACATCCTTTCTCTCTCTTCTCACACAATTTTCTAACATTCTTTTGTTTTCAAATACTTTTTGGATCTGGGTCAACATAAAATTTATTTTTTCCAGTTCCATCGAAAGGAAAAAATAATTTAATTTCATATTATTTGATGTCCTTTCAATTTATTGATTTTTCAATTACTAGTTTTTTTTTTTTTCAAGTATTTTATGGGGTTTTTCCTTCTCTTCAATATTAAATTATATTTGAAAAAAAAAAAAGGTATACGTCGTATTTTTTCTTTCTACTTTTAAATTAAGAACTATTCTGAAGTACACAATTCGTCCGAATGATTGACATAATAGGTCAGAAAAAAAAAATGTTGTTGTAAAGGACGAACAAACCCAAATTATTCAGTCATACAGGGTGTGTAAATAAATTACAAAGTAACGGATCGATGTGGTGGTGTGTCAATTTTTCTAAATACATTATAAAACACGTGTTCGTCCTTTTTACCTTGATGAATTTTTAATTTATATTCGAAAATAACAACAATAACAATATAAAAAAAAAGAAGAGATATATTATGACTAGTATGATGATTCTTATACACGAAATTATAACTTACCTAGAATTCTTTTGAATTTATTACAAATTAATGTCCAACTAACACATGAATTTGATATGGGTGATGTAGGTGATGATGATGATAAAGATTCTTTTCCTTTGATTACTTCTATTTGTTCTGTACTTTTATTATTATCCTTACAAATAATATCACAGCGGTTTTTATCATTGATTTTTTTAATTGTTGTTTTTTGATTTTTTCTATTTTTATTACGAAATTTCTCTTTTAATTTGGGAGTATCATTCTCATCTAAAGAATACATTGAATATTTAAGACCATCTTTACGATTTATTAGTTTTGTATCGATATGTGGAGGATCTTCATATGTTGCTGTTGTTGTTGTACTAATAAATATTGGTATATTTTGTTGTTGTTGTTGGGGTTGTTGTTGAGGTTGAGATTGTTGGGACTGTTGTTGATGGTCATAGTCTGTTTTTGGTTGTAAATTTCTTTTCACTTTGGTAATATTGTTTAGAATGGGAATGCTGTTGCTATTGTTATTTTGTTGATTTTGTTGATAAAATGATGTCCTTTCTGTTGTTGTTGTTGTTGTTGTTGCTACAGCTTCATTAATATCTTTGGTAGATTGTACATTTGATGTTGTTGTTATGGTTTCTACGTCATTCAATTGATCCCTTGAGGATTCTTTTGATGATGATAAACTTGATGATGATGATGAACCAGAATGTGATTGTAAATGTTGTGATGATATTGATTTTATTGATATATTCTCATCATGTGTTAATGTATCAACTTTACCAACACTTTCAATACCGCTATCATGTGATAATAATTCAATTTGTTCTGATGTAGTTTTCAAATATGATGGTTTTAAAAAATTACTTGTTGATGTTGTTCTAATATTGCTTGTATTGTTACAGCAATCGTCATCATAACTGCATTCACTTAATGATTTTTGTGAAATTTTTAATTTATCTGTTGTTGTTGTTGTTGTTGAATCAATTGATGATTGTTTTTTATAAAAATTATCTCCAATGTCTGAATTGATTGACATTGTCGTTAAATCTGTTAAAATTTTATCTTTCATTTTGACTTTTCTTTCTTATTTTTTATTTATAAAAAAAAAATTTTATAACACAAATAGAATATTGTTTACTTTGTGTTTTATTATTATTTTTTTTTTGATTAATTAATTAAAAAACACTTTTTTCAACACGCATTAGATGAATTTTTTAATTTTAATCGTCACATTTTTTTGAATTTAAATAATTCAGTTTTTTTTTTCTATAATTTTTCTTTTCACTTAAAATAATTAAAAACTCCTAAAACAAAAAATTAAATATTCTTTCAGTTAAAAATTTAATAAAAACCAAAAAAAATTCACTTTTTAACGGAAATCTCATTTTAAAAAAATCGTGACAGTTCAATTTTTCTTTCAAGTTTAATAAATTTTACATTATAAAAAGGAATACCTAAATATTCTTTTTTTATTTCATCCTTGAAGACACTGAATTTTTATTTAAATGATTTTTTTAAATACTTTTCTTTTCTTTCTTTTTTTTTTTTTCAAGAAAAATTAATAATTTTTCATCGCAAAATTGAAAACAAGTTTTGATTTTATGAAAAAAAATAAATCTTTTTCTTGGCACATAAATCACCAAATTCTTTTAGAACAAAAACAAATTCAAGAGGCAGAAAATAAAAAAAAAATTCTATCATCTGATAAAGTTGTTCTAGTTTCTAATTTAAAATAAAAATTCTAATTAAAAAATTTAAAAAAAAAAACAATTGAAAAAAGAGTAAATTGCAATCACAAAAGTTAACCCGTCAACAATTTCTATCTTCACAGCAGAAAATCACAAGAAAATGTATATTGTGGCGCGTTCCAATAGATTAAAAGCTACCCACATTACCCACAGATATTTTTTTTTTTTGCAATTATTCTTATTCTACACGGTCTCGTTATATTTTGAGTACTGTACTTTTGAAAAAAAAACTTATTACTTAATATTTTTATTTTTAAATAAAATTTTTTGTCAACAACATTATCTGTGTGTGTGTGTGTTTTTTTTATTTTCTTGAGAGGCAAAATGGAAGAAAAAAATACAGAATATGTTTTAAAAATATCTCTCAAATATAGAACGCAACTTTTTGTATACCGCAAGCAAAACAAAATAACAAATAAAGTGAAAATATTATGTTCTTTATTTTATTTAAATTTGGAGAAAATTATTTTATACATATTTTCCTTAAATTTCTCGTTGTTTTCCAAAGAAAAACAAAAAGAAAATCGTGCTCTACGCATTAATTTTTTTTTTTAAATATCTTTTTTGAGTGTGGTTTTTTTTTCTTTTTTTTTCGTATAATTTGTTTAAATTGTTATGCGTATGCTTTTCATTTGATTAAAAAACAAAAAAAGCACTGAAGAACTTCAAAAAAGAAAAAATTCTACAATATGATAAAAAAAAAAAAAGAAATAAATACATGACACGAAAATGACTCCCAAAATAAAAGTTTTTTTTAGGTCGAATCTACGATATCGCGATATATAGGAAAAATGAAAAAAGCCTTTAGTCACGCATTTATTATTTTATTACATTGTTTTTTTTTTTTTTTTTGCTCTCTCTCTGTTTATTCGTACATTTTATTTATCATAAATTTATTCTGAGAAATGAAAACAACAAAATAATAAACTAGAATGAAAATATTTCACATATTACGCCGCAAGTATTGCAAAAAAAAAAAAAAACACATTTATAAATGAGGAAAAGTAATGTGTAATTATTTTCAAATTAAAAATGAAATTCGTGCTTATTGTCTCGTAATTTAAAAAAAAAAATTAAAAATCAAACAAAAAACACTTTCAATTTTTTTCCTTTATTTCAAAAAAAAAAGACGAAATCTTATTTTTTAAAAATTCTTTTCTTCGAAACGATTTTTCATAAATGAAAGCAAATAAATTGAATTAATTAATCATACGTTAATTGGAATTCAGATGAAACCAAAAAAGAAAAAAAGATATTTTTGTTATGAAAATCATGTCACAAATTAATTTTGAATTTTTCTTTTGTCAAAATGAAAATTTTCTTGTACAAAGTTCGTTAGTCTTAATTTGTTTTTTTTTTTTTTTTGATTTTGTAAAAAATTCACAATATAAATTAAAATAAAAAAATATATTTTTGGGGCACTTTTATCGTGAAAAAAACTGGTTAAATTAAGTATAGAACACGTGTTTTTCCTTTGACATACATTTTATTTTAAAATAAAAATCAAATACAAAGTACCATTATCCTTTTTTCTATTTCGGTTTAAGGATACCAAAGGGTTATGAGAGTTTTGTTGAGAAACATTTTTATCAGTTCAAAATCGGTATAATGAAGGCGTTTTTAAAAAAAAACTAACTTTTAAGAAATTTTCCCACTTTTGTCAGTCCTGCCACATTTTAACAAAAAAGACACTATTTCAGTAAATACTTAAAAAAATTATGTTTATATCACAAAAAATTTCACATTTTATTACTTTCTTTAAATAAACAAAATTTTTTTCTATCAATTTTGCCAAATTTTCACACACGAATTAAAAATCTATTAAATTGTGATAACCCAAAATAGAAAGAAAGAAAAAAAAACAACGTTTGAACTCACATAACACAAATTTCTTTTTAAAAGTGAAATTTTAAAAGGACATTTAAATGTGATCAATAATTTAAATTCTAGAAGGAAAAAGGTGAAAATAAAGTGTTCGTGTGACACAGCAGTACACGATTATTTAAAAGAAAACACACACACACACGATATAAGAACTTTCTTTTTTTATTTTTTCTTTCCTTTTTTTTTTTTGTTTTTGTCGTCCTATCACAAATTTTATGAATTTTTAATTGGAAATTATTAAAAAAAATGTCCTTTTACTCGTTTTCTATTAAATTTTGTTTAATTTTTCCTTTTCACTTTGTTTTTTTTTCTCTCCTCTAGATTGTTTCTACGTAAGAATTCAACGATAATCAAATTTTTTATGAAGCCAATTTTATCAAACGGGCATGTTCAAATTCACATAACGCGAAAAAAAAAAAAAAACTAAAATTAATGAATTTTTAAAAATATCTTTTATTTTTTGTTGTGTGTTGTTTTGTATAAGTAGAAGAGAGTTCGGTAAACTCAATTGAATTCAAGTATGTTTAGATGGCATAGATAAAAATGGAATTCATCGTATAAATAGATACAACCAAATAGGCATCATCATCATCATCATCAGACAATAAAAATAGCCTAAAGCAATGGCAAAACACTTCAAACAGTTTAGAGAGTTTGTGACACTACAAAATCTAATATTCAACAAAAAACCAAAAAAAAAAAAAAAAAAAAAAAAAAAAAAAAAAAAAAAAAAAAAAAAAAAAAACCAACATGTAGGTAGTAAGTGTACTCATTTTTATTTTTACACAATTTTTTCATAGTTTTCTGCGTTCTAAGTTCTAAGTACTTTTTGTCTGTAGGAAAAAATTGTATAACAAAAAATTCACAAAACTTGTAATTACGAAAAAAATACGATAAAGGTAACAAAAAAAAAATCCCATTAACTGGATATTAGAATTTTTTATTAAAGAATTAATTACACATTTACGTTTTTTTTTCTACTTATTCTAAATTCCTCCTACACAAACGTTTTGATTCTATTACTGCACAACAATCAACTAAAACCCAGGAAATTCCTACTGAAATGATTCTGTGAATTTTCGATGCAATAATATTTTGCATCCTTGCAAAAAATATTTCCACTTTATTTTTGAACGATTATAAAATTACACCAGTCAGAATGTGACGTGATGGTACTGATATGGGTACTCAAACACACACCTCCACAGAAATCCTATCAAAGAGGTACTACACAATGTGAATTGTATCACAAGCTTTGTATACAAGCTTCACATATTTTTTTTTTGATGTCTCTAAATTCAACTAAATTATAAAACCTTCAATGCTTAACTAAAAGATTTTCACATTTTGTTTTTCTTCGTGTGTGAATTTCAGTATTCGTGACAAAAAATTAATAAAAAATTTTTCACGATTTTTTTTTCTTTTCTTTCTTCCATTTTTCAAAAACATTAAAAATTCTATAAATGCCGTTTGTGTTTTTCTTTTTCCTTTCTTTCTACTTCATCATTTTTAACCATATTACACACCCTTGTTGTTATATTATCTACATTTCGTCCTTTTTTTTTTTTTTGAAAACATTCTCAAACCTCTTTTCATATTCTCATTTTCATGGAATTTCCACATTTTTAAAGGTTTCCTTCCTTCTTTTTCGTTTTTGTTTGTTTATTTTTTTCATTTTCTTTTACCTTTAATTTTCGTAGTATTCATTTTTTTTTATTATTATCAAAGGGCTTAAGAGCTTACTTTGTATACAAACAAAATGAAAAAATATACAGTTAGTTAGCGTATATACACATACAAATCATTATAGTAACAGTGATATGGGTAGTGGTGGGTGGTAAAGGGTGTTTTTGATAAATGAATGATGATACGACTTGTATAATACAGTAAAATGAAACAAATTACATAAAAATGAATTTTCAATGAAAATGGAAATTTTAATATAACTCATTCATTTTAATTTTTATCTAAAAATCTCTTGTAAATACAAACACACAGAAACATACACATCTACATACTCAAAATAAGGGAATGTATGGGCGAGGCCACCAACTGGTAATAATTATTTCATCAAAATGTTGTTAAAACAATTTTCATGATGTATTTAAATGTGGATCCTGATGCTTTATTTTGAGTGAATGTGTGTGTGATGAGAAAGGATAAACAAAAACAATAAAAGGATTTTTTTTTTTGGAAGATTCCGATGAAAAATAAATCTAAATAAAGCATACTGCTGATTTAACTGTCAAACCACGTGAGTGATATTTTTGAGAAATTTATGTACATACATTTTTTATGTAAAATTTTGATGATTTATTTGAAATTTTTTCATGGTGTTAGTGTCACTTTTACAGTATTATTTTCAAACTTAAAAACATCCTTGAAACAGAAAATAAATTACAGAACGAAAAAGGAAAATACTGCACCGTTCTATTATTTTCTACATTTTGTACACAAATTTTGTTTCCTTCAAAAAGAACTGTTTCGCAAGAAAAATTTGAGAACGGGACATTCATGAAATTCGAGAGTAAATAGGAGAGTTAGAGAGAAGGAGCTTACACAATGTTAGAATGACAAGAATTAATTGACTGAAATAATTTTTGGAATAAATCTTTTTTTTTTTCCATTTTAAATTAGTCATATGAGGTTTGACAGTTAAGCGTACAATATACATACTTTTAATCCCAAAAAATGAGAAAAAAAAAAAAAGAAAAACATAGTCCAATAGAAAAATTTTCATATAATAAATAGAAAAGCTATGACTCCTATTAACCCATACTAAAAGTTTATTCTACTGAAAAGAGAGAAAAAAAAAAAGTAATGATAAAAATTCTTTGGACATAAAAGTTCAACGACGCGAAAAATCCTTTAATTTCTTTTTTTTTCTTTCTATTTTTTTTTTTTTTTTATAATTCGTTGAATATATATTTCACATACAAAACTTTTTTCTCTACTCTCTCGTTCTTTTTATATACATACAATATTTTTGTTTGTGTGTTTGCTTTTTCTATGATCTTCTATATGTTCATAAATTTTTACTTTATTTAATTGAGCTATTGAAATGACATTTTTCAAGCAACATAAATTGACTTTATGATATACGAAAATAAAATAAAAAAATAAAACAAGTACCTACAAGGATACAAAACAACAAAATCAACAACAACAAAAAGTAATGTATATCTAAAAGGACATAAAATTGAAAAATATAGTAGAAAAAAAAATTTGTAATCGTTTACAAACATATTCATATATATCTCCGCTATTATAGCATAAAAAGTATGATTATGTGAAAACAATTTAAAGGCACTCCCATGAGAATTACAAAACAACGGAAAAAAAGGATACAGAATAAAAAAAACACCGACATATAAAAATGTCATAAAAATAATGTATTTTTTGTGGAGAAGAAAATCAAATAAAGAAAAAAAAAACAGTTATTCACTTTGACTTTAGTTGGAAAATTTTGATAATCACAATGGGTTCTGCTGTTTTCCAAAAAAAAAAGATACTTACTTTCTCTCATAAAAGAAAAAAACTATGAGAGAAAAAAATATTTTACATTTTTTTAATTTATTCAATTAATTTTTCTTCTTCAAAAAAATGTAATTAAATGACTTTTAAATTTTAAAAAGCTTGAATTTTTTTTTTTTTGTGAATTAAATAAAAAAAACTTCTGAAAGAACTGGCACATAAATTTGGAGTTTTTGTCATATATTGTGTTCCTTTTTTCTGAACAGAAAAAAAATGTGAAAAGTTTGGCCTGATTTGTGATTAATTTTCATGATTTTAAAAACTAAAATTTATGATTTTTGACTTTTCTTTCAGTGAAATAAAATGAAATATGTATGTACACCAGAAGCAAAATTAAAGATACATTTTGTTGTAATGAAATGTTAGGTCATTCGGGTCAACAATCTTTGACATCTTATTTGGAAAAAGCTTTTTTTTTTGGAAATGGTTTGTAGAAAAGCATTCACAACATTCAAAATCTTTATTTTAGCGTTTTTCTCTCTTGTATCTCTTCTTAATTAAAACTCTACACTACTTCATTTTCCAGCGATAGTTCAACGAATCTTATACATGTGAGTACTTAACAAAACAAACAAAAAGTACGAAAAATATTCCATTTAACTTTGCTAAACTGATTAATATATACCAATTTCTTTATTGATTAATTAAGTATTTTAGCAAAAAAAGAGAACAAAAATGTATCTGAACTCATTATTGAATTATCAGTGATTTATGATGAGGCGAATCAACAAATAAAGTCCAATTGAAACAACAACAACAAAATTAAAGTACAAAGTACAAAATAACGATAAAATAATTAATTATAATTTTGTACTCATTTACCGAATGTAGAAATTAAAAAAAACAACAACAGAAGAACTGATACAACAACGGGGTAAATGGAAGCAACAACAACAACAAAATTAATTGAAATGAAAAACATTTTCTTCATTGAACTTTCATTTTTTTTTTTTTTTTTTTTTTTTTTTGTAATTAAATGAAATCAAAAAAAAAGAAAAATAGATAATTGAAAACGAGAACAAATTTCACACACCAAAGACAACGACATCAAATATCTTTTTGACTAGTGCAACAAGCACCGCATAGTCGAGTAACTTGGAAAAACTAAAATAAAATAAATAAATAAAAATAAATTACAGAAAATTTGCCATTAATTCAAAAAACCAACCTACTCAATAAGTTTGTGTATTTTATTTTTCTATTTGAATATTTATTTTGATTTTTTTTTTTTTTTGACTTACAATTTATCTTAATCTGAAGGAGGCTTTGTATCTTTTTTTTTTTTTTTTTGTGAAGAAAAATGGTAAGAACATATTAACAAGAAAAAACAAATGATAAATAAGTGAAATGGAAAAATGGAAAAACAAATAAAAAGTAAGTAACATTTTTTTCTATGTAATTTATTCGCGTAACAGATCCTTTTGTTTTTGCTTTTGTTTTTGTCTATTAAACGTTTTTTCAGTCAAAATATAAACTCTCTAAATTAATTTCTCTCAAAAATTAAAAGAAAAATCTTCTAAAAAAAACCCCCCCTCATTTATACAATTTCCTATTTTCCTAATGAGAAAATTTAATTTTCCTTTCCACCACCCCCACCCCTCTTCATTTACCATGAAGAATCTACCTATCATTTGAAATTCTTTGATAACATATATTTGTATCTATTCGTTAAAAAAAGTAACGAAGAATAAATTAATTTTTAATGAAAATTAAACATGTGACGGTTTTTGTTTTATTTCTTTGAAACAGGTGTCGAATAACACATGGATTTTGTTTGATAAAAATGATGAAATAGATAATTTCGTTGTGTGTGTGTGTGTTTTTTTTATTTCAAAAATAATTGTCATTTATTATTGAATTTCGTTTTTTTTTTCTATTTAATTTATTTATTTTACGACATCTGCTAAAATTACCTAAGCCAAAAAACATTTTTATCTTTTCTACTGTTTATTCTGTTTTTTAATGGTCTTTAAACTTTTGAAAGAAAAAAAAAACAAAAATAAAAATAAAAATTTGTACGGATACAAGAGGTTAATTGTTTTCGAATTTAAAAATAATTGTTTAACTATTATCGAAAAGATAAAATTAATAGAAAAAAAATTTTTAAAAGGAGATTTACTTCAAAATTCTGTTTTTTAACACATTCTCTACCACCACGGTTTAAAAGGAAAATCTACCACCACAAGCCACCAGTGTTGTTTTGTTGAGGGATTTCAGTTGGCATAAATTTTTCTAAGGATATATGAGGGGTATAAAAGCAAAGTCAGCAATCTCCACCTTCAATAAAAAATAAGTAAAGAGTACAAAAAACATGAGAAATCTATGAGGATTTAGTTGAACATTGATTACAATGCAATGACAACAAAATCTCATAGCAAATCTGTCTCGAAAACCCTACTTTATATCAGGGATGATATGAGCTTATATGAAATTGTACCTTTTCATATATTAAAAATGTACCTTTTAGCTTCCATTTGTACCACGAATTATTTAATAAAAACATATATATCTACAACCCCATCTATGCTACACATAGCTTACTTGAACCAAATCTCAATACAAATAAATAAATTCATTCATTCAAATTCAGTCTAATTCATTTGTTTAATAACTCAACAAAATAAAATTAACGAAAAAAAACATTATTTCCATTACAAAAAAGAATATAAACCTAAATAAAAACGTAAAAGTAAACAATATAAATAAAAAGAATAAAAACAAGAACAATAAATCATATATAGTAAACGCACCTATTGTGGACCTATGCATCTATTTCGGACCGCTTCAAATATTTTGCAGAAAAACAAGCAATATAATTATCGAAAACGGTCGATTTCTTTTCAAAATAATAGTTTCATATGTTGTTACTAACTTTAAAGAAAAACCTTTATTGTAATGTATTATTATTGTTTGTTATAAGTTCTGTGTTGAGTGAAACTTTGAAAAGTACAGAGGTATGTGCTTAAGTGATCTTTTTTCTTATGTGCTGAAATAAGGTAAGTATCTGAACAAAATAAGCACTTTAATAATTTTTGGATCATAAAATGCCATATTGGTAGTAGAAAATAAAGTAAATGTATTTCGAAAATCAAAGAAAAAAGTAATTTTTGAAAAAATGCAATAATTCAAATATTTACTGACGGTCCGAATTAGGAATATGATTTTCTCTTAATTGTACCTATTTTGGACTACTAGGTCCGAAATGCAAACATAAACAAGGCTGACAATTTTTCAATTTTCTATGTTTAATTAATAGGAATATTACCAAAAACATTGTTATAGTGAATTTAACACTTTAAAAAGTAATTAGAGCTATTTTGGACCTAAAAATACTTTATAATAAAGTTGAGGTACAATTAAAAAATGACACAATACCTTGCGGTCCATAATGGAAATAGTCAATGAAAATTTGTGCTGCTAATTCGGACCATACGATTTTTTTTAATGCTGATTATTTCTGTATTTAATTTGTTAGAAAATACGAATCTAGGAAAAATAATGGCAAATCAACGTACACAAAAGTTGTAAGAGGCAATATATGCAGTTAATAATGGTACGAGTGTATATGGATCCAGTAAAACGTTATTTGTCTTTTTGTTATGAATGGATTTAGATCTTACGTAAAAATATATGTAAGATGCTAATTGAATATGAAAAATTTGTATTTGTATACGTATATTCAATTGATTGAATATGTTTATTTTTTTTATTTTTTTATAATTTTTAATAAAATTTGTTTCTTTTTTCTTTTAAAAAAAGTTCAAAAATATGTAGTTTTATTTGCGTTCAGTTATTAAAACCTCAAAATTAAAAAACGGTCCATGTAGGGATCACTAAAGGTCCGCATTAGGTACCAGTAATTTTTTCGACGGTCCGAAATAGATGCTTCAGAATTGAAATTTAAAATATCATATTCCGAGAAATACATCTTGTTTTTCAACTTAAATTTGACATTTCATCAACAAAAATCGATCAAAATATTCAAAATCGAATCTACAATATAATTTGGATGTGAAATTACAAGTTTGTCTGTATTTGAAGTCTTAAACTTTTAGTAGCGGTCCGAAATAGGTGATTTTACTATAAATATAAAGAATTTAAGTTTTGCATGTAAAACTCTATCTGATCTCTATAGATCAGCAGAACAAAAACAATAGTCCTTTAACACTTAATAATTTGTTATTATCTATTTATCATTATGTTATATGTACCTAAATATCGTCTGTTGTACCTTTGTACTCGTTGGCCCCTAATTGTACCAAAAATGGAACAATTGTACGCTTCGTAACATCCCTGCTTTATATTCTAATAAAGTAGAAACTGAAAATCGTTGAAAAATAAATATTGCGTTTACTGAAATTTAATAAAAGTGAAGATTGCTAACTTTGCTTTTATACCCCTCATATGTAACTGCTCCTTCTTATGAACTAAAAAATGTATAATTATTCTCGGCCCAAGGACATTGTAGATCTATTTTATTGTTTTATAACTCGACTTTCTTCGGAAATTTGTAAAATGAGTGTTTTTAAAAATGGATTATATGTATGTACAAAAAATCTTTAACACTCAAGTTTCATTTTTGGCTAAACGCATTAACAATTTTTAAAAAATTATATTTCTGTGAAAGTATGGATTAGAAGTTTCAGAAAGAATATCTTTTAAAATATTTAGAAAACAAAATAGGCTCTTGATAATAAAAATTCACCCAACATCGATTTGAGATTCAATATCAAATTTCAGAGGAGATTTTAATCTTTTAAATTTATATTATGTTATTACAAGGAAACAAGGATTACGAACTACTGAATCATTGAATCACTTATGTAAAAATATTTTTTAAAAAAAAATGTTTAAAAATAAAATTTTTATTCAGAAAAAATAAATAAAAATAAAATTCTTTCATCATTTATCAGCGAAAAAAAAAAAAAATACTGAAATAGAACTTAAAATTTTATTAATACAAAAATTATTCATTCAAAAGAAGAAAAAAAATTAAAAAAGGAAACACGTTTTTTTCCTTGCTGTGAATTATTTGAGCAGAAGAAAAAGGAATATAAAAAAAATCAAATTTTTTTCACTTTTCTTCTTCTTGTATCCATGTGGATTTTTCACATAATAATTTTATAAAGATACACCAAAAAAATATAATTTTTTTTTTGTTGATTTAATTATTTTGGCACGTCATTGTTAAATTGCCTAAAAATAAAATTCATAACGTAATTTATAGAAAAGAAAAAAAAAATTTATAAAAATCATAATAATTGACGCTAAAAAACAAAAAACTGTGACGGTAGCGGCATTTTTAAATTTTTTTTTGATTTTTTTCTCACAAGCAAACAAGAAAAATTTATGAATCGTTTACCTAATTTTTCGTTTTAAAGTATAAAATAAATTTTTTCACATTTTTCTCTCCTCTTTTTTTCTTTTTTAAAATGAAAATTAAATGGTATTATTTTCTTTATTTTTAGGACATCAGTTGAAAAAATAAAAATAAATAATTTCATGATAAATAAATTAAAATTAAAGTGAAATAAAAAAACAAAAATTTTTAAATAGAAAAATAAAATGTTTTCGTAAGAAAATTTTTAATTTATTTTATTGTTTTTTTACTACATTTTTTTTTGATTCGAAAAGATACTTGATTTTTTTTTGTTTTTTTTTTTTTTTTAATTTTTTCATTGGAAAAGATAATCTAAAATTTGTTTTCTATAAAAATAAGTAGGGCACAAATTAATCAATAACCTAGGACAAGGACAAAGAATTTAACCCAATTTTAAAATTCTTTAAATAAAATCACACTTTAAATCAATCACATTTTAATTGATTTTTATTTTTTTTTCATTTGAAAATTAAAAAAAAAATTTAGTGTACTGAAGTTTTTCGAAAACAAGTTTATTTAAACTTAAATTTTAATTTTTTTTATTATTATTACTTTTTGTGAAGGACATAAGCCCAAAATTATAGCTTTTTTTTGATTAATTTTATTTGTTTTTTATGAAAATTTATGAGGATGGCTCCCATAAAAAATACAATTGTTTTAATTTGAATCGAAAATAGATTTGATTTTGGCCAAATTATGAATTTTAAACATTCCGAAAAAAATAAGAAGGAAAAAAGCACTTAAATTACGAGATCTTGTTTTTTTTTTTACCGCCAAAGGCTTTTCAAAAGTTTTGTAATCTCTGAAAAAAAAATTGATGTACCTACATAGTAACTTTTCTGTAAAAACAACAAAATTTCATAGCTTTTATTTTAAAGAAGAAAAATGAGCGTAACCCCCCCGTAAGTGTGATAATGAAAAATGATAAGTCACGTTTCCAAAAAAGCAAAAAAAAAAAATGTAAACAAAAAAATTTTAATTAAAAAAAAAAGATAAATAAAACAAGTCCAAAAAAAGAAAAAATGAATTCTAAAAATGTGATTTGTAAAATGAATCTACAAAAAAAAAAAATTATAATTTTACTGATAATTTTTTTTCTTTCTTTTTTCAAATTAAATTTAAAAATAAAGAAAAAAATAACGTGAAACAGACAGAGAAAGAAGAGAAAAGAAATGCAAAACATGTTTCTTTAATGATTTAAAAATTTTCCATTCTGAATTTTTATATGGTATAACAATTATTAGCATACTCCCATAAACTATTCATGTTTTTTTTTTCTCTTCTAAATTTTTGCCACTGAAAAAAAAAATTGGAATTAAAAACAAACAAACAAAAAAAACGAGTATAATCTGCGAAGAATTTTAATATAAAAATTCTTCTTCTTATTTAGCAAAAATTAATAATTTCTGACGCTTAAGAACGCACAAAAAAAAAACATTCTAAAAAGGAAACAAGTTTATGATATTGAACTTCATTTTTTGTTGTTGTCTTGTTTTTTAAAACTCCAAACGAGCGAGCCTCCAAGAATTTGAAGAAAAAAAAATGTAAGACTTCCAAAAAGCGTAGAAAAGAAAAAAATTAAGTGGAATGGCTGCCATTCGCCCGCCGTATTAGGTCAAACTAAACAATTTTATTTAATTTATTTTTTTTTTTTTTTTTTGCATACATAACTCAAAATATGAATATTATGATGTAATTTTCATAAGCAAAATAATCATTTTATTTAGCAAGTAAGTGAGTGGAATGGCATATGTAAGATAACTGTCACAATTATTTAATTTCCGTTAAAATAAGAAAAATTAACGTTAAGTGAAATTTTTTATTGAAATATGTATTACGTACGTACTTTAAATCAGTTTAATTTTTAATTTTTTTTAAATTAAATAACACAAAAATTAAATAAATACACTGTGAAAATATCACACAAATAATTTTTTATTTCAATTAAAAAAAAAAAAATATTAATTTCGAACTTTCTATCACTGATTTTTTCCTTTTTTGTCTGGAAAATTTTCATCCAGAAAAATTTTAAAAAAAAATATTTTCTCCTTTCCGAATTTATTTTTTTCGTTAATTTTTCCTTAATTTTTTTTCTAATTTTCTATATTTTGGTACTGAAATATTTTTATTAAAAAAATTACACACAAAAAAAAAAAAAATAAAATAATTACTTTTCCTTTAATTATTCACTCAAATACTTCACGTAATTTCTTATTCTTATAATTATTTTAAAAAAAACTCAACGATCTTGGCGAGATCTTCTCGTTACTTTACGGTCTGAAAGTCTATTACTTTTTGCCATGATCACTTTAAAGAGAAAATACAGAATTTCTGGGAAAAAAAAATGTAATTGTTGATTTTTCGTCTTCTATGAGAAAAAAATGAGCAAAATTAATGTTTAACTTTAAAATTTCAAAAAAAAAAAAAACAACAAATTCTTCGACGACGTTATCGACGACAACACAATACAACAAATAAATGTCTTGTCTTCGTTTTTTTTCTCTTTTCTTGTTGTTGTCGTTGTTGTTGTTGTGGCTACAAAAAACACAACTCAGTCAGTCTGTTCAACTTTTTCGAAAAAAGTAAAATTAAAACCAAAGTTTATCTATATATTAAGTTAGGAAACTCTTTTTTTACAAATCCACATACAACTGATAACAACACATTAACAAAAAAATCCATTAAGTGGAAGTAGTAAAGATCTAATTACTTGGTTCATGTCCATTATCTTATACCATTTGCCTATAAGAACGAGAGAATACAATATGAGTCATAAAAAAAAAAATGATAATACGTGACTGTACATGCATATTTTTCATAATGTAATTTTAAAGGCGAGATGAAAGGTTTTTTTTGTATGCGTGAAACACGTAAAGTATAGGGAAATGTGAAAAATGGACTAGTACAAATACATACAAAGGCAATGTAAATATTGTATTTTTGATATTTTCCCATAATGCTTTTTTAAAGGCGAGATGAAACGAATTTATTTGTATTTTGGTTTTTGTTTGAATTATAGTACAAGGTGATACAGTATATTTTTGATAAAATTAGTGGATATTTTTTTTTCAAAGTGAATTTGTGATTTATATATGTAATATATATATTTTTTTGAAAATAATACAAATTTTTTTTTGAAAAATATAAATAATAATAAAAAAAACAAAATAAACAATAAAAACAGTGAATTGTTGTACGTAGTTGATTTAATTAAAAACCTTAAACCTGCACCACCCTGTAATAATGTTTTGATTTCCACATTAAATGATGTCACTTTTTTTGAATTTTTTATCTTTTTCTTACAAACAAACTCCTTATTACCATCTATTTTTCGCAAATCCGTTAAGGACATTTGAATAATGGGACCAAGGTCGAAAATTGATAAGAAAACATGCTTTCAGTTTCCTAACTTTATATATAGATAAACTTTGATTAAAACCACAGTAATTTTTTTGTTTTTTCTATTTTTTTTCGTATTGTTGTGTTATGTTGTGTGTTTCTTCACGTATATTTTTAAGAAGAGAAAATTATCAAAGAAGAAAGAGAAAAATAATACAGAAAAATTGACTTTAAGATAAAGATAGAAATCAAAAATGAATAAAAAAAAATAAAATTATGATTAAAATTTCGAAAAAAAAAAGTTTATCTTGGCGCTAAGTAAACAACACAACATGTACTAAGAGTATCAGTTTTTGAATATTAAATTAAAATCTGTTTGTGTTTTTTTGTTGATGAATTTTATTTTACGATTCAATGATGATCTTGTAAAAATTATAACTTTACAAAAACACACAACACAGACGACGACGATCATGAAAATATATTATAGTTTCCAATTGAATAACAAATTAACACACCACCAGAAGAATCTTAACACAAAAAAAAAAGTAATTTAAAAAAAAAAAGATAGTTTCTCGTTGTTGATGTTGAATTATTCATTGATTCATTCGTGATATGACTTATCAGAATGTGTTTATTATTATGTATTAATTTTTTTTCTCCACTGTACGCTTTAATTTAAAAAAAAAAAACTTACGTACGCACGTCAGTTCAAAGCTTGGAAGATTTTATTATAAATTTATTACAAAAAAAAATTATAAATGATAATTTTAAATTGAGATGTGGTTGTTGTTAAGTTTATCATCTATCAAAATATAAAGATAATCAGAGACTCGCGAATCGCGATTATCAGGGTGCTTCGAAGAAAGAGAAAGACAGAGAGAACAGAGATTAACTCTCCTCGTTAGGAA
Organism: Bombylius major; assembly: GCA_932526495.1. Classification (NCBI taxonomy): domain Eukaryota; kingdom Metazoa; phylum Arthropoda; class Insecta; order Diptera; family Bombyliidae; genus Bombylius; species Bombylius major. The sequence continues at coordinate 10,430,943 of OW052043.1, forward strand.
AATCTTCAAGTATCTGACGAGCTAATACAGATATCAAGAATCTTAATTTAAAGAAAAATTAAGTTCAGTACTTAGATAAAATAGATCTCGTATCGTACAAAAGCTTAAATCTTAAAGCTATCTACACAATGACTGCAAACCAGAACACAAAATGTTAAGTAAATGGTAAAAATGGTACATTTTACGTATCAATAATAATGGATGTCATATCATAGAGAATCTTCATTAACACACAGGTGACAGGATGCATTTACAAATGACTGACATGCACTTGATTTACAAACGTCATTTACTTCACAAAAATACCAAATAATCGAAAATAGGCTTTTGCAAACTTGCATTGAAAACAATATTATAATGAACATGACCATATACCATATACGTTATTTTCGCCAATTGTGTATTAATGAAAGTGGCCATATTTATTACGGTAAAATGTAGACTTTTTTTCATGTTGTTGTTGCTGTTATTTTGATTTCACTATAATATAAACTGCAAAACAATAATAAAAACAAAAATGATTGTAGGAATTTTTCTATCATATAAAACATAAAAATAAATTGTCAACGATGACAATTTTTCCCCTTTTTTATTTTGCTAATTTTTTTTTCTATTCAATGATAAATTTAACATTGGTAGATACAATATACACCTAATGATGATGACGATTATGATTCTTTTTCATATATGTACATATTTTATTTTTTATGTCATTGAGCGCCAACAAATTGGCCATTCGATGATAAAAAGAAGACAAATTCAGTAAACAAGCGATGCCATAATACTATTATTATTGAGTGCCTACGGGATTATTATCGACAAACATATAATACAGCATATTCAAATAAAATTAAATGACAAACATACATTACAAGCTAAAAATAGAATTGAAAATCAAATACAAAATTAGATTGAGTAAATTAAAATAATAAAAGACAATTTAAATTGAAGAAAATATATTAAGAGTGTGGGTGGATGGTTTGAGTAGAGTGGTTTTATATACAACGACGACGACTTGTACAAAATTTTACTTTTCTTCTTTTTTTCTGTAACTTTTGATTTTTTTTTTTTTTTTTTCAAATATTTTTTATGAATATGAACGAAAACAATATAATTATGACGTTAATAATAACGTGATTATTAAACAAAATACTGAAACAAATAAACAAATGAATAAATTTAAAATAAAAAAAAAAAATCTTTTTAATCTTTTTAAATGATAGGTGAATAAAATAAAGAAGAAAAAAAAAAAATACATTATCTTTGACATGATATATGAACAAAAAAAGTACATACATACATCAAATGAACACAGAAAGTGTTTGAAGAAAATAAGAAAAGATTAAGAGAGGATAAAAATAAAATGGAAAAAAAATATATAAAAGCAATTAAAATATAAGAGATAGATAATAAGAAAATCTGATAATTCTGTTTTGTGATGATAAATAAATCACAACACCGATCATTACAATTTTTCAAAGAATGGAGTAACAAGTATCTGAAATGGTAGCATTGACAGATAACAGATACAAAACATAAATCAAATATTTTCTTCTTTTTAACATTTTTTTTTCTTTTGTATGTGTACGTGTGTGTGTGTCATCTCCTTTTTCATTTTTCTAGAGTTAATTTTATTGAATTTTATCGCTTATTTGTAAACAGGAAAAAAAAATTAACACAAAAAACACCAAGTATATACACATTAGATGGTTGTAACAACCGACGTAAAACTTGTTTTTACAACTGCTCAAATTACATCTGAATGTGGCAAACGACCATAGTTGTAACGAGAGTTCGAGTATATTACAACCGCGAAGCTAAAATTATTTTAGATGATTCTTATTATACAAAGTTGGAAAAAAATTGTTACAACCAGCGTTAAATAACCGGTTTAACCATCTAATGTGTACATGGTGAAAGAAAGTAAGTATAAAACGTCGTTTTCTTCAGGAAGAATTTTTCCATTTCTCAAAAAAATATTTACATTTGCAACAACAATTTCTCATAAAGTATTTTCTTATAAATATCACGCCATAAAAAATAAATAAAGAGTTACAATTTGTATAACTTTGTAAATCATACATGTTTATTCATATATGTACGTGCAAAAATCCAGGGGAAATATAGAAAAATAAAAAGTAATATTTGCATAAATGATCTTGGAATTTAATTAATACAAAGTCAATTCAAAATTAAAAAAAGATATCATAAAGAATTACACCTTAATTCCCGGTGTTTATATTTTTCTTATTATAATTAAATTACTCATACAATTGAAAATAATGTTTAAATTAATAAAAGGTGTTCCAAAAAAAAAAGATATCATAAGACCTCTTACCACTTACTAGCAACGACTTCAACCTTCCTACCCCTTTTCTTAAACCCGAAATATTTCGATTGTATTTTTTTTTTTATTGATGTTGTTTGGAAAGTGGAACGAAGAGCTTGCCTTTTATCTTAAGGTACATATTAGGAATATAAATTAATAAAAGTCGTCTGACTTTAATCAAGATCGTCACGTTATAATCACGCAATAGCGTACAAATGGAACAAATAATTTTCACCTTTATTGGGTCGAAAAATACCCAAACGACGCAGAAAGGTTAAAAACATGAGACACTCTAAAGTCAGAATTCTGTAATGTTTTTTCTTTTTATTTTTGAAAAACTACATAGAATAAAAAATAAAAAATGGTCGTTTGAGGCAAAAAAAAAAGAAAATTTGAGGAACATACATATTTAGCGATAGAATAACAACACTTCTTTCCAACTCGTAAACCACAACCAAACAGTAGTTTTGATCACGTACAAGCTGCACGATTTTCAAGTTACACGGATAAAAATTTACGATACTTCTTCAAATTTTTTTATTTTATATACTAAATCTGAGTAACGACTTCCACGATTTCGACTTGCGCGAAACCAATTAATTCCTCCAGGGAGACTTTTAGATTTGTGTTTTACACACGTTTATCCAGATGCATTATGTGAATCAAAAACTCAGCATGAATTTTTTTTGTTTCAGTACACATATTACAATCGATTTATTATTTTCATAATAAAAAAAAATAAAAACTTACGACAATGATAAACATGTTATTGAATTACGTAACTGATGTGTACACATAACAAAACATCAAGTTTATTATCCCTCAAAAGCTATTTAAATGGGATACCCGATATACTCGTATGTATGTATGTATTATGTAAAAGGGCGTTGTCTGTTTCATCTCTTTTAAATAGAAATTTTATCACACGCATTATATCATTCAATTGAATTATATATCTTTTGTTTTTATTTGTTGTTGTTGAAATTTATCGATAATGTCATTGAATGACATATGAAACACATATATGAGATATCATTTTACATTATTAGCTTTTCATGCACTCTCGCATTTATTTTATTTGTCAATTTAATTAAAATAAAACAAAATAACAACAAAATATTGAATAATAATTTTTCAATTTAATTTTCAATAATTGCATTAATATTTTTTATTTTATAGTATCTTTAAATGGAATTCCAATCATCAATCATAATTAAAATTGAAAAGAAAATATTGTAGATAGAAAAATAAAATTAAAAATTAAAAATTTGATGGTAAAAGATAATTTTGCAATCAATAAAAAGCAAAAGAAAGAAAAAAAAAACCTATTTTTAGAATGACCTTCTTTTTATTTCATGCACATAGATACTTTTTTTTTTTAAATATTTTTATTTGCTGCATTTGAACAAAATTTACGAGATATCGTTCTTTTTTATTTTTTTAAAGTTTTTAATATCTTTTTGATATTGAACATGCAATTGAACGAATTTCGTTGTTTAAATAGTGCACTGACTTATTTATTTTGTTTTTAAATTTTATATTATTTATTTTTCGTTTAAATGTTCAATGTCGACAAGATACAGACAACATACATTACATACCTATCTCAAAAATCCAGTTTATTTATTTTTTTTATTACATAAAGCATCCATGTAACGAAATGTTTCGATTTATGTACTTATGTTGAATTTTTATAACCATGGTTTGTACAAGTGGCATACAAAAAATGTTATACTACAGTAAAATTTTTGTGTGGAAGTTTAAAAAAAAAATTGAATTTGAAGAACGATTTTTTAGCATTTCATGAGTAAAAATCTTTTGAAATGTTGACTACAGAAATTATTTTTTTATTTTTTTTGTTAAAATTGGGGTAATTTTATAAAGTTAGCCTAACTTATTCTAAGCCGAAGCGTCTGAGGGCATGTTGGTTGAAATACTTGAAATAAAAACAGGGAATGATTCCATTAAATACAAAATATTGAACTTATCATCCAAAATGATGTTGTTACTTTTTAAATAGACCCCATTTGATGAGACACACTTACGCCAATAAAAAAAAAATACGTCGGGGACTTCTTGCAGGCACTTTCCGGTATCGCCTACAGCTTTTTCTACGAATTTCACTATCATTTTAATTGATGCGAAACGTTTTCCATAAAGTGGTAATTTGAATTTAAGGAACAGAAAGAAGTCACACGGGATCATATCTGACGAATTTAGTGCTTAGTTGATGACATTTTTTAAATTTTTTGGTCAAAAATACGCGTAAAAGGGTCAATGTGTAGACGCTGAATTAATCTAGCCTTTTATGGCTAAAATTTTGTTTTTGTTGAATGCTTTTCTTTCAGGAGCAATTTCGCGATAAAACTATCATAATTAAAGAAAACTGTCAACATGACTGATTTTGTGAACGACTTTGGCTTATTTGAGTAAACCCAAGTTCTACCAACTATTATGGATTGTAGGATCCAAATTGACTTGGTCAAGCATGTCTTAAAGAATTTGTTTCCGGTGCTCTTTTTGAAGAAAATCGCAGAGTACACTTGAGATCGATAACTTAATCATCAACTCTGTAGCTAAACTAATTAAAGAAATTCGCCAAAACTCTACATGTCAACTATGCTAAATTTGTACCAGTTTACACCGAAAATTTTTTTTTTATCATAAGTTCAACGCGAGCAAGCCTTGTAACTGAAAATTTCTGATGCTCTTTTGACAGAAGATATATAAAGGTGAATAAATTTGTTTTTTTAGTGTGGATAAAATATAAAATCAAATTGAGTTATATCTTTCTCAACTTGTCCTTTATTTATTTTTTATTAATTAGCTATTTTAAAGAAAATTGAAAACAAATTGTTATTTATTTTTTGATTTATGTATCTACTTTATAACACGTGATCAGAAAATAGAGAAAAAAAATTATGAATAATTAATATGTGTTTTTTTTTTTTCACACAAACACTGTTTAGCTGCTTACTTTTATTTTTCTAATTGAAACAACAAAAAAAAACTAATTTGCATTTTTAATTCTATTGTATTTATATAATTTCTTCACGATCAAGGTTTTCATAATTAAAAATTAAATATTTGAAAATAAAAAACACAATTTAATAAAACAAAAACAAAAAAAAAAAAGTAGCAAAATAGAAAAAGTGGAGATTGCTATTTTATTGTTTTATTTATTTATTTATTTATTTTTTTTAATATGCATTTTTATCATGTACACGCGCAAAATACATTTTTTTCTTGTTTTTTTGTTTTTAGTTGATTAAATTTCTTTTTATCGAACTTTTTTCTATTATGCATTATACTTATAAATTTTCTTCTCTAAGTATGTACTTTTTTTTCAATTATCGCTTATAATATACATAATAGTTTTTTTTCTTCTTCGTCTATTTACGGTATTTAAATTTAAAAAATGGAAATTTTCTAAGAATAAAAAAAATAAATAAATAAGTTTTCTTTACGTCACACAATTAAATTATGCATATATGTATCTTTTTTTTTTTTTGTATGTGTTGTTGGATACAATAAACTTTAAAACAAATAAATAAGAACAACAACAACAACGTGATATGAGAAAGAATAAAAAGGAAAAAAGAAAAATTGAATAAATAAATTATTAAGTAAATTGTAACACATGATTAAATTTTTTTACTTGCTAATGTTTGTTCTTTTCTCTCTTTCATTATCTGCAATTTTTTAAATCATGTGGAAGAGTATAAGTATATACCTAACTTTTTTCCACTTGAATTGATATTTACTTTTTATAAAATAATGGTGGCTATTCTAGAGAAATTCTTTAGTTAGCGAATTTTTCTGCTAAAAAAAGTTAGCAGATTCTTAAAAAGTTCGTATTCTGGTGACTAATATTTTTCGAAATCTTTATGAAGCTGTCAATAGAGATTCGAAATCTGCTAACAAATGTCACTTTAAAGAAATTTTTTGCCATTTCTACATTAGGTAGTTAAACCAGTTTTTTTGCGTTAGTTTTTAGAATGTTGGTATAATTTTTTCCCAACTCTGTATACTAAGAATTACTAAAATAATTTTATCACGAAGATAATACACTCCATTTTAGTTAAAATTTGTCGTGTTAAGTATAGATTTAATTTGATTCGTTGTAAAAGCATGTACGTAAACCTGTTTACAGAAGTTGTTATAACCACCAATGTTTATACACTATTTGTTGTTTACATTTTATAAATACACAAATACATTTTTAAATAAAAATGAAAAATAATGATAATCATAAGGTAGGTATTTCGTATTTATCCTATTTAATTTATATATTTATGTAAATGCATTTAAAAAATCAAACATTCTATTAAATTCACTATTTCTGTAGTAAAAATTAAAAATGACAGAAGGTATCAGAAAACTTAAACGATAACGAAATCGAAAATAGGACCTGCTAAATTAACGAAAAATTAGCAGATTTTTTTGTTCATTTTTAGTACCAGAATACCAATTTTTGTCTTAGCAGGTTTTTTTACGTGCTGTCAAAATTTTGTATGAAAGTTAGCAGAATGTCAAATTAGCAGAAACCTACAGGGCTACAGAATAGCTCCCAATATCTATTCAAATTAAATTTAAAAAATAAATTTACTACAATCATCTTTAAAAGTTTAAAGATTAGATAGTTTTTAGGAGGATGATTTTTTTTCAGAAAGTATCTTTTGAACAACAAAGTCAAATTATTATTTTTTTACCTTTTTTAATTACTCTTTCTTTATTTACTTTTTTCATAAATAAAAAGAGAAAGAAAAAAAACCTTGACCTCAATTAAAAAATAAATAGAGATAAAATTGTAATGTCCTTGATCTTTTTAAATTGTTCTATATATGGTACATACGTTCTTCTCTTCTCTTCTCCCATCATATACCCCTTGTGAAATTACTATGAAATTTCAGAGCAGTGCTGTCGTTTGGTTTTTTTGAATAGTAGTACGCATCAGCTATAAAAAAGAGGAGTACGAGACAGGAAAAAAAGGAAACTCTTCCTACCACTTCTTCATGCATCGATTCCCTAAAAGCTGTATCGATAACACAATCTTGGAATGTTGGAATGCAAAGCATCTATTACCTAGTGTCACAAACTAGGAAATTATTTTTAAAGTTTAAAGTTAAAATTTAACAAATTTTAGTTTCATTTGGAAAAAAGAGAGTACCAAACTAAACGGAGTATTACGGGAGTATCTACGGTTATTAAAATCGGAGTCAAACGACAACTCTGTTTCAAAGTCTCATTATAATTTTGTTTCTTTCTCAGATACTTCATACCAGTTTGGTTTAGTTTAAATTTAAATCATTTTTATTAACAGAAAATTCTTGTACATAAATTCAACCTACGAAAATACCTTAAAAAATATTAAAGAGGGTTCATGATATTTATTCATAATAATCAAGAGATTGTATCTAAAACTTGAATTATGTATGTGGGATAATGTATAGATACTCTAGATTATTTTGAATATTTAATAATAATTTTGAATTGTAGAAAATGGCAATTAGATCCATAGTTTCGGTTTATGATAGTCTTGAGTATTTAATTTTTAAGAGGAGTATTTACTGATAATTGAAACATTTTCATTAGCACAATTGCCGAAATTTTAATTCTTCGTTTTAGAAATTCAAAAAAACATTGTATTTCGATTTGAATCAAGAAATCAAGAAATTTAGATCCGTTTTAATTTTATAAATTCATTTCACATACAAAATATACAAATACTAAAATTTCATTTCAAATAAACACAAACACACCAACCATTATGGAAATTTCCTATTTTTCTTCTTCATATAATCTTTTTCTTAAACAAAAAATAATAAAAATAAACAAGTTTATCATAATCTCATGTTTATCATCGCTTTAATCTTTATATTATTCTCTTATCATCATTTTTTAAGTTTTGTATCTATATACTTAAGGCAAATTACAATATATTAAATTAATCTTTACTACTTAAACACAATCATTATAATCATTATCAAATTTATTTTACTTATATGTAGTTTTTTTTTTTCGTTCTATTTTATCCATGTTTTTTGTTTGTTTTTTGTGTGTGACATAACATTAAATTATTTTGCTTATACAAAACAAACAAACACGCGTAGGAAAGAAAATTGGTTATCCAAAAAAAAAAAATACATATATGTAATTCTTTATTTATTTACAATTTTTTTCAGATAAAAGATTTTCGTATGTGAGAAAAAAAAAATAAATAAATTCTTAAAGTTGTCGTCGTTCAGAACTTTTCTATAGCAAAATTACTAAAAGACAAAATAACATAGAAAAATTAAAGCAAATCTAGAGTGCAAATCTAAGTATGTAGTTACTTCAAGTACAATAAAAACCACATATAATTTTTTTTCGTCATTTATTTTTTAAATAACAAAACGTGTCATATTATCTTTTAATATTTTCTTTACAAAACAAAAACAAACAAAAAAAAATTAATATGATTTCATATCACGTGTTCATTATATACATACTTAATTTTTTTCATATCGAATTCAACAATGTATTGTGGAAATTAAATTTAATCATAATGGGCTCATATTACACAATCAGATACATTCAGAGAATGTGATTGAAAATTTAGAAAAGAAAACAAAAAAACTAAACCAAATCAAACACATATGAGAACGAGAGAAAAAAAAAATAATTAAGAACCACACCAGATGTGATCGTAATGAAAATGTGACATAGCATATAGGAAAAAAAATTCATTTAGATTTTAATTAATTTGACTAGATACACCGTCAGATACAATTTATGATATAAATTATGAGCTTTTTTGTATTGTAAATTTTCGATTTTATATGAATTTATTTTTGCTTGTGCCTTTCAGAGTTTAAATTGAGTTTTAATTCTAACAGAGGTGTTATGAAACATGCTATTACGATTTAATTAAAAATCAAGAAGGCAATAGTATCTCTTATGTTTTTGTGTTAAAAAAAAATTTGTAATAATTGTCACATTTTAGAGCTTTAAAGAGAGTTCTAAACCAAAATGCTGAAGATGTCCGAAAAAAAATTAATTTTCTTCAATAATTCTAGCAGAATTAAAAAAAGATTCAAGTAAAGATCGAATTTAAATCGATGCTTCAAATTTCATACTTCTTACTTTACCTCATGAATTCAATGAAATCAAAATACTTAGTGTTTCTTCAAAAATGCATCGCTGCACAGTTGATGCAATGCTGATGCTTGTTACAAATTCAAAATGCAACGCAACTTTTATGATGCGTTGTCACATATTCAAACAAGCATCGCATCAAATCAAGTATTCAAAAATGCAGTTCAGTGGTACATGATGCGTCAAAGTCAAACAAATATCAAGTATTGCATTAGCATCAGCTGTCATGTAAAAGCATTGAATCGCCACTTAAAACATTGGCCGTTGCATTGTGATCGCAATATACATAGTGAATGTTTAGTGTTTACGCATCACTGTAAAAAAAATCATTAGCATCACCAAAGTATAGCGATGCATTTTTGAAGGAACACATACTTCCTTCAGCTTTATAGGCTTCATGGTTTTCGCGTAGTATTTGCCTCAATTTCAAAATTCTAAATACTTTTAGAATTCTGCCTGATGTCAAAAGAGTCTCTCTTTCTAATAAATTTTAATCACAATCATTTTTCGAAAAGAGTGAAAAACTAATTTTACAAAAAAGATTAAGTGACATTGAACCGAAAAAACAAAAAAGTGCTGATCATTTTGAATGAATGAATGAATGACAGAAAAACAAAAGAAATTGACTATTTTTGTTCTTCTTGAAAAGCTTTATGAATTAGAAATAATGTAATTAATTTACATGACGTTGTTTGCTTATCTCTAGACTTCGATGTAAATGTAAACAAACAATAAACGGGGAAAATTCAAATAAAATTCTATTTTTTTCTTATAGACTTTGAGGGACAATGACCTGTATAAATTTAGACGGACTCTAGCAGACTTAAAAAATTATACAGACTAATACGCCTTCCACACGAGACTTTTTTATGTCAAGACTTATGCCTCAACATCGAATATGTCCCATTATAGACCGCTTATGTCTCGTAGACATAGATCATAGATGGCAAGACTTAAGTCTTGACATAAAAAAGTCTCCTGTAGATGCCGTATAATAAGAAAACACAGAAGTGTAGAAAGCTCAAGCTCATGTTTTTGCAATTTATTTTAAACTTGGTTCAATAACCTCAAGCTTGCTAATTCACCAACAATAAAAAGACTTCTTTGCATCGATTAGATTTCGATTTAAAGTTGGCTAGTTGTTTTTTTTTTTTTTTTTAAGTAGATAGCCTTTTTGACCTCTCATTTTTTCTAGCATACCCTACATAATATCCCTTTTTTCAACTGGGACCACTATGACTATACTTTAATTACTCGACATTATTTTTATTTATTTTGTTGTTGCAAAACTCAAACTATCAGATATAAACACATTAATTCTCTAAGCTAGAGCACAAATTAAAAATGTGAAAAGCATCAAGATTAATAAATCTTATCCCATGTCTTCTCTTGGATGGACCTATTTTTTACAGATATACACATACACATACATATATCACATTAGATACTTTTTTTTCAGAAGAGCAAAATAAAAACTTTCCTTTTTATTAGATTTACAGTTTAATCAAACCACACATAGTAGCTATCCGATCACTATATATGAAAAATCTACATTATCGCTGAAAAAATCTTTTTTTTTATTTATAGAAAATAAATTATTATTTTTATGACTCTTTTTTCTCTTTTAGTGGTTTTGTTTTTCCTTAAAATCTCGTAAATTTGGAAGAAAAATAAATAAGGTAAATAGAAGAAAAAAACAAGTAAAAAATGAATGTGCTGTATCTTTTTCTGTATAAGATTAATTAACAAGATATTTTTTAATTAAGACATTCATTTGAAAATGGTATAAGCAAAAATAATAACAAAACGCTTTCACGTAATGCAATAAAAATCATATATCGAAAGTACGAATAATATAAAACAAATGTTTTTCGTTTGTTTTATTTTAACTACTCTCAATCTTCTCGGTAACGAAAAATTAGAAAAATGTAAAATATGTATGTAAAAAAAAGTGTAAAAAAACAGTGAAAAAAAAGTAAAAAAAATTGTTATTATCAAACACTTTTTTTTTGTGACTTATAAAATCAGTAAATTGAAAAAAAAAAAAAAAAAAAGGTATGAAAAACTGAAGAAAAAAAAAATCATCTTAGCAAAGATTTGAACCGTAAAAAAAACAATACATAAAATTAACTCTTTTGCATCACAGAGTACATCAAAACAAGGCTATTTTGTTTTTTCCTATATTTGCTCGTTAAAAATGTTTTATGGGCGAATAAAATTTTAAATATAGCATTTTTAGCTTAAACACACAATGTGTGTGTTTTTTTTTAATTTTTTGTCCCCCTTTTCTACGATAATTAAATTCTAAAAATAGGCAATACTGAAAAAAAAAATTATTCGTTAGAAGAAATTATTTTAGGATTTTTATTTTTAAAAAATTTACTGTTTTTCTTTTTATTTATCTGAAGTTTTTGCCCATATTTTTTTTTTATTTTTTTTTAATGAAAATGAAATTTAATTTAATTTTAATGAATTTTTAATGTTTTGTTTTTGTAAAATTTTTATGTAAATTTTAACAAGAAATTTTTTTTTTTTAATGGCAAAAATTTTATTCAATAAAAAAAAAACAAACATGCCATTTTTATAACTTTCATCTGTTGTTCTAAAAAACAAAACACAATAATTTTTTCAACACTATATAGAAAAACAACCACACCACACCACCAACTTCATTTTATGATCTGTTGATTAAATGAAACATTTTTATAAAATATGTGAATCTTTAATTAAAATCTGTTTTTTTTTTCTTGAAGGAAATATGATGTATATTTGTTCAAGAAAAATTCATTAGAATTAAAAGAAAATATCTAAAAAAAAAAAAAACAAATCAATTTTGATTGGCTTAATTCCAAATTAAATATTTTTTTTATTTGTTTTTTTCTTTTTGAATCATAAAATTGTTTTTTTTTTTCAATTTACAAATTTTATGTGCTGTTTTATATCTTTTTATTACAAAAATATGAATTTATTTCAATTTTTATAGATTATCTTAAATATTTTACTGCGATTATATTGTTTATGTTTAAAAATAAGATATTAGCTATTTTTGTTGAGGTCTTTAATCATATCTTTTAATTGCATTCTTTTGATGAGAGCAAGAAAACAAAAAAAATTGTAGAATAATTCTTAAAATATACTTTATTACAAAAAAGAATTGTAGTTCTACCAGCAACAATAACGAAAAAATAAAGAGCTTTTTTTGTATTTAAAAACAAAATACCATTCAATAGTGCCATTATAGATATTTTGCGCTATAATGATAAATTCAAAAAACAAAAAAGAAGAATAAATAAATAAATGAGGAGCTTTTCTAGTTTTATTATTATTATTTTGTTTTTGCATATCAATTTTCTGAGGATGTTGTATTTAGAAGAAAAAAAAAAGAAAATATAGGTTCAACGGGTGCTCCATTCTATAGTATTTTTCTTTTTGGAAGTCAGTATTGTGCTTATGGGAGGCAGTACCCGATGAGTTTTTTGCCCTGATAATATTTAATTTAAAAGATTCACCTCGATTGAAATTGAGATCTGATCACCCCACACACAATTTGTGAAAGAATATAGAAAAGTATACCTATCTTGCCTGTACTGACATCCAAAAAGAAAAATAGTATAGAAAAATTGTACACACAAAATGAAAATTAATTCTTTTTGTGTCAAATTTGTGTAAAAGCTTCCAACCTTTGTGATTCCTATATTAATTTATTGGCGACAACACTTTTAATTCTTAATATTGAAAAGAGAATCGATTTTAACAAACTTAACTGAAGAATTCAATCTATCATTTGTAGTAGACTAATTGTAAGAACAGAAAAAAACCTCGGCTGGGAGTCGAACCACAGACCTCCACCTTGCCGGGGGAGTATTCTTATCAATGAGCTATCGAATGCCATGTCGCTTGCTGTTCTTAGGCCGTTTCCGGAAACATGCACTTAACACTAAACACTTGCACTTAACACTAAATTTTCTCCGAAAGTAACTCCGAAGTGTCCGGAAAATAATACTAATACTTGATACTAACACTATTGTTTTGCTGTCAAAAATCAAATGTTATAGCCAGTACACTAAACTTGATTTAGTGTTGTGAAGTTTTATTTATAACTATGTGGAATTGCTTATAAAATGGAAAATAAATAAATAATAAATTTGGTACATTCCGGATAACAAATCAATTCCGAAAAATATATTAGTAAGAACAGCCAGGTAGTGTCAAATGTTAAGTGTTTAGTATTAAGTGCATTTGTCCGGAAACAACCTTAGTTACTACGTAAACATGATACTCAAATCCCCTAAACATTTCAGTTTATTGAAAATTAAGGACTTACTCCTTGTCTTTTTAAAGTCACTATCTCCCCAAAATACTTGAACTTCATTACAAAACTCGAAACCAGTCACCCTGTATTATTTTTATTTCTCATTTACATCATATATTTATGTTTTTAACATTAAATCGTCAGACATTTGTTATTATCATTATTTTTATTATCATTTTTATTCACTTCCTTTTTTTATTCGTTATTTTCATGCGATAATGTGTTTTTCCTTTCGTTTTTTTCTCTATATATCTCTCTCTCTTTTTAATGCCAGTATTTGTTCTTTTCAATTTTTTTTTTTTGCCTTTTTTTTCTCTCTTAAGCTTTATCTTTTCCTTCCACTTATTTTGAAATTTTCCTTATAATAAGGTCATTCACATGAATTTACATTTTTTTTTCATAACAAAACAACACAAGCAAATATCTACAGAATGAAAAACTGTTAAAATGTAAAATGAAAATTTACAAGGAACAAATTGTTTTTTCTTTGAAAAAATGTCGCGTAGCGTACAAAGATGGAAAAAAATTTCGCAAAAAGAAACAGGAATGTGGAGAAAAAGCAAAATATGAACAAAAAAAAGAAAAAATATAAAAATAATAAAAACAAGTATTTAAATAAACAAGAAAGAAAATTATCATAATATTCGTAAGGAGAAGAAAAAAAATGAAAACATAAAAAAAAATTATGATTACAATTTTTTACCATAAAATCGGAACATAACAAGTGAAATACAAAATTCTTATCTTTTTATGCCTATAAACTTTGTTTTTCTTCTTTTTCTTCTTCGTATTCCATTTATTTTTCTCGAATGTGTGTTTATTTTTTTCTTCGTTTGTTTGTATTCGATTTTAAAGGACTTGAAGTAGATTTTTTTTTGTGAGCTTTTTTATTCCTTAAATTTATCATTATTATTTTTATTTGTGTTTTCTTTTCAGAAAATCTCAACAAAAGAAAATGAATAAAGCTAATAATCTGCTGGAAAATAACGAGAATTGCAGAAAAAATAAATTATTTTATTTATTTTTTTTTTGTGTGTATGAGTAAATTATTTTATTGACCCCACCGTAAACTCTCATAATTTAAAAAAAAAATATGTAATTGCTTTAAAAAAAATATATAAAAAGTGTTCTGTTTTTTTGTTGTTGTTCTATTTTAATTTTTGTAGCGTTAAGAAAGAAAAAAAAAGGACAAAAGAAGGAAAAACACATTTAATCTGTGTTGAAATTAAATTTTATGATTTAAAATAATTATTAAAATTTATTGCAAATGAGAGATGATGTTTTTTCAAATTTAATTAAAAGATTTACAACCCCCCCCCCACCCCTTACTTTTTGTAAAATATTAAAAAAATATACATACAGGAGATTACAAGAAGCACAGAAAAATAAAGAAATAAAAATATAACGGTAATCTGTGATTTTAGATAATTTTACATAGAACATGTATGTATTTATTGAACAAGTTAACTCCCACTAACAAAATCAAAGGGCATTTATAATGGACCTTCAGGCCTCCGAGAAAAATTGGGTAAAACTTAAAAACAATAAATCTTAGAAGAAAAGTAGGGAAGTATGTGCGTGGTGGGTTGTCACTCACATACGTCATTATCGTGATTTAACAAAGTATAACGCATGATAATGTAGAGCAAATCAAGTGTAATGTATTTATGTATTTCGGGACAAAGACATACAGGATTTCTTTGGAAGAATTATGTATTTTGATAATTAACATTCAAAGCACAAAACATTTATAATAACAAGGTAATCATACAAATTTTGACTAAAATCTTTAACAAAATATGAAAAAAAAACACATACACATATATGTATGTACAGTCATGTGCAAAATATGTCATTTTTTCCTTGTGTAAAAAAATAGTAGTGTATCAGTCTTACAAGGACACGCACGACCTTGGGAAAACGGATTTTGATAATTTTTGGCGTAGTGGTAGTATATGTTGAGTGTATACTACCACTGAAATACTAAGATGCCATACTCAAGAATAGCTGAGAAAAAGGACCCTAAAGGATTTTTGGTACTTTTTCCTTGTTTTACACTATAACTTTTTACCTCTTACCGTTCAGAAGTTATGAACCAAGATTTTGTCATTTTTTCATCTTTTTTCGAAAAATTAATAGTTTTCGAGATATTGAGGAAGACTTTTTGAAAAAACTGAGTCTGAAATTCATTAGATTATTAGACACGTGCTTATTTACAGTGTAAATTGAAAATCGGTGCTCGAAATGCTATTTTTCAAATACAAAAATCTCGAAAACTTTATTACTCAGATTTGTTAAGTACCAATCTTTCATATCGCCAACATATATTTTTTTTGCTTCCAATAAAGAATGTAACAGAATCTTAAAAATCATAAAAAAAATTACAATACTACTATTATTTTGCACATGACTGTACATACTTTTGTGAGCAAGGCAAGCCGGATAGCCCAAATATAAATAGAACTAAAACTAGAAGAGAAGAAGCAGCTTTATAAAATTTTGCCATTTAAATATGACGAATGTTTTTTTCTTTTTTTAATGAGAAAATGTAAACGATAAAATAATCACTGATTGAAACAAAAGAAAATTCTATTATGTATTTAATTTTTCGTTCAACAAAAAAAGAGAAAAAAATTAATTTTTATTATTTATTGATTTTTTATATGGTGTAATAAAATTCAAATGTAACGTGTAAATCAATAATTTGCTTCTTTTCTCTCTCCTCTCTATTTCAATTTTTTTTTTCACTTTTATTTTTATTATTATTTAAAATGCATTTAAAATAACACGAACTGAACCATCGATCATAAACCTAAAATAAAATGCATTTTGTTTTTTTTTCTAAATTTTTTTTTACGATTATTGTCCGAGTAATTAGTAATAAAAATTACTGGTATGGTCAAGTCATATAATCCATAAAAAACCATTACCTACTTTGTTTATTATGCATATTTAAAAAAAAAATGTTAAATACGTTGTGTACAAACAAAAAACAAAACACCCCCAACTAGTACTCCTTCACTCATCTTATTCGCAAATTTTTGTTTTTTCTATTGAAAAAACACACACAGTTGTAAAAAGGAACAACAAAGAAAAAAGATGAAAAGCTACTTCACTGCAACTATTAAATATAAAAATTTATAGTTTTGCATGCATTGAATTATGATGTGACATGCAGAAAATTTATTATCCTTCTGTGCATGCATGTAAAACAACAACAACAAAAAACCTTTTAAGTCAACAAAATTCGATTGCACATCCTAGCCTAGTAAAAATAATGGCCCCATTCACCCGTCACTTCAAACTTACATGTCATGTGAAATAAATTTTTTTTAGAAAATTACAACCAAACATTATTTTGTGATGATTATGCTGTGTGCATATACAATGATAATGCATATTTCTCTTTTTCTCTCTTGTGTTTTATTTTATTTCAAATGTTGGCTAACAATAATTGTAAATTTTATTAATTTTTCATTTTTCACTCTGTCACAAAAAATTATTGCAGTTCTATCTCACACAACCTCACAACCACATTTCATGAAAATTCCAAGAATGTTAAATATACACAAATTTCCCACAGAAAAAAAAGAAAAAGAAAAAAATAAAACAAAACAACAAAAACTTCAATTTATTCAAAAACTTAATCAATTTCCAACGTCTCGTTTTAGTCAAACAAAAGTTAACTATCTGGTTAGGAGATGATGGGTGATTTTATTGATCAAATGGAATTTCTGTGGAAAAATTCATAAATAATGAAAAGTTTACAACTACATGAAGTTCAATCAAGTTCACAGAATTCATGGAAAATTCATTATTCAAAGTACGTAGTACATTTCAAAAAAGTTCAAGGGACGACATCTGGAACAAATCAGACGACAAAACATTCATAAATCTCATTGACCTACGGAATTCTGGGTACTTTTTGTTCCTAAAACAAATTTTTTTTCAAAATCGAATTGTCGAATCGATTGAATCGAAGTTTTATTTTTGGTGCCAAATAACTTGCGCTCTGTCGCAGGGATCTTTTTATTATCAAAGAAAGTTTTGTAGAGGATGACGAGCAAAATACTGTGCATAAATCAATAGGTTCACAGGATTCCGAGATATTCAACTTTGAAATCGGATTTTTGGCGAAAACGGTCAACAATAGAATAAAGTGTTAAGAAATATTTTTGGAGATACAATTCAATGAGGTTTATCGGAAATGATTTTTACATCAAAAGGACCAAAAGGACTCTTGAAAGTTTACGTGCTTTGCATGCACATTTAGTCATCTTCATAATTGACAACTTTTGGTTCGAAAACGTTGAAAATCTTTTCATTTTAAGTTTCAGATTTGTCATCCTAATAGCTACAAGCTTCCGAAAATCATCGAAAAACAGTGACTTGCGCTTGCCCTTTAGCAGTGTGGAAAACATAACCTACATAACTTTTTTTAAACACGTAAAATCCAACTTTAGTTCAACAAAACTTTTTATTTCATTTTTAAACAATTCACGGACCATTTTTAGATTTGAATACTCCCATGCAGATACTCTCAATTATGGGACACTTCTCATGTAAACACAGCATAAACATTTTGTAAGCACCAATCAAACCATTTGTGTCCGAAAGAAGATGAAAAAACAATTTTTAAAATATTCAAAAGAACAATGCATTTTCTAATTTTGTAATTACAATAATTCTGTGTTGAGAATTCAAAATGTGTTTTTAAATGTTTTCAACATTTTTGTTGTTGTCTTAGTTTTTCTTATTTCATTCTAAATTATTATGATTACTCAATCAATCATTCAATATATGGCTAATTGCATTAAGAATGATAGACGATGAAGAAATTAGAAACGAGTTTAAAAATAAAATTGTGAAAAATAAAAATGTTTAATAAAACAATAAAAATTATTACATTGCATATTGTGAAAAATAAGACAAGTAAAACATAAAATGTATGCAATTATTGTTTGTTTTTCTTTAATTAATGCACACATATCATTTTGCTTATACGAGTATGTGTATATGTACACGAGACAGACTTATGTATTGTTTTGTATAATAATTCATTTTATTTTTCATCTTTTGTTTTAAATTATTTTTTATTAAATTGTGTTTGTATATTTTTTTTTTCTTGCATGAATAAATTAAGAGAGAACATTTTTTTGATTAATTGCAAACTCAATAATAATAAAAAAAAAAAAAAGAATGTCATTCAATTAATTGAGATTCGTAAGTGAATTATGTGTGGGTTTTGTTTTTCTTGTTTTTAATTTTAAGATGAAGAAATATGGTGTGGATAAGTCAGATGGGGTATGGGATGGAGTAAAATTTGCTTGTCTCACACTGGAAATATGTATTTTTTTTTTTTGTGTTTAGGTTTGGCTTGATTTTCATCCAAAAATATATGAAAAATAAATAAAATAGTAACATTTAAAAGATTCATTTGACCTTCCTTGAAATCCTTAAAAATATTTATTTCTCATTTTTTTTTTTTTCCAAGAATTCAATGTAAATTATATTTGTACATATTTATTTTTGAGCTTATGACCTTTTCAAAAATATCTCATAAAAAAGAGACAATCCTTCTTCCGAGAAGAAGAGACAACAATCCTTTAAATAAAATGTAGTATCTATACATTTTTATGCAGTCCAACATCACAATTTAAATTGAATTTTTCTCATTTCTTTTTATTTTAATTTTAACTTTTATTTTTTATTTTTTATAGTCTTGCGTTCCACCGGTAATAAGTTACATATTTATATTTCCGGTATACATATCAACTGTACGAGAACGTGCTATCCTTTCTCCAAAGAATATCATGCTTTTATAAAAAAAAAAATTCTTATTTTTTCTTATATCCTTATTATTTCGTTCATTTTTTATTTTATTTTACGCTATTCAACTTTTTTTTTTTTTTTACAAAAACTTTTCTTGCTTTTTCCTTTTCCTAAAATACATACATACATATACACTGAGAGATGCACTATGACTCCTATAACTGTTGTTATGAAATTTCCGGGAAAAAAAAAAAAATTAAGTAAATTCAAGGATTCTTCAATTAGCCACTTTAAAATGTCAAAGCTCTTAAAAAGAAAAGCAGAAAAAAAATAGTTTTACTTTGAAGAGGAAAAGAGGGAAGGGGAGAACGGAATAAGGATAAAAGATAACGGATTTAAGTAAGTTAAAAGGATATAAAAAACAAAAGACACACACTGTGTGTTATGGCGACTAAAAGTTAGAAATAAATTTAATTTGTTTTTCTTTTTTCATTTTTCTTTTACAGAAGCAAGAAAGATGATAAAAACTAACTTAATATAAGAAATAAATCCTTTTTTTGTTGTTGTTGTTGTAGTTTTTTTAAAACCACCACAAATAGCCATTAAGTAAAAAGGATACTTTTATACATATATTTTCTACTCAGCAATTTTTTGTTTTAAATTAATTTCAAAGTTTATTTTGTCTAAAGTAATTTTAAAAAAGGATTTAAAGTTTCCCTATGCAACAACAAAAAAAAAAAAAAAAAGATAATAAAAAAATTTTAAGTACGGACAATCCTAATTGTGAATAATTGTGAAAGAAAAAAAATTTATTTTGTGAAAAACTCGTGTGAAAAAAATTTCTAAAATAATTTAAAACAAATAATTTTAATTCAGAAGAAGAAGAAAATGTCCTTTTCTTTTCTTAGTTGGACTCTTTTCAATGATGACAAACTATATCGTCCCATATGAATTTATTCTACGGAATAAAGTCCAAAATAATGTTCATTTACAAAGGACACAGCCTTTAACGATTTTATGTTCCTTTTATCATAAACTTAAATATCCTTAATAACAAATAAAGGACAAGACAAAATAAATACATTTTATTTATTTACTGTTTTTTGAGAAAAACCTAGACTTAAAACAAAGAGAACGTGAAAAACAAAAGAAGGTGAAGTATAATAAAAACACGATAAATAATCTCAAAGGATAGAATAATTGCCAAAAAAAAAAAGTAATAAGAAACTACGAACAAGAATACGAAAAACAAAACAAAAACGAAATTTTTATATCATTTTCATTTGACTTTTATGTCAAATAAATTTCATTTTAAGGTTTTTTATTGATTTTCACTAACCAATATTTTTTTTATTGACAGCATCAGCACAAAACGATGGTTGTTTTTCTAATGAAAATTACAATTTTTCTTTTGAATGTACATGTCAAGAAAATAAAGAAAAAATATACTATAAATAAATTTTCCGAAGAGAAAATTAAGTAAAAATATGTAAAATTATATGGTAATACATTTATGTGGTAAAAATTTATTGCGGAAATGTAATAAAGAAAAAACTTCTCTATCTTTTTTGCTTTCTTTTTTTTTTTCCATTTTCCTAATATATTTATCGATTTTTTTATAAACATCAACAACGTCATCATCATACCATATATCATCATATGAAATTTCTATTCAATATCCATCAATTTTCAATTTAATAATGGTAAATGTATGTAAACAGGGTGTTTCTGGGATTTTTGCATTTTAAAAAAATCGAAAAAGTGAATAAGAAGAAATGCATGCTCGGGTCCAATGTAGAAATTTCATTTGACATTTTAATTTTCTTTAGACGTTCCTAGACATGAAATTTAATACACAAAAGTGGGTAAACTGTAAATACTTTTTTGACACTTTTCAGCTGTTATTCGACATTTATCAGATGTTACAGATCTTTTTTCTTTCACTTCTTGGTTTTTTAATTTGAAAAATTCATTTGCTTAAGCAGAGCTAAACTCGATTTTTTAAATGATTTTTTTTAGAGATTGATTCTACTCTACCTCAGTAGAGATGAGTTAAGAACCATCACGGGTCTTCTCACTGGGCACTGTTCGCTTAACTATCACTTAAACAAGATGGGACTACAAGAGGATGACAAATAAAGGTTCTACAAGGAGGTCAAAGAGATCTCAAAACACATTTTGTGTGAATGCGAGACGTTGGCATCTGAAAGAGTGCGACAAATGCACCAACAATCTGGTGTGCCTCTTCTAATAGAATCTTAGGATTTATCAAAAGCGTAAATCTGTGAGAAGCACGGGTGGCACAAAAAGTGTTAATAATAAAAGTCCTGTACTTAATCAATCCCTGTTTAAGTTGTCGTAAATGGAGTTAATTGAAAAATGGAATTATTTCACAAATATGTACACACATTTTACATTTAGTTTGATTCCAATCAATGAAAATACGATAAAGAGGCGAAACCGGTGGTCGGTTATTTTATAATTTTGTAAAATTTCAAAATAAAATAGAAAATTGTGAGAAAAAAACAGCTTTTCAATATAAACTTACCAAATTATTCAAGTTCATCTTCACTCTTCCACTATCTAGCAGCGTAGATTTATCAATTACCAGTAACAAAATCTTCATAAACTTAAGACGTAAGTACTTATCACCAATCCTTTCATTGAGGATTTCTAAGTAACCGTTTTAATTTTCATAGTCCTAGCTCAAGATCAGTAGGACAAAAAACCTACAAACTTAATGTTTGGGGGTTAAAATCTTGACTGAGAGTGACTTTGGAAGGTATCAGGTCCCAAAGGTGCCCAAACATAGGGCTTACCTACGTCATAGTATAAAAGCTGAAAATTATATATGTTATTCAAACAACAATTCTATGACACTATTTAAAAAAGGAGACCGATATGAGGGGTCATTTTAGCGAGTGTGACGTGACGTGACATATGTCCTTATTGTCCCAAACTTCATTTTTTAGCCGAAAAGTAACGTTAAAAATTTTGTGACAAAATTGACATGTTTTACAAAACCCGTTATTTTTTCATTTCAGGATATTCCAGGATAACAGTTAATAACGTATTCTAAAGAAAACTTCTTTTTCTGTAAAATTTGTCTTTTCAACACGGTAAATTTAATTGAAACTAAAGTTATGGAATTTTACAGAGAGAAAAAATATGAAATTCTAGTGAAGATTAATTTTTCTAGATAACCAGATAGAAAAACACCCAATACTTTTTATCACAATCATCATCATCATCATCATCATCATCATCGTATGGTTTATTATTATCTTTTCGCAATCATTTTATAAATATTATGTGAAAATAAAATTCTATATAATTTTTTTTTTTGTTGCTTTCAGAAAAACCCACTTATGTATAATACTCGAAAATGTCAATCTACTTACATGAAAAAGGAATAAATAATTATAATAATAATGAATATATTATGTAAGTACATGTACATAAAATTTATTTATTTATACACATACTTATTTTTCTTTTTAGTATAATATGTTAGTTTTTCTTTTTCAATAACAATCAACATAAACCTTTAATCATAAAAATAATAATGAAGAGTTTCTGTCTAGATACTTCTTTTAGTAGTTCTACAATACAACTAGTACATTACATTAGAAAAGAATATACATATCTATGATACATACTTACATACTTATATCGCATAACTAATACATAATATCTCGTAGAACTCGTTCCTATTTAAATTTTTAGTCAATGCCATCAGTAGGCATGAAGAAAAATCGATATAAGTATGTACAATTTATGATATATGTATACGTACATATGTATGTATGCAATGTGTAAGTTAGATTAGTATATGGTTTATGATGCTATATGGGGAATTCCATTTGTAACGGGTGTGACATCCTGACTCTTAAATATTGAAAAACTCGTACAGCAATTGCATTCTGATTATACTTTTATGTTCTTAATATGTCTTATAGTGAAAGCAAACGACGGTTTCAATAAAACAGAAATCTTCAAATATTTCTAATCAGAATCGTAGCGTAACGGGTGTGACGCTGACGATTTCGAATTTCACGGATTTCCGTATATTTTACTGAATACCTTAATTGCGATTTGCGTGGAATTCTCCATATGCTATTTTAACATCATGTTGATATGTAATATGAATTCAATAATTCTATACAGTAATAAATTATTTATCAATACAATTTTCTCATCCTACTTTTCTTTAATCTTTCATATTATCTTAACAATTCTGGATCCATTCCATTAATCCATTCTATGGAGGTAAACCACATATATAAACAAAACTTTAAATATATACAATCAGATTTTTCTTATCCTATATTATTATCAACTTGTCACCTTATACTATATCATTGCACAGCATATACTCGTATAATGGATAAGATGTCCTTTGTATGTAATTTATAGTGAATGTACATGGGTTAGCCTACATTCTATGATATATTCTTCTTATATCTATTTTTTCATGTTCTAAGGTAATTATTAACATTCAGAAGTCTTAAATTAAATGAAAAACAGATCTATCGAACTTCAAAGGACATAAGTACTATGTTCGAACTATTCAAAGGATATTTACTTTGATATTTTGATTCCAAAACTTTGATTGAAAAAAATCATGATTATGCTTAAGATTACTTTAGACTGTGCATCAAACTTCAAAAGAGCAACGAGATAGTGCATCTTTGAAAACGTCAGATGACCGTCAATTGATGAAATTCAGCAATTCAAAGTTTTAAGCTAAATTTCGTCAAATGACGATCATTTGACATTTTCGAAGATGTACACTACTTCATTTGTCAAATATGATCTATGCTTTGATATGAGAATGACGTATCTTTTGATGAACTAAGTTTTCAGCTGTCAAAATATTTAAATAGAGAATTGTATAAAAAAGCCGAGGTTTACGCTCACAATATCAAGGTCCTACCCTATTCATCTATGAGACTCAAAAACTAAATAAGTTTTGATTTTATATTCTGCGTGTGGAAGAAAATACACTATGCCACGCTTGACGCTATACTATGTAATCTAATGAAGACAAAAAAGAAATCATCTCCTAGGCGAAATTTCAAGAAAAAAATTTTTACGCGAGAAAAAAAAATGATGCGCATTCGAATTAGGATTTTTTAAAAATATTTTGCAGCTTTCTTTGATTAAAAAGGCATTGCAGTTTATCAATCACTGTACGTCAAAAACTCTAAAACTTGTCATACAGATACGAAACAAATCTGGGAAAGTATTGACTACTGCACATACGAATTATAAAACTGCATTTTTGAACAATCCCTTGTTTTTTTTATACCACATTGTTGCTAATTATTATTTCATGTTTAATGACTAGAAAATTATCAAAAACAAAATTCGAAAATAAGCAAATTTCATTGTACAGAAATTAAGAAATACATAATTGAACATTATTATCGATTTATCTTATTACAGATACAAAATCCAGTTACATTTACATAAAATCCTATAAAATTCATATAATAAATTATTAATTGAAATATTTTGAATCTCATTATGTGAAATATTTATTTTATGGTTTGTAAAATTGGAGTTTTATTAAAATTAAAAACTAGATCGTTTCATTTGAAAATTTTAAATCTTTTTACATATATGAGTATGTACTTACATCATTATATATGTTTTTCATGTTGACAGATAACCCACCCAACTATA
This sequence comes from Bombylius major, assembly GCA_932526495.1. Taxonomy (NCBI): domain Eukaryota; kingdom Metazoa; phylum Arthropoda; class Insecta; order Diptera; family Bombyliidae; genus Bombylius; species Bombylius major. The sequence goes on from OW052043.1 coordinate 10,456,181, forward strand.
TTAAAATTGTAAGGTTTTTACATTATGTATCTATTGAAAATCATTTTAAAATATTGTTGATAAAAGTAACCACAGTAGCAAAGTGAATTTTATGAGAACATGTATATGCATGCATGTGTGAATTTTACATCAAGTATGTGTTTTTTTTTCTACTTTTTACTTTTAATTCATATTACACGATTCAAATTTGATGTAGTGCATAAATGATGGTTATAATAGTGATATGTATAGTATGTCTGATGAATCTACACATCATAGTTAACACTTGATAGAAACTTTTTGTACATAATTAGATATTCATGTAGAATAATTACCAGTTAATGACCATAGGTGATGTTCAACATATTTAAAATACAGATAAAGTGAACATGTAAGTGTGCACATCCCATTTTTATTAAAATTCGTTTTTTCTGTGGAAAATTAATTTTTAATTAAGCTATACGACTTAATTAAGTTTTAAATATTGGACAAGATATTAAAATGAAAATAAGCTTTTTAGAAGAAGAAGAAAAAATGAAAAATTGGAAAAAAAGTCATTATTGTTAATTATTAAAGGTAAAAAATTAACTTAATTCACACTCTCAAGCATACCGTTGAGCATTGAACATTGATAACACCACCATGTTTGACACACATGTTAGGAAATTAAAATTGAATTTAAATCAAATTTTAAAAATTAAATCTTACCAAAATAAAACTAATTATTTCAGAATGATAATTTTGTGCTCTGTATGTATTTTTAGTCAAAAAAGTCATAGGCAGAACAGGACATCTATACTCATAATGCCGGATCATAGACGATGATACGAAAAAGAAATATTGGACGACCTCGGAAAAAATTAAAGGATATAGAAGAGCGTGTCAAAGCGTAGAGAAGAAGAAGATTTGTAGGGATAGTTACTAGTTAAGACAAATAAGACATTAATGATTTTTGTAAATTAAGTAGTTGAAAAAGAAAAATTATGTTTTCCTTATAACTACTGCACGAAGGTGTATATAGTACTTTCGCTTAAGAAAGCTTAACACGCTCGATAAAAGTTTAAACATCATACGAACATTTTTTTTTTAAATTACATAGGCACTTAAAATTTTCAAGAACATTCTGAACTTTTTTAACAAAAAATATTGCCTTTTATAATAAAGGTTCAAGTTCGAGGTCACAAAAATGTCACAAAGGACAAATTTTCTATAGATATTAGTCCACTGATTCAACCCTTATTGTAAATTTTATCAAAAAAAAAAAAAAAAAAAAATCATTATCCTTTTTCCCCCCTTTCTCTACAAAAAATTAAATGAAATTTATTCGCATGTTAAATTACCTGTGTTTATCGTTGTACAATATACATTTACGTTATTATTATTTTTATTATTATATTTTTTTTTGTAAAGTCACAGTTAGTATCCTTATGATTTTTACTTGAATAAGTACAATATAATCGATAAACAACAACAATAACATTGACAAGAACGACAACAGTTATAGCAGTATAATCATCGAATTTATTACAATCGATTAAATCAGTATATGAGTGCTCGTATGTGTAGGAAGGAATATCTAACAATAGCGATGATTGTAATGATATGAACGATTTTTTATTACCTTCACCAGAAGTATAAGAAAAAAAAAAAACGTAAAAAATATGATATATATTTTACCTTAAAATTGATAATCAAAATTAATTTCTTAAATTATATTCGAATGTTATATTAATGCGATGTTCTAAATTGTTTTTATTTCTCATTTTCTATTTTCTTCAAAATGCGACGAAAACTAAAAGAACCGAATAATAAACTGGAGACAGGGGAGTAAAAAACAAAAAAGTAAGAGGAGGAAAGCTCCCCCCCCCCCCACACTAAATAGGTGTTAAATTTTTATTGATTTTGTAATAAAAGAAAAAGAAGAAGAAGAAGAAGAAAATCAATAAGTAAAATTTTCTTCCATTGTTGAGTTAATCAAGAATTTTTTATTTTCTTTTTCTTTTTCAATGCACAAACAATTTTACAATAAAAAAAAATTCTTAGACATTTTAAAGGAAAATGTATGTAATTTATTTCACGAGTAATTCTTCTTCAACAGAAGAAAATGAATTTTATGCCCAATTTCTTCAGAACTCTCTGCTAACTAGGTATCACCCTGTGTATGTAGATAACAGCCAGCTAAAAAGGTTCGGTTTTCTTCATTAAAATTTTCTGCTAACTAGCTGGCGCAGCTACATTTCTAATTTTTAATCATGAAAATCGTAAAATTTTAATCGCCAGCAGAATGTTTTAATGAAGAAAACCAAACCTTTAGCTAGCTGTCATCTACACTTACGGTGATACCCATCAGTTATCAGAGACTTCTGAAGAAATTAGGCATTAGGATAATTATTTCTTACATTTTTTTATGTTTTCACTTATAAAATCGAAAATTAGGTGTAAGGACAATAAAGTTTAAACAACAAATAAACAAATTTATCGAATTTTATAATTTCTTTTTGACTTATTAAATCATTCCACTAGAAATAGTAGACAGACCTTCATTTTATTTTATTTTTTTCTTATAATTTTCTTTTTTTCTGTGTAAAATGTAAAATGCTTTCTATATCACGTCACCTTGAACATGACTTTTAATACCGAAGGTTTTTGTATACCTTTCATATTTTACCAACAACAACAAAATGTATTCCACATTTCTAGTTTTCTAGACTTTTTAAATTAACAAAAAAAAAAAAAAACAACAACACCAAAGACTATTTAGTTTTTAAATCCATCACACATTTTTCTACATAGGTACACACCATATGTGAAATTTCATTTAACACACATATCAACAAACACTGTACAATAAATTTAAAATTCATTTATTCCATGTATTTCACATACTTAACAATTTTTATTTTAAAACATTTATTCGACTTGCAATCTTTTTGTACTCGTATATATCGTGTGTTTTATGCAATAAGTACGTACATAAGTATAATTATATAAATATAGATGCATTCCAAACAATACACCAATGCTTTTAAAATGCATATGTGTGTATCTATACACATTTTCCAAAAATATACTTAACAACTTTCAAATACGAAAACGAAAATTATGTTTTTCTTCAGACAATCTTTAATTTTATGTAAAATAGAAAAGGCATAAATAGCATAAAATAAATAAATAAAAAAACATTTTATAATTAGAAAATATTGAAAATAAATTCAATTGTGTGTGCTTGCTGCTGCTTTTTTTGCATTCAATTTATAACAAAAACTAGAAAATCTATAAAGAATTTACTTAAGTGTACTTATTTATAGTGGAATAAAAAATCAACCAATTAAAAATAAATAAAATTCTAAAGTGGAATATTCATCGTTGTTTTTCTGTAAATAAATCTATGAAAAAAAAAAATTACATTATGTATACTAAAAAGGATTATATGAAAAATTATATCCTTTCAACAACAGATACATAGATACTTTTTGAGAACAAGTAGGTACATCAATAAAATGGAAATAAAACAGTTAAATTTGTATATACACAGGATTTATAAATTAAATACAAATAAAAAAAAATTTTATTTTTAAATACATAAATACGTTTTAATTAAATTAATTAGTTTTAATGGAATTTCAATAGAATAATTATTTATAATAGGAATTTAATTTTTTTTTTTTAAAAACAGAAATGTGTCAGAAATTTTCAAGAAATGAATTTAAAAATATTTTTAATTTGATTAAACGAAAACGTTTTCAAAAAGGTAAATTTAAAGGAATTTTCATTAAATAGCTTGAATATAACTGAAAGTGACGTATTGTATCTACGCTTCTGGTCATTTTTCCTTCTTTTTTTATTTTTAAAATAATTTGAATTTTCAACAAAAAAAAAGAATTAAGTTTTTCACAGATTCCACTGAGAAAACAAAACAAACAAAAATTTGGGATTTGGCTCCAACAAGCTGAAGCCAGTAGAGCAGAAAAGACACCCGATGGAAAGGTCTTCCGGGGTGTGCAATCTCGAAAAAGACATGGCCATCTTATAACAAATAGCGAACTGAAAGCTTATTTAACAGAAGCCGAAGAGACATTGCCAGGATCACGGCATGTATCACAGGGCACTGGCCAATAGGGGATCACGCAGAGAAAATGGGTATCCCTTTCAATACCAACTGTCGTAGTTGCAGGGAAGCCAATGAGAGAGAAGCCCTCACTCATTACCTCTGCAACTGTCCGGCACTTACCAGAGCAAGGTTCCAGACGTTGGGGAGCTTCTCCTTCAAAGGCCTTGAAGAAATATCAAAAGTTACGGTAGGAGACATTATACGATTCCGAATGAAACAGGATGGCTATAGTTATCTACCGGTATTGCCTAAGGTTACGCGAGGTGTGGTATCAAAACGGCGCTTTCAGTGCTAAGTAATTGGGTTTTTCGAAAGATTTCGAAAACCGCCACGTCAACCAACCAACCAACCAACCAGAGCAGAAAAGAAGGCTGAACTGATGGGTTCACATATTCAGGAATTGATACAAAAGTTTTTTTGTAAATTTTTGTAAGTATACCAGTTTAGCTTCAGTTTTATTTCCTGCATATCCTAGGAGGAAATGATGATACTTTGAACAATCAAATGATTAAACAGCTTATTGCCGTTAAAAATCAATTTTTTTTTTTAATTTTAGCTTCGAAAGATTTGCAAATATTGTGCGAGTTCGAGAACGTCAAATGATCGTCAATTGACGATATTCAGCTTAAGACGTTGTATTGCTGAATTTCGTCAATTGACGATCATCTGACGTTTTCGAAGTCGCAGATTCTTACAACAAGCAAATTTTTCCTTTCATTTTTATTTTAAATAGAAAAATTTCATTTGGAACTTACGTTTAATAAAATGTTTATTCAAGTTAAAAATGCCGCCATTTTATATTTAATATCCAATATTCACAAAAATAAGACTTTAAAAGATAACAAAAAATTTGAATACACTTCTTTTTTTTCCCATCATCCCTTTCCTTCATGCATCCCACACCAGACTCCACTTACATTCATTCACATTTAATTTTTTTTTTCTAAATTAAATTCAATTTTGTCTTTCCAATTCAAAAAAAAAAAATAAATAAAAATAAAAAATCTTTTTAAAATTTTTTTTTCTTTCCAATTCAAAAAAAAAAAAAATACCCTTCTTAAAAGGGGTACTTACTGCTTATTTTCATACCACCAAGTACTAAATTCGGCGGTTGTTTATTGCCCTCAGCAAATGAGGTTGTCCTTGGCCGTCCACTCATTTCGTCGGTGGTGGTGCTATGTTGCTCTTCCGTCGCCGTTTTTTATAATAGTCACCGTCACCCACCGTCGTATTAAAAAATTATATAACTTTTTTTTTTTTTTTTTTTGGTTTTTTTATTAAGTGTTTGTTTGTTTGTTTGTTTTTTTAATTAAGTAAAACTTAATTTTTTCTGTAATAAAAAATTTTTTTTCCTATTTTCTTTAGAACACTTTTTTTAAATATTTTTTCTTTAAAAAAAAATTAAATTAAAACTCTCACTTATTTTTCTTACACACAAAATTCAAGTTTTTTTCTTTCTTTACTTCTTTTTTTTTAAATTTCTCTTTTATATTTTTTCAATATAAAAATAAAAGGAAGAAAAAAAACACGTAAACGAAAAAAAAAATTGTTAGAAAAAAATTTATTTTACTTTTTTTTTTTTTTTTGTTAAATTTAATTTTAAATTTATTTAATTACAACTTGTATTTTTTTTTTGTTTTTTTAATGAAAAATTATTGGTTTTTCTTCTTTTCGTTTTTTTTTAAACTTTTTTTGTTTTTAGATAATTTTTGTATTTTTTTTTTAAAATTTTTAATGAGTTTATGATTTATGAATTAACTTAAATTTCATTTTATTTTTTTTTTTTTGTTGACTACTACACCATTAGCTGAGTTTTATTTTTAATGAACCTTTAAAATAAAAATAAAAATAGAATAAATAAGAATTAAATTATAAAAATTAAAATTAAAAGTTATTAACCAAGATAGTCCTCCTTTGGCACAAGTTCTAAGGATTATTTTGGTTAATTCAGTTTTTTTTTTTTTTAAATCAGAAAAAGAAATATGTAAGGACTCTAGTCGAATTTGTTTGTGAATTAATATCTTAGTTCTATTGAAGGACAATGTGACTCCTTGAAAAGTATCTTTGAATTTCAAGTATGTTGAAACGCAACAAAAAATTAAGTAATCATTCGAATGACATGCAATTTACAATCTAGGAGTAACAAATTAGAAATCCAAAAAGTACAATTTGATTTTTTCCTACACTTACAAAAACTTTTTTAATTATCTAATTGATTTTTGAAAATAATAAATTACTGAAATATGACAAAACAAAAAAGAAAACATTTATTATTTTCTAATAGATTCTTTGTTCTTAATGTGAGATGAAAAAAAAAAACAACAATCTTTTTAATAAATCTTCGGAAAAATTATTCCTCCCTTTTTAATAATGACAACTTTTCGATATATCTTTTAAAAATACATATTTCAACATTCTCTTCTTATTTTACTTTTTCACTGTAAAAGGAAACAATATTTTACATAAATGTATTTTTTTTAAATTTTTATTCAATATGCTTCTATCAGACATATTCTAGAACTCATCTCTTTTCTTTTCTTTCTCTCTACAAAAATAGAAAAAAAAAAAAAAGGAATATAAAAATTTATACACAAAATATTATATTGGGGCCAATGGTTGTTTTATTTCTGAATTCCCGAAAAAAAAAAAAAAATAGTAAGTAAGTATTGAAAAATATGTATCTAGAACATATAATGTAGAACATCTACATCAAGAAAAAAAAAGAAGATAGAAATCTGTTCTATTTTACATTTAAGACAGCAGATAAAATTTTCACACATTTTAAATATTCAAAAATAGCATAATTTTCTTTTCTTAAAGATTCATTTCGATTTTTTTTTTTTTTCTAAATTCATTTTCTTTTAAATATTGAAAAAAATATTTTAGAATGTAGACAAAAAGGATGAAATCAAAGGGATAATTTCGCTAAAAGCGTGAAAACTTGTTAAAGTGTTGTGTCAATTCAAATGACCTAACTTTAAACTTATTGTCTTTTTTCTGTGTGTTTCGTGGAGGAATCTGCAAAACTGAAAGCTGAAACTGAAAAACTGCAAAATACAGTTAGAGGGAAATAAATTTTATCAAACCGATTGAAGTCATTTTGAATATTTGGGAGAAAAGCCGCCAATTTTAAAATTAAAATAAAAAATGTTCAAGGATAATTTTTGTAACAGTATTTTTGGCTTGGAATTTTTACTTGATTGTAGGAAGAAAGCTTCAGCATGTAAGTAAAAAAATTATTAAAAACGATTTAGTTTCGATTTTATGTTTTTTTTTCTTTTCTTTGAAAAACCACAAACCAGCAAACATCGATACATTGAATTAAAAAGTAGGGGAAACAAAAGTAATAAAATAGAAAAAAAAAATATTCAAATCGCTCAAAGCGAATAATGAAATGTCAAAAAATAGCATGTTATATTCACCAATGTTGCTGGCAACATTTATAAATGACTTTTCTTATGTTTAGCAATATGTTTATAGGGAAAAAAATTGAAAGAGCTAAAACGAGGCGAAGCAAGTAACTATGGCCCCTCTACATGTACCCACTTTTTTGTTATAGAAAATTATTTTCAGTAAATATAAGTAAATTAATTATTCAATTAAGAAACATGTCAAAAAACACATTAATATCACAACAAAAACAATAACTAAAAAAAAGATTAAAAAAAAAGAAAATAAAAAAGTGAAATGAATTTATTGATGATTGCGTGAAACGCTTGCGTGTCTAACTTCTTTTCCTTGGTTTCAAAATTTTCTTATTAATTTATTAAAATAAAATTGTTTTTTTTTCACACTCTAATTAAAAATTTAAATTATTGTAAATTTATTTAAAAAATAAGTAAATGATATTACAATGCAGATTTTCTTTTGTTTTTTGTTTTTTTTCGATTCATGGAATTTGAATTATAAAAAGACATTTCCAGCTATAACACGATAAATTTACAAGAAAATTAAAATCCAAGAATCATTAAATCGGTAAATTGAAAAATTATAAATTAAATTCAACGTTACATTTAAAAAAAACGAAACCAACACAAAATATGTCACATACACACAAACATGCTAGCGTGTAGGTATTCGTTTTTTTTTCTTGTGTAAAGAGAAAAATAAAATTGAAACTTGGAAAATCTAGAAAATTTAAAAAATATCAAAAAAATTTCTTTCCTTTCTTTATTCATACAGAGATACAATTTTTTTCCTTTTTTTCTTTCATATTTTTCCACCTGACACAACTATTATTGTGAATTAATTATCTTTTTTACTTTTTTTTTTTCGCCAGTGTCGTCACACTTTGAAAATGGTTTAATTTCCTGATTTTTCCTTCAATTATATTTCCGACTGATTTGGAACATGGCACACTATTAGGTCAATGTTACAAATTTAATTAATTAGAAATTTAAAAAAAAAAAAGTTTAAATAGAGATTTAAGCAGGTAGATCGATCGAAATTTTCTAATCAATTCACAATATCTGCAATTTCTAAACAACCTCTAAAGGAAAACTGAATTTTTTCGTTACCGAATTTATTTAGATTTTTTTTTTTTCGTGAATTATTAAAAAAGAAAAATCGAATTTTTAAAAAAGAACGAAATTAAATAAAAAATCACTTTTTTTTTTTTCTTCATTATATCAATTTCAATCGTAATTTAACTCACGCATGTCACTCCCTCATGCATTAGAATTTTCGTTTATAGAGCAAGAATTTTTTTTTTTTATTACTGTGAAAGAACATTTTTTTCAATTAATTTTTCAAAATTTTTTTCAGTAACACATTTTCAAAAAAAAAAAAAAAAAATTCCAGTTTCCATTTAAAAATTTTACCATTAAAAAACTACGAGAAAGTAAAAAAAAAAAAGAAGTGGAAAACACACTCACGAACATAAATCACATAGAATTTTCATTTTTAATTTAACGATTAAAAAAAAAAAAAAGATGATTTTTCTTTTCTCCGTACATGAAAATTTTCCAAACTTAAAACTTAAAATTTACAGGAAATTTCATTTTTTTTTTATTTTTCATTTTCTTTTTAATAGGAAAAAAACAAAGATGAATTTCATTTGAAAAAAAAAAATTTTAAGAAAATTCTACAGAAAAAAATAACAATTTTCGTTTTTTTCGGAAAGAAAATGTTGCTTGAAAAAGAAAATTGTGTTAAAATGAATTTTCTTTTCCTTTTTCACAATTTAAAAAAAAAAAAAATTTCTGGAGTGTACATGACATTTGGAAAAATGATTATAGCAACTATCATCATCATATGTTTGTAGATAATGTTGCTAGTGATGATGCTGATTTTGAGAGTATGGACAGTATGGTGTGTGCTGCTATGGTGATGGTGGTGAATATGATTTTGTTTTTTTTTTCAAAATCAAAAATTTTTCACTGTTGTTGATGCGCATTCGTATGAATGTATCAAAATCGTTATGTTGACGAAACATTTTTTTTTTCTTTTATTTTTTTGAAGCATGATAAATTTTTTTGTTTTTTTTAGTGTGGAAGAAATTGTAACTAGAAATCACCTCATTTTTCTTGCATCATAAAAATGCATACAAATGCAATTTTTGTTCTCTTCTTTTCACATGAAAAAAACATAACTTTATTTCGTCGTAATATTTAGACTTCAGAGAGATATATACGAAAAAGAAAAAAGAAAACCACAAAACGTAGTTTGAAGAAAAAAATTGAAGAGAAATGAAAATTATCTACAAGTTAACTTGAAGGCTTGAAGCTAACAAAATTGTTAAATTACACATTTCGATTGAATCGATTAAAATGAATTGGGTGGGAATTTCTTGTCCTTAAATGTTAGAAAAAATTAAAGAAATTATTTTGAAATAGACAAATATCCTTGCTGTTTTTATGACTAAAAATAAAGTCGAATCTAACAACCCACTTGAATCGGAAGATCGAATATGCCAAACAGAAACAGATAATTTTGTTGAAAGTTGAATCACAAAATTTATGTGCTTTTACACCTGTTTTTTTTTTAGCATATTTCATCTTGATCTAATGAAAGAAAGGCAAAGGATTTTTGTGTTATGTCATGTCATATCTTTAAAATTCAGCAAGGATACAAATGAGTTGTTCAGGTTTCTGATTGTGGTGGTGTTTTACATTTTATTTGACACTAAACACGTCCTCATAGAGGTTCCGATATTGAACCTGTCATATTAACGACTCGTGATAAATTTGACTTTTTCTAGAAAGTCATCCTTGTAGTTCATAAGGACATCCAAAGGTTTATGAAAATCTTCAGTTTAATAGGTACATTTTCATAGAAAATTACATCAAACTTTAGAAATTAAAGAGAAAGTACATTTCTCTTTTTTTTGAAATTGAAAATACACGTGCAAGCGTAATAAAGACAACTCTATTCATTCATTTTACATTTCATATTAAAAAAAAAATGTTTTCTTCCTTTTGTGCTGACAGTGTACGACAGAGTAAGAAAACTCTATCTTGAAACAAAAAAAAAAGTACATAATTTCGTTTTTTTTTTGGTGGTAAAACACGTAAAATAATGTCAAATACAATCTTATTCCTTAAAAAAAAAAATCTAGAAGAAAAAAAAGAAATTTTAATTAGATAGGTAATGAAAAATAATCATTGAAAATCAATTACAATACCTTTTTGTTTTTTTTGTTTCTTTTACGATTTTGACATATTATAATTATTTTGTAATTAATTAGAAAGTCAATTAACCTTCAGCCCAGTGGTCACCACACAAAGGTAATTTTGAAAAATAGTATTTCATGATCGTCGTGTATTAGGATTTTTTTTTCAGTCATAAAATTGAAATTTTTACATTTTTTTTTGGTTTGCTTTGTTAAACAAATTTCTTTTTTTTTTTTTTGTTCTCTAAAAAAAAGAAAAAACTTATCACCCGCATAAAAACCTGACAATTCTAACGTTGAACATCATCATCAAAGGCACACCACCACAAAACATACTCTCTCACAGCATAAATCGTCACTTTTTCTTTTTTTCATTAAAAAAAAAAAAAAAAAAAAAAATTCAACAGAAAGACAAAAAGAAAAAAAAAAGTAAAAAAGATTTTTAGAAATTCGACGTATTTAAAAAATTTTTGTGTTTGATATTGAATCGGAGGATAATGTGTGTGTTTTTCGTTGATACATGGACGAAATGCACGTCAAAGAAATATTTGATGATTTTTCCTTAAATTCCTTTTTTAAAATTCACAAAAATTAAAAGAAAATTTCGATTGAAAGAAAAAATGTTTTAACTTTTTTGCCTTTTTTGTAACACATTTCAAAGATAATATAGAATTTTCATTTTCTGATTTTTCCTTTTAAAATCATCGAATTTTTATATTACACTTTTCTTTTTCTTAAAAATAAATGTAAAACTACTCACTTTTTTTTTATTTAATTATTTTTTTTTTGTGTAAAATTTAGAAATTTATTAATTTTTCTTAAATGACGAAACACACTTCATTTTTTTTCTTCATTTGAAAGTCTCTTCAAAGATTTTTTTTTTTTTTTGATTCCCTTCTTTCTTTTTTTTTTTGTTGAATTATTTTTTTTATGAATTTTCTTGTAAAAAATTTAATTTTAAAAACATTTCAAAAACACACTCTATAGAAATTTTAGAAAATTGATTATTTAATTTTAGAAAACAAATTAAAAAATAAAATTGTTTATGATTTATTAAAATTTTTCCTTTAGATTTTTGATTTTTATGAAAAGAAAAAAAAAAGAACTTTTTTTTTGTATGAGCCACAAGAGAAAAACCAACCAAACCTCCTTTTTGTTAATATGGCTGCCGCAGACATTGACCCGAGTGTTGCCATAAGAAATGTCGAAAATTAAATCAATTTGATGTTGAAGTAAATTATTTTCAGAAAGAAAGAAGAAGATTGTGAAATGATGATGGTGTGATTTTGGTGAATTTTATTATGGTGAAATTTCGTAATTATTTTACGTTTTTTTCAGATTTTTTTTGAATTGGAAAAAAAAAACAATGGAACAATTCAAATAAATTTTATAAAAGCATTTTAAAATTTCCGGAGAATTTTCTACACACTTAACTTTCAATTCAATTGAGGAATGTTTTGGTCTACTTGTCAATGCTATTCGGTATATATTCGAAAACCGTAAATTTTAATAACGACAATCAGATGTCGTTCAAACATTTTCTCACCGTCGTTATTTTTAGAATTTTGAATTTAAATTATTAAATTATCAGTGCTTGAAAATCAACATTTTATTTTTTAATCATGAACAGTAAATTTATATATCCTTTTTCGTATATAAAAAAAAAAAAAAATTCGGGAATATAAAGGAGATTCTGTTCTTTACTTTGAGCTCATTTTCATTAAAATCGAAATATGCAAATGACCTTTTTGAATCAATTTAAACATGATATCCTTATAAGTACTGAGAATTTAGTAGACCTTGGAAAGCTTCATATATCTTAAAAACAGAGTCAGTCTAACAACAGAAACCCTCTCTAGAATTGGGCTCAGGAGATCCTAAATTATCATCCTTTTTGCCTTTTTTTTTTGTTAAAAATTTGAAAAATTAATTGAAATGTATTAAATGCGAGTTTTTCTTTTAGATTTCGATTCAAATATGTAATACAGAAAATATTTCACGAATTATTTGTAATATATGCAAATAAATTGTCGTATAAGGGTTGATTCTCACTTGTCACACGACAGATACTACACGTAAAGTAAACGACACGACAATAAATTTCTTTCTTTCTCATTAGGCAGGCGGTACGAAACCGACAGACACTAGACTAATCAATTTTTCTAAATCCATTTTGCACATATTTATTTGCTCATCGACTTGTCGGTTGTCGTTTATGTGTCTGATGCAGTGTGAATATCACCATTGAAATGCATGTAAGAAATTTATTGTAGCGTCGTGTCTGTCGTGTCGTAAGTGAGAATCAACCCTTCTGATCAAATTTATATTTGGTTGTAAAGGATTTCCTGTTTCACTTGATTCGAAAAGGACATTTTAGTATTTAGTTTTTCATGGAAATTATTGCTTTTTTTATTCCCTTCTAATAAGTAAAGAGCTGTTATTGTACTATTTCAGGACATACATTTACATTGTAATTTAATAGAAATTTTTGGTTTGGGCACTGGTTCAATTGAAAATTTCTGTTATATACGGTGTGTATCCATCAAATATAATAAAATTTCCTGATCCTTTTTGTTTTGTATATTTTCATTGTTCAAGAAAGAAAAGAAATTCATTTTATTGGAAAAAAAAATTCTCCATGCTAATTGTAAAATGAACACCAAAATTTCTTGCATTTCTAACTTTTGTAATTAAATCAAGTTTTTTTTGATCATGAACTGTAATTTTCAGGAGGCTTTAATTGAGTATTTTTTAATGCTTTTTCCCCACGACCGTATTCTTAACATTTTTACTTTTACACGAGTTTTCCTTTCTTCTTCTCAATTCAATTGTTCATACACTAATTTTTCAATGTATTTGAATTTTAAATCCTGCAAAAACTTGTCTTAGACAGTTCCTTTGTATATGCCCTAGTAAGTTCACTTCGTTAAATATAAATCAGTTTGCTTGAAAAAGTGAAGAAAGATGAGGAAACCGTACTACTCCTCTGGCCCATTGAATTTGAAGAATACCATCGTTAAGAAGAAACGTGAAAAAAGACGGATTCGACATAATGAGCCTTACCTTTAGCCTTACAAAACAAAAAAGTCAACGGAAAAATGTCTTGACGGAATTCAGACACCTATTTTTTACATACATATATTTTAAATAGGAAACTGAATTAGCTTATTTTACACGGCACCACGACAATTGTTTGATGGATTTTTGTATTTTGTTTTGAAGTTGTTCTCTTATTTTCACACGATAAACATATTATTGTACAACAAATGGTAATTTTTTTTTTATTTGGTATTAATAATTTTTGTAGTTTTTTGTGGACTTAGCTTATGGTCTTTAAGAAGAATTAATTTATTATCGGAGCTAATTTATTACTTTTTTAGACGATTTTTATGTAGAGTTAATCGATTTGGCAAGTGAGGCAACCAATTATCGTACCGTGTAAAATAGACCATTTCGTGTGATCACAGTACTATATGCTTAAGATTGAACTGATTAAATTTTAGTTTTTTTCTTTGTGAAATAAAAAAAAAAAAAAAAACTTACGTTTTAGTTTGTCTAATAAATTATATTATTTTCTGTTTATATTAATTTTTCTTCTTCTTCTTCTTTTCTTTTCTTTAATTTTAAATTAATAATTTGTTTGTTTTTTTTTTAAATATTTTTCTTACTATTCATACTTTTTTTTTTGTTTGTTTTTTTTTTTTTAACTTAATAACATGATTTTTTTTTTTAGTATTTTAAACTTATCTTGTTTTTGTTTTGTTTTTTTTTTTCAATACACTTTTTCATTTTTTTCCTGGTGTATTTTAACTTTTACTTTTTAACTTTTTATAAATAATTCTTTATTTATTTATTTTTTTCTTTAAATTTTCTTACCCTAAAAATCTATATAATCATTGTTGTTTGTTATTATGGTTGTTGTTGTTGTTTATTATTATGTATTATATATTTTAATTTAATCGTATATTTAATAGTATAATTATGTATATAGGGTATTATTTTTTAATATTATTTATTTGTTTGTTTTTTTGTTTTTTTTTTTTTTTGTTGTATTTATAATACAAATATAAATTATCCTTCTTTTTTTATTTTATTTTATTTTTTTCATTATGATTAAATTTTTATTTTTTTTTTTTGTTTTTTGTTTCTTTTTCATATTTTATTTAATTTTTTCTAATAATTTGTTTATATGTGAGTGGGTGTGTGGGTGTGTATATAATGGAATTTTTACAGTATATACTCGTATATTTATGTAAATTATTTTGTGTATATGTGTATATATTGGATATTGAATCCTTGTTTTATTGTAATGCAATGTTTATAATAATGGTTCTATTTTTTTTTATTTTCATGTTTTTTTTTTTAATGTGTGCATTTTGAGTTTTTTCTTTTATGTATTATTATTTTTTTTTTTGTAATTATCCTAGAAAAATTCATTTGTATGTATGTATATTTGTTTATATATACACACACTTAACACAAATAATAATAATTAAAATAATGTCATAAATATAATTATATAAAAATGTTTTCAGGATGTTTTGTATTTTTAATTTTTGTTTTTTTGTTTTTTTTTTTTGTTTTTCTTCTATAAATTCTTACAATGATCCCTTTATTAATTTTTTTTTTCTTTAAATTTCTTGATTTTGTAATTAAATGACTGGTCGCGGCGGTCTTTCAATTTTATTTTCCTGCTTTTTCAATTTAACTGAAATTCAAGCCAAAAACAATACACTTAGTAACTAAAAACTTAATTAAAATACATTTAAATCAATTAAATTTTTATTTAATTTAATTTAAAGTTTAGTATTTTGTTGTTTTTTGCTTTCCATTTTTTTTTTTTTTTGTCTTCCATTTTTCATGATGTTTGTTTGTTTTGCATTCTCATTCTTATACATGTACATTCATATTTATATATAGATATATTTTTAATAATAATTAATTAATTAATTAATTAATAATAATAGATAATTTTATATTTCTTATTTTTTTTTTTTTTAATAACTCATAAATAACAAATACTTTAGAGGTACATAAATTATTATTATTTAATAACTTCTTTTATTTATTTTGTTTGTTTGTTTGTTTTAATTACTACATTTTGTATATATATTATGTATGTTGTATAAATGTGTGTATGTGTGTTTTATTTTTTTAGGTATCAATATACTTCTTGTTTTTTTTTTTAAATAATTATTTTATCCTAATTTCTTATTTTATTCCTAATGAAGATTTTTCTAATTAATATATTATTTTTTGTTTGTTTGTTTTTATTTTTTGCTTTCCTTAATTTTTTTTTTTGTTTAACTGGATTTTATCTTATTTTTTTTTTTTTTTATTAATTCTATTTTCTGTTTTTTAGAATTTTCAGGACAATTATTTTATCATCTCTTACTAACTAATTTTAATGGGGTTATCTAAGTTTTTGTTGGTTTTTGCTTTTTCGTCAAAAGACCTTTTTTTTTCATTTTTCAAAAAATATGCCAAATTTTTTTGTTGTTATAAAATTTGTGTGTGTTTTACAATAAATTTTAAATAAAATTTCAATAATATAAAATTAAAATTTGTGCATTTTTAAAAGAATGTACTGATCAAAAGTTAATTAATTCAAAGAAATTGTCGTAGGTTCGATAAAATTAACGTTTGGTTGTCAATTGGAATGACTGTCTGTACGCGTATTTTAAGCAGAATTGAGAAAAGAAAAAAGAAGAGTAGAGTTAAATATATTTAATTCAAGTTCAATTTCACTAAATTAGAGTTATTTAGAAAGAAAAAGGTCAAGGTTCGGTGGCTGTAGAGCAGTACAGGCCACATAGATAGATAAAGTTATCTAGAACAATTTCTAGTTAGAAGACTGTAATAATTGGGAACAATAGGAACCCTTTTCAATATTTAATGGTTGCTTGCAAAATGAACAACAAATTGTTCTTCTTCTTGTACTTGTTGTTATTCCTTATGGTAACATAGCACCTTTGTTGACAATTTTTCTGTCATACCTGCATCTACAATTTAAGGTGGAATGCGACCCACCACTGTATTACCAGTAAATTATTATTTTTATTTTCTCCCACTTTTTTTGTTATTGTCATAAATCAGCTGTTAATAAAGAATCCGAGTTTTTATTGTCAAGATTGAGGAATTTCAGCGTTTATTACGACAGTCACCTCACTTGTAAATCTTAGTTCCTACTAGTCACGTCACGGAAATTCTTTATTTGTATTCTAATAATCACTGGGGTGACAGAAAAGATAATAAATTTCTTTTTTTTTGAGAATGATTGTAAGAATACACAATTCTTATAACTCACTTGGTTTACAAGTGAAGTGACTGACAGAATAAAGGTTTTCATTTGATTTGAAATGAGTGGAAAATGAAAAGAAAATTTTCCTAATGAAAAGTTGTATTGAAAATTTAAAAATCAGTGCTAAATTTTACAGAATATCGGGAGAGGCCTTAAACAGTTATAACCCTCTTCATGTAATTCTAAAAAGAACAATTTTGTTGAATTAATTGTGTTCATTTGTGTTGCAAGTCCAATTTATTTTGAAATCACAACAGTTACATTGTTGTTCTGGTTTGCTCAAATAGCGGCTGTATTTCTAAATGCCTTTATTTGCTTTGTAACATGATTGGAATATAAACAGTCAAAATACATTGCTGAAAAAATTTATGTTGCGTAGTAGCGTAATTATTCATGATGCGCTAGTTGCTTTATTTTGACGTTGTCACATTTGAGCATTGAAACGCAATGTTTTGCATAGGTTGACGTTTTTGAACTTATAACGTTGTGAAGACGTTTAGGAATTCAACCAATTTCCATAACATATACAAATATGTATGTACAAATATGAAATATTGAAAAAGTCCATTGTTCGAATTAATTAATTTCCATTAAAATTTCAAAAACGAAATGTTTTTCTCATTTAACGTGAATTTAAAAAATAAAAAAATGAATTTTCACATTTTTTAGGCACAAAAAAATGCACAAAATTTCATTTTATGTATATTTCTTTCAAAACTGGTTTTTCATTTATTTTTGCCAAACATTTTTTTTTGTTTTTTAAAATTCCATTTAATATTTTTTCTTTTCAAACTTTTGCCAAAATTTCTTTTTGTTTTCATTCGTCTTTCTCGTTTAGTTTTCCTTAAAAATTCTCATTTTTGTTTTCCTTTGAAATTTTATTTTGCTTTTATTCAAATTTTAATTTTCAAATAAGAAAAATAAAATAATTAATTAAAAAAAAATAAGAGTATGATAAAATTTTACCAAGGAATTCGAAACAAAAACACTAGGTACATACAAAATCATACACACATCAATATTTAAAATAATAATTAATTATATCATTAAAATAATTCATATGTAATAATTACACAATTAAATTGGAACAATAATTATTATTTTTCTTCTTTTTCTGTTTTTAATTCTTAATTAGTTTGTTTTTTCTCTTTAAAAAGAAATTTTTAAATATATATTTTCTATTTTATAACTTTTTATTTACTTAATTTTTGTTAATTACTTTTTTTTTTTTTAGTTTTTTTTTTTAAAAAAAAAGTTATAAGTAATAAATACATAAGACTTAAATTAAAAATAATAATAATAAAAACTGTCCTTTTTTTTTTGTTTTCTTTTCACGTCTTCATCCTTTATACATTTTCTTCTTCCTTTCTTTTTTTTTTTGTTTTCACAATTTTAATGTACAAATTTTTAATTAATTATTAAAAAAAAATAATAATTATAATAAAATTATAATAAAAAAATTACAAATATGGAAAAAAAAAACATTGTGCTTTTTCATAATTTAAAGAAAATTTCCTCCTCTTTCTTTTTTCGTTTTCAAAACAATTTTCATTAAAGAGGCCAAGAAAACAATAGCTTAAAAGTTATAACAGTAAAAAAAAAGTGTTATATTCTTAAAAAAAAAAATACGTAAAGAGAGAGTGAGAGAGAGAGAGGATACTTAAAAATCTTTAAATATTAAAATAAACAACAAAAAAAAGAAATCTCTTCAAGGGGGGAAAAAAGAGGATAAGATAATTCTTTTTCCCTCATTTTCTTATTTCCTTTTAACATCCACCATTTAACTGTTTTTTTACTCTTTAACGAGTGACATCTTGTTTTTTTTGCCACGTCGTCTTAAAATTTCATATAATCCTTATCAAAGCCTTTATTTCCTCATACATATACTCGTCGTAGAAATGAAAAATATGTTGTCCTTAAATTCATATTAAATGGGACTTTATTCTTCTTTTTTTTTTGTGTGTGTGTGTGAGTGTGTGAGTGTGTGTAAATGTGTTTTACAGTTGTACATATTTTATTTTCTTATTTTTAATTGTTTTTAATTTATTTTGTTTTTGTTAGTGGTGCTTTCTATATCCTGAACTTTTTTTGAAAACTGATTTTTAAAAAAAAAAAATCTATTTAACGATTTTTTAATTTTTTTTAGTTTTTTGCTTAAAATAAAATTTTGATTTATTAACTATTTGGTGTCTTTAAAAGACGTTTTGATCGGAATTCATAGACACGCTTACAAAACATAACTAATTCTGGATTTGTATTTAATGGTACTTCACGTGGACAACGATAATTAAATAATGGTGGAACTATTGATATTGGCTCATTAACACATTCTTCAACAGCACGTACACTACGACGATATCTACAAAAATAATGCAAGAAAAAAAAAACAATTGATTAAAAGAGAAAAATTTTAATTAATTTTTTCAAGTTTTAGGAGGTCGATTCTTTTACTTTGTAGCGAAACTGAAAAACAAATCTGTAAAAACAAAAAGTGCAATTCAGCACAAAAATAAAAAAGGCAGTTGTGTAACACTTTTCAATTATTTATTCCATGAATTATAATTAATTTTACTGTTTCCCCAGTTTTCTACAATCACATCCCCTTAAGGGAATTTAATGGAAAAACCACTAAGAAAATAAGTAATGTTAACCCTCGTCCCTCCTATAGCATGGTTCTTCAAATTCCACTTCTTCCAACACGTTATAACGAAACCGTGTTAGATGGAACCTAAAAGTTGTACAGATCAGGGGGGTAATGTGTTCCAATGTTATTTCAACCACAAAATTGTATTCAAATAATTCATACCATAAAAAAGATGTTTAAGTTTGTTGGATGGCTGTATCGTAATTTTGCGTGAGACGGTTAACTGTAATTTGTTTGTTTAAATGTCTTCTCCTCCAAAAGTATTCAAAATTGGTTTTTTAATTTGAATCAAAACGATGGGTTCTTAAGAACACAAACTTCAAGTTTATTATTCTTAGTGTTTTTTTTTTGATTAAAAATAACTTTCACAAAGAGTGAGTTTGCTGTTGTTCTTACAAATGTGAGGAGAACAAAAAAAGCAAACTTTTGAGTGGAGACAAGTACAAATTTACAGTTCCAATATGCACAGCAATGCCATATTAAGATGAAAAATGGATGGGGAAAGTTAAGGAGGAAAAAAAAGGAAGTGTTGATGGATACCAGGGAGGCCAAGGCTCTTGACGGGCTGTAGCGCCATGGAGTAAGTAAGTAAGTAAGTTGATGGATACCACATTTGAACTTCTGAAGGTATAAGAGCGAGGAAACATATGGGTTGGAGGGGTATTCCACAAATTTAAGAGCTGTGTTAATAAAATAACGGTTTCGGTGTTTTTAAAAAGCGTACAACAGCGTGCAATGGTAAAAAAACAACTTAAGTTGTTTTAAATAGGCTAAAATATATTTTTACCTATCACGCATGAAGTAAGAAGAAGAAGAGATTTACTGTAGCCTGCAAAAGGACTTTTCCTTTCAGTTTTGAAATGGACTTGACGCTTTTAAAAATCATAAAGGGATAATTTTTCACCACCCTTAAACAACTTTTATTTTGCTTTTTTATAAAAAATCATTTCCAGTTCAAATAAAGTGCATCTAAAATCGACCTTTATAATATTGGAACAATGGATTTCACCTTTACAAAGCAAAAACATCGACCTCCTTCCTTCTTAAAAAATCGACTTTAATTTTAACTCACCTGCAATATTCAGAAAATGTTAGAACGTAACATTTATCCTCAATGCAAGCGACTGAATTATGATCACGATGTCTTGATGCAAAAACTTCATCTTGACAATCGTTTGGTTGTCGTCCTTGTTCTGTATGTTCTGGCCTATAATACCACAGCAGTGACATCATCATTTCACCTAAAATTTAGTTGAAAAACAAACAAAAAAAAAACAATTAAAAACTTTCCTTCTTTTTTTTTTGCACAGACAACTAAAATGAATTTTACAACATACCATCTTCTGGATTTTCCCATAAATGTGCAACTTTAGCAACATACGGTAATTCTTTATTTTTACTTCCTGCTCTTAATAAAACACAATCTCTGGCTCGTATTGTATCACCTTCAATATGTTTCATACATGGATAACAAGTTCTTACAACTAAAGGATCATCACTCTGTTGTGTGTCCAAATTAATGTAAAAAAAAATGACATTCAAAAATGAACAAATCATTAATTAAATTCATTACAAAAAAATAAACTAAAAGAAGAAAAATGTGTTGAAAAAAAAAAAGGATACTAACATTTAGGAATACTTTTCCTTGGAATGGTTCACCTTCCCATGACCAACCATTATTCCATCTTGGTATAGCATTTAATTTACGTGGTAATGGTATATCTTCATCAACATCATCATTAACATGACTACTGATACGTTTACGTTTTCTACTAGTTGTAAAACGTCTTCCTGTCCTTGAACGTTGACGTTTTGGATGGATAATTAAAGGTTGAACATGAGGCATTAAATCATCTGTTAAACATGATGAGGCAACAAGTGGTGGTGAATTATAATATGTGGAATATGGTGATATTGTTGTTGTTGTTGCTAATGATGATGGTGCTGCTGCTGATTGGTCTGCTGTTGGTAATGGTGAAGGTGGTAGTGATGTCGTTAATGGCATGTTTAAAGTTGCTGCTGCTGCTGTTGTTGTTGTTGTTGTTGATGATGGAATCTTTTCAATATTGGAAATTGAACTTTCAATACAAGTAGCAACATTTTCAGGTAATTTATTATTATGGTTTGCCTCTAGTATATTATTATTATTAATTGTCCTATCAACTATCAATGTATCCTGCACTGAATCATCTGAATGATGATTATGATGATGATGGCAATCAACAATTGTGTCTGTAGCAGTAGTTAATAATGGAGGCGGATGAGGTGGAGGAGTAATTGTTATTGTTGCTGCTGTTGATAATTTTGTTGAAAATTTGTGCGTTAATTTTGTATTTTTCTTTGTTTCTGATACCTGAGATGATGAACCATAAACAGGAAAAGAATAGTTATCTTTTGATTTTGATTTTCCAATAAAATTTTGATTTTTCACTGAGGTAGATAATGAATAATTTTGTTCTTTATTAGCATTATTAGCTTCTTTAATTGGATTTTTAGTTTCAGATTTTGAACGTGTTTCATTTGATTTTGACTTTTTTGTTTTACGACCAGTTCCTGCTGAACGGACATCAGGTTCAGAAAAATATCCTTGGGCTGTACATTCATTCATCAATGTTACTGACAATATAGATTTCTTCTTGGATTTTTTCTGTATTTGTTGATGTTCATGTTCAACATGTGCAATAATCATGGCAGATGATGATGATGATGATATAGGAAGAACAGAAATTCCTTTAGGATTATTTTTGTCTATATCTATTGGTTCCATTTGTTTAGCATCAGTAACAACAGATAATTTCAAACTATTCACAATGTCATTCTGTTTTTGACGTTCTTTTTCCATTAGTATAAGTTTCCGTTTTCTATTCAACAAACGATTCTTTTGTTGTTCTGTTAACATTAATTTTCGTTTTTTAACACCACTCTTTGATGAAACTTTACGAAAATGTTCTTTCTTTTCTGATTTTCTACTTATGCAAAGGTAAGGTTTACGTTCTGTTTGTTTTATTAAGCTTTTGTAACCATTTGGTGGTGATTTTTTACAGTGTGATTTATTCATTTCTAATATTTTCATACGTTTTACAACAGCACCAGTTTGATTACGAGATTCATTGGAATCACAAAATAAATCATCATCAATTCTAATAGGTGATTTTCTTTGTTCCGGTAATTCTGTTCTATCATCAGGAACTTCAACAATTTCTGGTTCTTGTTTGATTTTTTTCTCATCATCTAAAATCAAAACAACATCTTCATCTTCAGTTTTGATTTCCTCTTTTTTCACTTTAACTAGGTCAGGTTTTAAAATTGATGATGATGATGATGGTGGTGAGGATGATGATGAAATTGAGTTTAGTTCTTTCTGTAACACATTCAATGACAAATCTACGGATGTAGAATTTTGATGATGCTGATGACTAGTAGGAGGTACATGATGATGAGTATGATGATGACTAAAAATCGGTTGTTGTTGTAGTTGCTGTTGTTGTTGTTGTTGTTGTTGTTGCTGCTGCTGTTGCTGTTGCTGTTGCTGCTGCTGTTGTTGTGACGAAAGATTATTATTCTGTAGCGATTGGTGATGATGTTGATGATGCAGTGTTGTTGTCATATTCACTGGTGATGCCGCTACAATTGCTGTTCCTGTAGCCTGAGTTCCATACATCATTTCTCTTGCCATTGTTTTTCCAATTCTAGCCTTTCGGCCAATCATTGGAGGTAGATTTGAACCACTCGTCATTGTTATGACTGCTGCTGCTGATGCAACATCAGTTGTTACTGATGACATTGGATGAGGAGATTGATGATGATGTGAGGCACTATTTACAGGAATTGTAGCTGAAATTACTGGTGTTGTAGCTGCGTTATCTGTTTGATCGGGAACAACTGTTGGTAGACCAGTTGATCCTCGTGCTGGACTAACTGTAATATCAGGTTCAATTAGTTTATCATTAATAGTATATGTTGGTGGTGGTGGTGTCGGTGGTATAACCACTTCCTCCTCATATTGATTACTTTTTCTTTCATCTTTTCGATCTATTGATACTGATGAAATATTATCACCATTATTGAGATCTGATTTTTGTGTAGATTGTGATTTAGGTGATGTTTCAATTATTTCCATTTTACATTTATGCATATGATGATGATGTAAATGCGATGATGATTTATTTAAAATTGTTCCACCATTTGTTGAAACAATATTTGATGATTCAATTTTTTGTCCTTGCATTAAATGATGATTATGATTTGATGATGAATTTTTATTTGAAATTGAATGTTGATTATTATTATTATTAACTACTGGGCCCTTATTGGTTTTCATCGTTTGACTATTCATACTAATATTGTTATTATTGTTGCTGTTATTGTTGTTGCTACTATTTACTTGTGATTGACTAATTTGTGTGCTGTTGTTACTATTGTTGGCATTTATGGAACTAATATTATTACTACTATTATTATTGTTGTTGATGTTGTTGTTGTTGTTGTTTGCAGTCATATTGCAATTATTAACTGCTGCACTATTATTATTAATTGTTCCTGCAATATTGTTGTTGTTATTATTGCTAGAACTGTTGCTACCAATAAGAGGCCCAGTAAGGACGTTTTTTGGACACGTCTGCATTGGACATGGGCAAGGAGCTGGATAATCTGTGAAATATAAAAAAACAATTTTTTAATTTAATAAATAAGAAAAAAAAACTCATTTTTCTTTTCAAATTTAAAATGTTAGTAAAAAGAAATTATGAAATTAAGAAAAAAAAACAAAACCAAAACAATAAAGTAAAAGGAAAAACATAAAAATTACAAAATTAAAATATCACAAAAGAATTTCAAAGAATCTACTATAGAAATTGAAATTGTCATGTCATTAATAACTTATCCAATTTTTGATTTTTCTGTCTGAATTTTGAAACATAAAAAGGACACATAATTTTCGTCTTTCTTTTTTTCTTTTCTTCTTTTGAGTTGTTAGTAATGGAAAAAATTCGATTACCATACTTTTCCTTACCCATGTAAGGCGGTTGTATGCCACGTGAATAGCATTGCCCTCCGCCAGGACTATATCCTGGATAGAAACCAGGTGGACCAGGATAATGTTCTATATGTTGTGGTGCCGTTGGTCCAGTCGGTACTAATTGTGAACCTGTGGGTGGTGGTGGTATCGCACTTGATGGACTCTGTGGTTCGTATAAATCAGCTGGACCTGGTGGCGGTCCAGGTTGATAATATGATGGATATCTTCTGTAAGCAGCTGCTGGAGCTGTTTGATATACTTTTGCTGGAAAATATGGTTGATAGGGTGGTGAATAACACATGGCATCACCTGGATAGGGCGTATAATAGCTTGGTGGATATGCAGGAGGATAATGCATTTGATGCATTGACCTCGTATATGCTGATGCCGATGTCGGTTGATGTTGCTGATGTTGTGACGATAGAACTGATAATTGTTGTTGCTGTTGTTGTTGTTGACTTTGTGCTGCTGCTGCAGCGGCTGCAGCCGCTGTTTGTGATAATGTTGGTGGATGTGGCGGTTGTTGTGATGAATAACGGAATGTAGTTAAATCACCGCCAGTTATTAATACTTCACTATCAGAACTATCAGCTGCTGATTGTGTTGATTGTTGCTGAAGTTGTTCTGGATCAGAACTAAGTGGAGATGGTATTTGTTTTGTTGATGGTAAAATATGTGGTGAAATTAATGGACCAGCAGGTTGATAATAGCCTATAAATAAAAAAGAAAAAAAAAGAAAAAGGTTGAAAAACAATTTTAAAAAATATTCATAATATTTAATATACATATTTAAAAATTGAGATAAAAATTTCAAAATATGTAAATGAAAAAAACAAAAATGGTAATTACGCAAAAACTAATTAAAAAAAATATTTTATATATTAATTTTAAGACTTCCCAATAAAAATATATTAATAATATAACTACATATGTACGTCGTAACTAATAACAATGAGAACCACGTTGTTACTGAGCTTAATCTAGTTTTTAGTTTTTACTTTAATTTTTCTAAAAGTTCTCTTGTGTGGTGCTGGTATACATATGTATGTATGAGACAGCTGTTTTTAGTTGAACGAATATATAAATCGGATGACATTATAGACTTATAGAGATGTAGGAGTTGGGTGGTTCTCGATTTCGATACATAAAAAAAAAACATTTCAGAGAACAGAAAGAAAAAAGTGAACAATTTTCTATATATACATTATACATACGTGATACGATACGAGTACCTAGAGTAGTTACTACATATTTTCTTTGGTTTGATGGTGTTTAGATTTTCCTATTAGAAAACTTAGAGTATGAGAAAAAGGGGAGTTCGTTTTTGTTGTTATTCAATTGAAATGAGTCTATTCTACAAAATCTACTATACATGCTTCTGAATTCTGATGGTAGTCTATGGATGGAATGGAACAACTATTTATATGTGGATTGTGGAGTATTCAGTATACGACTACAAAATGAGTATAATATTATTTTACTTGAATCATTCTCATTGTATCTTTTTCTCGTATCTCTTCTCTCGTATCATTTTAATGAATCGACATTCGATTCGACATAGATACAAAAATTCTAGTTGATTCTATGTGGGTTTTGAATGTGAAATTTTTATTCATTCTTTATATTTTGTCTTTTGTATTTTTTCTTTTTTTTAGCATGACTACGAGTTAAGTTGAAATTTTAAGCTCTTATAGTAAAATATTTTATACTCATAAGTCGTAGCTCTATTTGTATTTTCACATTCACATGTACGTATAATCGTCGTTTTCCCAGCCATGAATTTTAGGATTGATGAGGTTTTATTCAATGTTTTCATCAAGGAACTTATGAAAAATGGAATTGATGGAAATATCATGCAAATAGTCAGCGTTTTAAATATTCTGAGCGAAAATAATGGATAAAATAGATAATTATGAGTAATTTATAAAAATATATGTTTGAACTTGTTCCTATAATTGATTTTTGTGATGAAATTTAAGTCTGTTTTCATATGTACCGCTTTTTTTTTTCCAAACTGTATTTTGCATTTGAAAAAAGAGTTCGAAATATCACTACTTTTTGTACATTTTTGTAAATGATTAACAATGAAAAAGAAAATCATCAATGTTCTCATGCATTCTTGTCCTTGATGAAAGCATTGGTGGTGCTTTCATCAGCGATAATCAACGCTAACGCCTAATTTCATTGCAATCATCGATATTTTCATCGAAAAAGTAGCTATGGTAAGTTAAGCCGGAAACACAATGTGTAGCTGTAGTATGTTGTACATGTAGTATTACAAGCTGTCAAAAGTACAACACCTTAGTTGTCATATGCGCCATTACAATGTGTAGTGTGTAGCTGTAGCTGAAATTTTTCTACTTTATATATACTATGCTACAAACTACAGCTACACATTGAGTTTCCGTCTTTATAGTTTATAGTCATCCATTAAAACATCGATGATCTCACTCGGTACTGAGTGGCTGGCTACTGGGTATGTAAAAAAAGTAGAAGCAGAAAAAAAAAGTGAAGATTTACGTGTGCTACCAACCGAACGACATATGTGTTCAGCTCATGTCATTACATTATAATAACACAAACCAAAAACAACATAGAGCGAAAATTTTTATAAAATAAAAAATTCACAAAATTGGATGAGTGGAGCTTTTGACTTGGGCATTTTCATTTTTCACATACTTACTTATTGTCATTAGCTAGATATACATACATACATATGTACATATACGGTGTTAAATTGTTTATATTTTAACATAATGAATTGAAAAGAATAGAAAAATGATGACGATGATAATAGTGGGTAGTTGTGAAGTGGTGGTGGTAGTATGATACAATACATTAAAATGGGAGGCTTTTATAAAAGCTGCTATGTGAGAGACTGATATATCACATATCAACAGTAGTTTTATATTATACTTATGTACATTTATTTAATTTATTATTAAATTTTTGCGATAATGTAATGTATGTATTTTGTTATTGTTTTATAATCGTAATTCGTAGAATGAAAAATTGAATGGATTTAAACAACTTTTTAGAAATGAGAAAATGATTTATAAATTGAATTTTTTTTTGTTTGTTTGTGAAAAAAATTCAAATTCAATTTTAAAATGTGAAAAAAAAAAATCTAGAAAAATAAAATACACTTTTCAGGAAGAACAATATAAAAACGATAGGCGGATTATAAATGAATAAATTTAATGAAATTTGAAAATGAAAAAAAAAAAACATGAAAAAAATTACCAAATTCAATTTGAATTTTACAACAATTTTGAAATTTATTACTCACAAAAGCAAAAAAAAAAAAACGTCTATTTGAATTTTTCTAAGGCAAGCTATTAATTTTTTTTTCATATAATCAACAACGACAAAACAACAATTTTCCCTATGAAAAATTTCCATAAAAGTTGTATTTTCAATTTTTCTCACTTTTTAACAATTTATTTCTCTTTCATTCTTAGTACATAATATATCTTTCTTCTTCTTCTTCTTCTTCCTCTTCTTCAGATTTATCTACAATATCACGTACTTTAACGCGGGAAACTTATTTAAAATTTAACTTTGTTTTTTTTTCTTTCTTTCTTTCTTCTTTTTGCGTTTTTGATTTTATTCAATAAAAGAAAAATTCAAAGTTTATAAAATGTTTCCAATACCTATTTCTCAGAAAAGTTTATTAGTAAAATGCAAAATAAGAAGAACAAAAGAAAAAATCAAAAGAAAACAAAAAGAAGAAGAAAAAATAAATGTAAAAGTAATCAGTTTTTTTTCACCACAGATAGGAAGGAATAAATTCTATGAGAAATTTATGAAAAGAGATTATTCTTATTCTCAAGAATGATTAATCATGTTTTTTTTTTGTTTTCAAATTTTTTCAAAATTCTTTCATCACGATTTTTCGATGATATTTCGGCTTTTTCAATTCAGATTTTTTTTTTTTAATTTCAATTAAAAGTTAGGTTTAATAATGTAATGAGATTGTAATCTACTTTTTTTTTTAAAAAAAAATTTCTTTTGGTCAGTGACTTTTTAAAAATCTTTCTTACATTCTATTTTTTTTAAAAGTCTGTTGTGTCAAAAATACTTCTGACATCATTCAATGGATTCTACACAGGGAAAGTTCTACTGTTTAACACATCCACATGTAACATTTTTTTCTTTGTTTTCCACTTTGATTTCACTTTACAATTTAAATTTCACTACAGTGAGTTGTGAATGTGAACTGTCCTTTTATAGTTTATTTTTATTTATTTCTTACAGTTTTTAGCACAGCGATTTCACATACTAATTTATGGAAGGTCATCAATATTTTCTCAGTCCACATATTGGAAGCTACGTTTAAGATCAAAATAAGCATTTATTGATTCCAATGACTGAAAATAGACTAGGACTACTGCCACCGTCGCAAACGAGTTTATAACCGGTTTTAACAACTCCTGAAAATACACCTGATGGTGGTACGACCAAGTTGTAACGAGCGTGAGTGTATTACAACCGTATGCTAAAATTATTTTTGACTATTCTTATTATACCAAGTAGGAAAAAAATTGTTACAACTAGCTCATTCGTACCAATGTATTTTGGCTCAATGATGTTTAAATTATGAAGAAAATGATGCCAATGAGAATATAACTTTTGGCTGGAGACCTGATTACCAAAGAATTTGTCAGAATTTTTATTGAAATGATTCCACATAAAATATATGTGTCGTTTAAATTGAATGGAACTCTTGGTTAAAAGTAATTCATGTGATGATGATCAAAAACGTTTACGGGTTTAATTCCGAAAATGGACATTTTTGTTGCTACAATCATTTGAAAATTAGATTTTTGTAATGAAACGAAACCGTTAATTCAAATGTGTGAATTTAATTATAGGACCCCAGCTCTCATTTATTTTTTCGAAAGAAATTTTTTTAATATATGTAACTTCAAATATAAAGAACTAAATACAGTACAATTCGATATCAAAAATGGGGTCTGGAGATCAGAAGATCTTGTGTACCCGAGTCGAAATTTACCTGCTTAAAAGTGGTTTAAATTTCCATTTTCTCAAAATTTAGCAGTAAAGTAGTATAAAATAGCACTAAAAGGGCTTAAAATATGAGATATTTTTAGCGCTACGTCTAGTGATACTCTTGTACTATTTTACTGCTAGATTTTGGAGAAAATGTAAATTTGAACAATTTTTGATCATAGTAAAGTATCAAGTACATTCGACTGGATGATATAGGAGCCAGGAACTTCAAAGTTGATGGTAAATTTCGACTAGGAATGCACATAAAAATAAAAAATGGCCTAAGATCTCCATAGTCTCCAAATACAATTTTTTGGTAACTGGAATACAAAATTTCCTGTCGTGTAAATTTACCATTGGGGAATTTCTATGAAATTTTCTTACTTTTTTCAAGCGAATTTTTTAAAATTCTTCAACTCTCTTATCAATTAATTAATTATAATCGATATTTTATTATTTCAAATACTTTTTTTTTTCTTCAAAGAAGATTACTCATTCAATTCAACAAGAAAAATTAAAGTTGTGTAAAAAGCAATAAATAAAATAATAAAAAAAATAATGCTCAAGAAAAAAACAAAAAACAAAATGAAAATTATTTAACAAATACATTATTCGATTATTATTATGTTTTAAGTTCTACTAAAATGCTCATAATCATAAATTATTATTATTATTATTTTTGCTTGTGTATATAGCTCTCTTTTACTTAATCTTTTCAAAACAAATTTTTTATTTCATTTCCAGAATATTTAAAAAAAAAATTCCATGTAACAAATTGAAAGAAAAAACAATTTATAAAAAAAAAACATACAAAAAAAATATTATTGTTTGTTTTTTTTTTTTTTTTGCTTAAGCTTCTCATATGGTCATTGTTCGATTATGGTAATTTTTGTATGTTTGTTTGTTTGATTATTGTTGTGTTTTTATTTATATGAAAACGATGATAAAATAATACAATATGTATGTAAATATATTAAAAATATGTATATACTTTATACATGCATATACAGTGACTCACAGTGAAAATCGGACAAAGATTTCCAATACATTTCTATTTGTGTAATAGACTGAAAGAATGCTTTTAATTTTTTTTTTCGGTATAATGAAATCTTGGTTGACGTGGCGGTTTTTGGGTTACTTACTAAAACCAAAATAGCATTAACCGCGCCGTTTTGATATCACACACCACGCAGCACTCGAATCAGAGGGTTGTAAGCCCTTCTGTCATACATGCACCTACAGTTTAGAGAACGATTTATTTGTATGACAGGGTTAGTTTGATATTTTGTAGTTGGTTTTGTAGGCATACTTATGGTCTCTAAGCAGAGCCACCAAACTACGTCAGTATCGAGCACTTATACCCAACTCAAAGTGAATTAGTACTCATTCAAAGCTGAGTGAACTTAGGCGAACTTGATCACGAGACCTTTAGCATCAGAAGCCAACACTCTACCGCTTCGTCCACTCCCTCCCCCTTCCCCCACAAGTCGACTGATTGTCGGCAAAAAGATGGCTCAATATTCTACCTCACATTTCTTATATAGCGTGTTTAGAAACTTCGTTTTGTTTTCTGACATCATAGGTGCTCAATAACGTTATGATCTGGTGATTGTGCTGGTGTTTCAATCACTTTTGGGCAGTTGTATAAGAGCCAATTTCTTACAATGTCAGCTATATATGTTTTGGATCGTTGTCCTGATAAGGGGCAAAATTGTGAATTATATTAATTTTTTTTGCACTTTTTTTGATATTCTGTTTAATAATTTCCCAAGAACATGTTCTTATTCATATGTCCTTCTATATAATGGAGAATTCCTACTCCAGATGCTGACATACACCCCCTGAGATATACATATCTACCGAGAACCAAACCAAAATAGAAATGTATTGAAAATCTTTGTCCGCATTTGATTGTGAGCCACTGTATGTACATATATTTTTCATAGATGTACATATGTCATTTTCATATCTGTTTATACATATTTGTATTAATCAAATAGAAATACGACAAATAAACAAACAAATGAAGCATATAAAAAACCAATTTTTAAATACATATTTGAAAAAATAAAATAATACAAAAATTGTAACTATCAGACTTCAGACATCATAATCGTCATCATTGTCATCATTTTCATGTAATAAATTTGATTGTCTATACTATATTGGTCTTTTATCGGTTTTATATAAGGAATGAAAAAAAAAATAAAATAAAAGTCAACTGATTTTTGTAAAAGGGAAAGTCATTTTTCTTTTTTTCTTTTCTGAGTTAATAATAATAATTGGTGGGATTAAAATAATATGTATAAATAAAAGTTTTATATAGACAAGAAAAATAAACAGAAAAAAAGATACAAAAAAAAAGATACAGAAACAAGAAAAAAGATACATATTTTTTGTTTCTTCTTTTGACTAAATAAAGTGGTTGGTTAATAATTACTTATAATAAGGATGACGATGATGCTGATGATGATGATGATGTTGACAATATGAGAGTATGTGATATGAAACAAGATAAATGTATCTTTTGTATTTAAAAGAAAAAAACAAATCTAGCAGAGCTAATGTGTTTTTAAAAAAAGGAAAATAAAAGAATAAAATTTTTAAAAAAAGTCATCGAATTAAAGAAAAAAAAAAAAGTAATCAACTTTTATATGTATACAACACATGAAATTACTTGTTTATTTTATTTTCTTTCAATGATTTTTTTTTTTATTTGTGATTAAAAAATTCAAGATACTTGAAGTAAAAAAAAAAAGAATCTTTATTTTTTCTATATATCATACTTATATACTTTATGATCATCATGTATAATTACATCGCGTGTAAAAATACATTTATCGTTAATAACTTTCTATAGTATTTAATTTTCTTATAAAAAATAGAGAGAAAAAAAAATAGGTACATCATGAATATCTTTTTTTTTGTTTTGTTTTGTTTTGTTTAAATATTCTTGAATAATTTTCTTTTTTTTATAGTTAATTTGCGTTAAATTAATAAATTTTATTTTGCATTGATGAAAAATTTTTATTGCTTGTGATGTAGATAATGTAGAAAAAAAAAAGATAAAGTCACCAAGTACATATTATTGAGGGGATTTGTGAAAGGATTACATAAATGTATCTGAGATTAATAAGTAAAAGTTACAAATTGTGAGATTAAAAAAAAAAAAAACAAGAAAAAGAAAAGAAAAGTCAGAAAAAGAGAGATAATTCAAGTTTTTTTTATGTAATTATTATCATCAGACGTGATATAATAAAAAAAAAAATAGTAATACACAAATGACATATATTATAACATGTGTGTGATTTGAAAAGAGATAAACAACTGCAAAGGAAGTACCATCATGTACAAGATACGTTATTTATTTTGGATAATCCTTTGGAATCTTTGGAAGAGAGTGAAAAAAAAATTGAATTAAAGATTTTTATATGAAATGAAAAAGATTTATTTTGCGGAATTAATTAGCTATTTATGATGTGGAAGAGATTTTAGGAGTTAGATCGCTACTTAAGTTGATTTCTCCTCCAATGCTACCACCACGAATTCTACTACTGTAACCAAGAAAAGTACTATCTACTATCATTTTTTTTTTAAATAAAGAAAATACCAGGAAAAAAAAAAAGATGTCTGGGAATTTGAAAATAATTTATCAAAATATCAAGAAGAAGGGTATGTATGTTTTGGTTTCACTCCTTTAGCGCTTCTACATACTTCTACATGCATCACTAACAATGCCCCTTCCCAACCAGGAGAGTAGAGTTCGATATACCTTTTTTTTTGCTCTACGAGCTGTAGCATCATTCAAGAAGAAAACTTCCCCCAGTTGCCTCCTGGGTTGCTAGTAGTTTTTTTTTTTGAATAATCAATTTGCCCCAAAATCTGCATTCCACGGAAGTATGAAACTTTGTTTCAATTTTTGTTTGTTCTACTTGTTCGTGTTGAATTCAAAATTCAATCATAGAAAACTCAAAAAAAAAAAAAAAAAAACAAGTCGAAAAAATGAATTTCATACAAACTTTCATCCTTGAATTCTTTCGCATCTACTATATTTGCAAAGTATACTCATTATTCAAAACAAAAATCTGTCATCAACACTAAATATGTACCGAAAAAACTTATTCCAAAATTCATGAATTTTAACATTTTTACCCAAAAACAATTATAATTTTTTATGCAACATAAAATTTTATTACATATTCAACAAAAGACAATGAGAATCTCATATGTCATACATTCTATGAAACAATAGGTCCTTTTTTTAAAAAAAAAATCTAATCGTCCTTTTGAATGGATAATACACAAGTTCATAAAGTTCATTATGTACCTCATACATAATATTATGAACGTATGTGTACTTGTTATTTAATAATTTAACTTTTCCTCTTATTTCATGAATTTTAAAACTAATCCACCATAATGCATAAAATCTACACTTAACTGTCAAATCTCATAATGCAGATTTTTACATTTTTCGTTAGAGCGAAAATTTAAAAAAAAAAAAACTTGAACTTGTTCTAGGAAAAAAAACAAGCCCATGATATGACAATAAAAGTTATCCTTGTGCAAAATTTAAAAAAGAAAAAGAAAAAAGCGTTCTTATGAAGTCTGACAGTTATAACGATAAGTGAAAATTTATTTCTCATTTTGATGAATCCTTTTTTCATCACATAATAATCATGTTCTTTCTTTTTTTTTTTGTTAATCTGAAATTATATGTGTATTTTGTACATGTTTAACAAAGGATTTAGGAACTTTCGGAACAATACAGAACGCAAAAAAATATATATATATTTTTGTAGATTATAAATGGATGTTTTCTATAGCTTTAATTTGTGTTATCTTTTATGTCAAAAATTTTACATACTTATTCATTGAGATTATAAATGCAAAATATGTGCATTGAGTTAGTTACCTACTACAACAGCTGAAAGAATCATTTAAAAACCAAAAAAAAAAAATACTGATCAACAAAATGAAACTAACAACAAACATAAATTCAATGTGAGCAACATCAGACAAATATGTACATGAAATGGAGTTATTTTAAACTTAGTTATATGGCACATAGTTATTTCATGTTTTTTCTGAAGTTTCTTATTTATAAAAATAAAAAAAAAAACATAAATAAATAAAAATTTATGCACAGCTTCTGGATTTTCTTACAAGTTTAACAACTAGAAATTTTATATGGTTAGAATTTCACTTAATGTACAACAACTAAGTAGTACAGGTATTTTCTAAAATGCAAGTTGCATCGCAAATGAAATTGAATTTTGCATATTTGCAGTTTATGAAAAAAAAAAAATAATTTCTGGTAAGTTTTTGAAATTGTTGTTTGTAAAGCAAGTCGTTAAATTACTGCTTACTCTAATGTGTTGTCTTTTGAAGCAGACAAACAGACTTCCTTGTAAAGGATATAGTGAGTATTATCTGACAAGAAAACTGATAAATAGGACCACCGCTAATATGGTATTCTTTTCCAATGGAAAAAAAACATCCTAAGTGACAGAAATGAATACCTTTGCTCTGATTTTGTAATTCTTGATGCTAGTTTCTCTCAAACTCCATTAGATAATATTTTTTTGTGACAAAACAACAAGCAATTTGACAATCATATAACAATTTATACTGACAAATTGACATTTCACGGTTTTGTACAATTGAATCATAAAACGTTATTTTGATTGCATGTTTAACATCGTTCAAAAAAAGTGATGATGCATAATTGAAAACAGCCTAACTCTTTTGCTGACTAAGTTCGTTGTTAGTAAATACTTTCATTGATATTTTAAAGATATCGAAGATATATGTATGAACATTAGGAAATACCCACAGAGAAGACGCGTGTATTTTCGATTTATTCAATCTTTAAAGTTTTGTTTCTTGTATAAAGTAAAAAGAATTTTTTTTTTCTGTTCTGTGTCTTTACATAATTTTAAAAGTTCTAGTTTTATAAATATGTAATGCACTTTGTACGTATACAAACAACAAAATTGATACTGAATCAAAAACTAGAAGAGAGAAAAAAAAAAAAGAAAGGTCTTTTCTTACATCCTCAAAGATAAAAATGTATAAGAAGAAGAAGTACTTGAATATCAGATGAAAAAAAGAATTATAAAGTATTTTCGTTATGTATAGGTAAAAAGATACTTACTCTATAAAAGAAAAATCTTTTTGAATGAACAAAATTGAGTAAAAGGAAAATTGTTAGAACTAGATATTATAGAGATTGGAAGAAGAAGAAAAAATGAACTATGAATGATGAAACGATTTGAAGAAATCGGTGAGGTGAGGAGTCATATGTTAATATCCTTGTATATCAGTTATATTAAACAGATATTTACATACAACATTTTTCTAGCTACTTTTTATTTCTAAAAATGACAAAGTCACCTTAAATTCAAAACACTTTTTTATTCCGTTTGTTATACACATCCGGTTCAATGGCCAATTATGCGTTCACAATGTTCAACAGAAAATACTTATTGCTCACGATCTGTCAACGTTTTTTTTTTTTTTTTTTTTTAACTTTTTTTCCTCTTCAAAGTGATTTCAATTTTTTTTTTTCATTTTCAATTTAAAAAAAAAAATGTTCTTTTC
Organism: Bombylius major; assembly: GCA_932526495.1. Lineage (NCBI taxonomy): Eukaryota > Metazoa > Arthropoda > Insecta > Diptera > Bombyliidae > Bombylius > Bombylius major. The sequence goes on from OW052043.1 coordinate 10,492,459, forward strand.
TTTTGTTTTTTATTTATTTTCTACTATTTTTTCTTTTACACTTTTTTTGTTTGCTTTTTAGCATTATTTATTTTGTTTTTTCTTTTAAATCAAAAAGTGATTTTCTTTGCGTTTCCTGTGCACAATATTTTCTAAATAAAATGAAATGTGTGATTGTTTGGTCTTTGGAGTGTAGTCACATTATGGAGTGTAATAAAGGGTGTTACATTGAGAATAATTGTGCTTTTTCATGACTAATTTTTTTTTTTTTTCAAAATTCAGAACTTTTATGAGTAGTGGTGCTCAAATGGATAGAAAGCATGCAGTTCTTTATAATTTTTATACGTTTGTAAAGTTTTACGTGGATTTTGAACAAGTCTTTGGTTAGGAAGAAATTGCATAATCCGACTGATGTTTGGTAAAGCTTGAATGAAGTTAGCTTGAAAACAATAAATTAAAAGAATTGATATACAGATTATTAAAATAAAACGTTTTTGGTTAAATGAATTCTGAACTCAACACAGCCAAAAGTGTGAAGTCTTTAATGTTAGGCCATTGACAAGCATTCAAATTTTTCGTGGATTAATGATTCTTTAAAAAGTATTTAAGGGATCAGTGGTCGAAGTGGTAGAATACTGGGTTCTGATGTTGAATGTTTAGAATTCGAAATTCGAATCCGCCCAAGTCGTCAAGCAAGCTTACATAACCAACCACAAAATATCAGTACCAAGCCCTGTGTCATACTAATAAACTCGTTCTTTACCAACGAATTTAGTCGTTGGTTCGCATTCTATGATATAGCTTGTCCCAAAAGAGTTGAAGTTTCGTATTGTACTACGTTGGCATGCGCAAAAGAAAAGATACTTACACACATGCATTTTTGTTGTTGTGAATTCTAACAAACAGGTTTCTTCTTTCGTATATGTATACACAAGAAGATCACTACGCCATGTAAAACATGCGCAATGAACCTTCAACTGAAATAATTTTAAACTTTAGTTGCATGTAATTTGAATATATCATGACTGGATTTGAATTGTAGTGCCATCGGGAACAAAACGAAAGATTAAGGATCTAAATCCAACTAAAGTATCATAAAAGAACTTTTAAATAATTTTCCAAATGCTTTTTCTTTTGTTTCGTTTTGTTTTATGAAAGTACACCCTGTTTATAAGTGAATATTATATTCCAGATAAAAAGCACATTATTGCTTTTTAAATAATTGTTTTTTTTTTTTTTAATATTAAATATTTTATTTTGCTTGTGACAGCATTCAAGTGCAAATATTTTTTGCGAATAAAAAAAATACATTTAAAAAAACATTTATGTTCTTGGGGCAATTTTTTTTGTTTTTTTTTGTTTTAATTCAGGGTTGTTTTTCAGTCGCCACAAATATTTATGTGAATTTTGAATGTTGCCTTTCTAAATTGTAAGAAAACTACAAAAAAATTCATAATTTTCACCAAAAAAATAATAATTACATTTGAAAATTAACAATAAAAGCCAATTAGAATTTAAGAATGAAAAAACTTAAGAAAATAAACATACAATTAAAAGTTTTAATCATCTAAAATACGAAAATTATTTGTAAATTTTGTGATTTAAATGTTTTCTTTTTCTTCTTTCTCATTAATATTTAAATTTTTGTTATTCTGTTAGAATTTTGTTAAAAGGATTTCCAAAAATGAACCATTATAATTTTATTAGAGAAGTAAAAGAATTTTATTAAAAATACTACACACTAAACTTCAAGGAAACTGAATAACAGGAATTCCAAAAATATATAATTATAAAAACGATGAAAATAAAACTTTGATATTAAAGTTTAAAAGTGGTAAAATATTCAAAAATCCAATCAAAATAATGTAAAAGTTGATAAAAGCATGTATAAAATAAAGAAAATCAGCTTTGAATGTTAATTAAAGTTCAAAAGTCAAATATTTGAAACTTGAGACACGTAAATTGGGTTTGATTTTTTATTTTACCATCAAAATTAATTTATTTCACAAAAAAAAATCATTACTGCATCCTTAACTTCAATATACCATTAAGGATAAAATTTCCATCCACTTCTTCCAATTCCGAGCACTTTATTTCATAATCTCCGGAATATAAAACTTGTGACTTTATTTTCGAGAGTATTGATTACTAAAAGGATAATATTTTTTAAAACTTATTTTCCTTTAGTACTTTAGTCCTTATTTTTTAACCGACAATTTCTGGCTTCAATTTTACATCAAAATAAACTCAATATCTCTTTTACAATGAAGAAAAAAAAGAAAGGAAAAATTAAGGTACACCCTATTAGATTATGGTTCTATCAAAAACTTTCCTTGGTGTTTTTTTATGCTACACTTGATAAGACGGAAGGTAGAAAAATCCCTGAAGAGTAAGAGAATACTGCAATAAAGTGAAGAAAAAAGTGTAACTACATACGTCAGTCCTGTTCATATTTATTTGTGCAAAGCAATTTTTTTATATAACGTCGTATTTAATTTGGTATATCTTCCATAAAAATTAATACATCGGCTTCAAATTTTTACTGATAATAGCTCATATAGTTCTCCACAAATTCACAGTTCGAAAAATAAAAATCATTCAAAGTTAACGGTAAAAAAAAACAAAAGTAAAATGTTCAAAATTATTTGTGCATAGCATTTTTTGTTCAAAATTATTTATAAAAAAGTGTAAATACAGGATGTTCCGTTTCGTTTGCTTAGAAATTAATACCAGTGATAGGTCTCGTCGAGTCAAGCGAAAAATCGTATCGGAGGGGGAGAGGTGAAATCCCAACAGTTTGGCCGCTAGAGGGCGTTGAAGTTTTTTTTTGCTCTTATTTCACGATGTACCCTATAACTTTTTACAAGGGCACTCAAGGGTCACTTTGTGTTCAGAAAAAATGTAGAAAACCCTTTGCCCTTTGTAGCAATATCTTACTTGTTCCTCTATTCCTAACTTTTAAAAAGTTAGACGCGTTCAAAGTCAAAATTTTGGAAATTTTTTTAAAATTTGTGTGTTTAACCCTGTCTTTCTCAAAAAGGGCCAAATTAACTCTAATTTTTTATTTCAGAAAAAGAAAGCTCAATAGATTCTACATCGATTTGCTATCTTCGTTTTTTCAATAATGCATAATTTTCATAATTTTAGTCATAGTTTTTGCACCCCTCCTGTATGACTGTATGTAATAAGTCCATACGTTCGTCCGTATTTTTCCCAAAAAAAAAAAAAAAAAGGAAAAAAGAAACTTAGACTGATTGTGTTTAAAGTATATGTATTGGGTTTGTCCGTATTTTCCAACAATAAAAGGACGAGTCTACGGAAAGTTTTTACATAGTGTACCTAATTTTTTTGAGTTACAATTTGAAAGAAAACTCGATAATTTCGAGAAAGTCGAAAATACGCACAAACTTATAGACTAACTCGATACTTTCTTTTATACGAAGGATAAATGTGGATTTTATTTTTGCAAAAAATTAATTGTTTTTCTTTTGAATTAACTTTGATTAGAGATATTTCTATAACATCTCATACATAATGTTCTTATTGGCAAAAAATATCGTTAAACACTTTTTTTTCAGGTTTGTATTATTAGTAAATCTCTAACGGTAATTAATATATCACAACGGCAACTTTCGGAAACAACAATAACTTTACTTTGCCGATCACATACTGATGTAGTTTTTTATCGGCTGTCTGAAATGTGTTACCAAGGCCACCCTTGTTTTATTTTAGATAATTAAAAATCTTTCTCCAAATAAAAATTTAAGAAGAAAAAATTTGATACTTGAAACACAACAAAAATAATTAATCAATTTTAGATTTTATTCATTTAATACAATTCTAAAGTAATCAATACATAATATAAAATTCACAAACATTTTCAATTTATCCAAGTAAATTTTGGAGATTAATTTGTCCAGGACGATTTGTGGTTGTTGTTCTGGCTAGACTTGCACCTTCTCGAGGTAAATGAGCATAGCTTCCTCTTGCATTATCATAATTATTGGATTTAGTACCTTGTTTTGGTTTACAATCAGAAGGAATTATCGGTGAAGAAGTTCCAAATGTTACAACGTTCAATAGAGCAATTAAAGTTAACACGAAAATACCAAAGAGTTTCATTTTAAAATTTTCAAACTATTTTTTTTTTTAATTTAAAATTTAAAACTTTCAATGTTAGAACACTTTCAAGAATAATGATACATTTGGCTGTTCGGAAACTGATTTTATACCTTACTGAAAAAAAGTAGGTCCTACATGAAAATTATGATTTTGGTAAAAAATTGTAACAAATAAAACTCGAAAACAATTGTTAGAATATGGAAATTCCCCAATTATATGAAATATCTAAACAAATAATGTTAATATTTCTACACGAGCATTTGTGGAACAATTAGTTATATTTTCCTAAAAAATTGTAATTGTTGCTAAAGTAATTGTTTTTGTTGTTGTATGTTTTTCAAATTTGTGAAAAAAATACAACAAATTATGTTAACATTCTACACGAGCATTTGTAGAACAATTGGTTCTACTATTTCCTTGATTGTTTTTGACAAATGAAGATGTCAATGTACTATTTTCAATTATTTAAATCCAGATATTATTCGGAAATTTCTTATTGTTTAGCTGAAAATCTAATAAGCATTTAATTTTTAAAAATTTGGTGTTTTATTTTATTGTAAATATGGTAAGACGGAAATTTTCTTATATCTGTGAGTCATATATGACTTACATTGAATTTTTTTTACACGCATGAATAAGTGAAGTACAAAAAAATGTTTAGCACGTTTTCCTACAAAATGACATTTCAAAAATTTTGAAAAATTTATATGAAAAATTGAAAATTATTTTTTTCATACATTTCTACTCATTAACAAAAATTCACATATAACTTTTTTTTGAAAAATTTTATATGGGAAAAATGGGACTTATCAACTTTTGGCTTTAATATCTCGAGCTATGTTGCACTTATTTGGGTCAAATAAAAAGCAAAAGACCAGAAAACACTTCAATTTAATCGCAAACTTCTAAAATACTGAAAAAGTAATAAAAAAAATAAGAGGGGGGCGTAGTAGAGGGGAAAAAACGTTAATTTTTCGAAAAATGGATTTTTTCCGTTTAAAGTTTGTTTAGACGAGAACCCTTCGAAGAATATTCTGGCCAAATTTCAACTTCCTACTCTTACGGGAACATACTTTTTTAAAGGGACGAAAAGGTGTACAAAAACGTACTTAACATAAATGATGGGAGGTGTGTTAAAAAGTTACTAGATACATACTACTTTTTTCAAGTTATGAAATGTGAAAAAAAAAAAAAAAAAAAATATCCTTTTGTGTATTATTTTTTCTTTTTCTTCCCGAAAATTTCATTGTTTTCTTTTCAAAAATTTTCTTAAAAAATTATTTTTATGAAACACATTTTTTGTTCAAATCAAAAAATTCGTCGAAATTAAACTTCGTTCTATTTTTATTTTTACATCATTAACGCGCCTTAGCGCCTTATAACTTTCTCTTGGATCTTTTTGGCGTTAAAGAGAGTTTTGTAAAGGATGAAGAGCAGAATACTGTGCAGAAATTTCAATCGGTTCACAGGGTCTTGAGATATTTACCTTTGAAATCAGATTTTTGCGAAAACCATCAAAAATAGAATGAAGTGTTAAATGAACAAATTTTGTATATGTACAATTTTTTTTGTTTTAATTCGAAATTTCAATAAATTTTGGAACTCATAAATTTAAACAAAATTATTACACTTCTCTGTCTATTTTATCTTCCCACGTTTATTTCTTAAAATCTAAAAGAAAACGAAACAAAAAAAAAAAACTTGTTTTTTTTTTTTTTTTTTGCTTTTTAATTACCTGACGTAATTGCAACTGAAATATTCTTTAAAATCATTAAAACAGTTCTAATCATATGTCTTTTACTTATCCTTTTTTCTGGTTTTTGTTGTTGTTTTGCCTTTTTTTTTTCATTTTCTTTTTCATCTATGAAAATGATCTTAAATGATTCACAGCTAATTTTCACGTAATATCCATCTAATTTTACATAACACCGGCGACGTGCGCTTACAAATTATTGTATCTCATTTATTATAAAATGTACATTTTATTCGTTTTAAACACGTTGTTGCAATGAAATTTCTACATAAAGTGTTAGAAAATTTTATATATAAACTATCTTTTTGGTGTTTTTGTTATTTGTATATTTTTTGTTTACGGCAAAATAAAAATAAAAAATCGTACTAATCGTTGCTTTTAAAGAAAATCAAGACAGCTTTTGCATTTTTTTTTTCTTGTTTATTTTGAACTTTTTCTTTTCTTAATAATGTGGATAAAATATATCTTTTTGGTTCATAAAATGTATACAATTCAGTGGCGGAGCCAGTAGTTTTTTTCCGCATGTTCAGATTTTTAAAAGAAATTACAGTTATATTTTGTTTTCATTCAAAATAATTTAAAACACGAGTTTCCACTCCACCTAGGACTTAGGAGGTATCGCTGTCAGAGCGTTAACCGATATAAAGTGTTCGGTTTCCCTAAGGAGAAAATTGTGTAAACAATAGAAAGAAAAATTGAGAAATCCGTTTAAAATTCGAAATTTTTTATTTTTACCTCGAGAAAAACGGTCTATTTATTTCTTACCGTCAAGCTTCAACTGAAGCAAATTTTTTATCACACACATACACCCAATATGAAATATTCTCTAATAAACAAATTGAATCAATTGAAATTTAATTGAAATTGAATTTATTAAATTTAATTTTCTTCAAATACAAAAGTTAACAAATAGAAAGGAAAACAACAACGTTCATTTCAAAATATAAACACAATGCATTATTATTTGAAGGTTAAAAGAGAAAGGAAACGAAAAGTAAAAAAAAATATTTGTTCATAATTTTCTACTAAAAATACATATATAAACAAATACATATATGGTGTACTAGGATTTTCTAATGTTCACTTTAAAATGTGAACATCTTGCATATAAAATTATATGAAGAAAAAAAGATAAACGAAGCGAAGTAACCAAATAATATTCTATTGTAATTTTTGGTGGGTCTATTTTTAAATATGAACCTAATGATTTATGTATGCAAAATTAAAAAAGAGTTTAAATTGTATTGTTTTCATTTATTTACTCTTCTTATTACCAAAAAAAAATTTGGTTTTTGAATTTGGTTAGAAAATTTTATGATCACGTTCATAATAATTTTAGGGTGTTCACTGAACGCCCTGAACCATACCACCCTCCGCCGTTTGTATACATGTACATACATACATATATGGAAGTATATAAAATATATAAACTATTCAAATTTCCTGGTACATAAATCACTTCTTTTTCATTTTTAAAATGAAGGAAGATTAAATAATGTAATGCATTTCATGAGAGATGCATATATACAAAAATCTACACAACATTTTGAACATTAACGACGACGATGAATTATCAAGAGAATTTCAAAAGATAGATGCATTTTTTAGCATTACTTTCTGCTATAACTAAAATCAAATAAGTTGAGGTTATCTCGCGAATGTCTTACATAATATGTGTTAGTGATCTTCTTGTGTATATAGATACAAAAGAAGAAATCCTTCCTTAGAATTTACAACAACAAAAATGCATGTGTGTAAGTATGTATCTTTTCTTCTGCGCATAGTTTTCTAGTATAATACGATTCCTCATCTTTTTTGGTTCGAGGTATAGTATCTATTTTATACATTTATATACACATATACATAGTATATTATATATACATACATGTATGCAATAATTCTTTTCTATATATTAATAATTTTCGCAAGACTATTATAGTCTTACTTATTTGTGTTACTATATAGTAAAATACTGAAAGCAAAATGATCATAATAAGTGAAAAATGAAATAAAAGAAATAAAAAAAATCTGCATATAAAGTGTTTTTTTTCTACGTCGTATCAAGAGTGGTATCTCTTGTATTGTAAATATTGTAAATTGTACTAGTAAAAATTACTATAGTATATATTTTCGCAGCTAGAGGGTGTTCAACATTATGAGTTTTATGTAAGATCTCTTAACACAAAATCGCCTTTAACTTTTTGCACCCCATGTATCGAAATTTTTCTTTTTATTATGAATGGCTATTAAAATTACCTTTCATTTGGTGTATTACTTATTGTATGTAATAATCCCATTTTCAAGAAAAAAGGTCATAAGTTTGAAATTTATGATTGTTTTTTCCTAAAATTTTCTCAAATAATTGGGTTCCTGAAAAAAAAATTCACTATAGAAAATTTTTATTTTATTTATTTTGAAAGCTAATAATGTGTTATAACAAAAAAATAAAAATTCCAGTTCAATACCGCTATCCGTTATCATGTAATTAAGATGTGCTGAAAGGGTCAAAAATGTTATTTAAACAAAGTTTTGCCATAAAAGATCGTTTAGAACGATACGATAGTAATTTTTACTTTTTTTATGAAATAGTCACCCTGTATACATAACATTATAAAAGATATATGAAAATCTTTAAGACTGATCATGTGTAATGATGTATATAACATATAAGAAAAGAGTAGGGAAAAAAATTAACAGATAGAGAAAACGGAAAGAAAATAAGCAAAATTGGAAAAATCAAAGTAAATTAAACATCTATAAAAAAAATTAATTGAGGATCATTTGTATGTGTGTGTTAAATTTATCAGATACAAAATTGAAAAATTTATCGAAAAAGGCGAAAAAATGAAGACAAATTTTTGAAGATAAAATGTATAACATTAAAAAAGCACAATAATGGATTGTGTCTGCAGAAACAATTGTATGCATGTATTGGGCCATTCCATAAGTTCGTCCGTATTTTTCAACAAAAAATACAGTTTTTACATAGTGTACATAATTTTTTTGAGTTACAATTTGAAAGAAAACTCAATAATTACTTTTTAACCAAATTTGGCGGAGTTTACATCATTTACAGTATTAAATAAATTGAAAATAGTGACGAAGAGACGTGTTATATGTATATTTAAAATTGGTGAAAATGCAACAAGAGCAGCAGAAAAATTGAATGAAGTGAAGTGAAGTGAAGTGCATGGTAAAAATTTAAGTAGTTTTATTCGGAAATCGTATTTCATCCTCCCTACTCACCCAACCTTGCACCAAGTGATTTTCATCTTTTCCGAAATCAACAAAATCATCATCTTGGAAAAAAATTTACAACTGCAGGGGAAGTCAAAAATACGCACGAATTTATAGAATGACTCGATACTTTCTTTTATACGAAGGATAAATGTGGATTTTATTTTTGCAAAAAGCGTCAAAAATTAATTGTTTTTCTTTTGATTTAACTTTGGTTAGAGCGTTCTCTGTAACATCTCATGCATAATGTTCTTATTGGCAAAAAATATCGTTAAACATTTTTTTTTGGGTTTTTATTTTCAGTAGAACTCTATCGGCTACCTTGAATGTGTTACCAGACCGGCCAGTTTTATTTTAGATGATTAAAAATCTTCTTCCAAATAAAAATTTAAGAAGAAAATATTTGATGCTTGATACACACCAAAAATAATTAATCAATTTTAGATTTTATTCATTTAATACAATTCTGAAGTAATCAATACATAATATAAAATTCATAAACATTTTCAATTTACTAATTCAAACGATTGAGATTCAAGCGATCGAGATTAATACGTACACGAATTTGTGGACGATTTGTAGTTGTTGAAGTTCTGCCAAGATTTGCACTCTCTCGAGGTAAATTGTTTTCTCTTCCTCTTCCTCCTCCTATTTGACTGGATGAAGAACCTCGATTAGATCCAGAATTAGGAACAAATGGTAAAGAAGTTCCAAATGATACAAAGTTCAATAGAGCAATTAAAGTTAACACGAAAATACCAAAGAGTTTCATTTTAAAATTTTAAAATTTTTCTTAATTTTTTTTTAATTTAAAATTTAAAACGTTCACTGTTAGAACACTTTCAAGAATAATGATGGATTTGACTGTTCGGAAACTGATTTTATACATTACTGAAAAAAAGTAGGTCCTACATTAAAATTATAATTTTGGTCAAAAATTGAAACAAATAAAACTTGAAAAACAATTGTTAAAATATGGAAATTCCCCAATTATATGAAAAACTAAACAAATAATGTTAATATTTCTACACGAGCATTTGTGGAACAATTAGTTCTATTTTTCTAAAAAATGGAAACTGTTGCTAAAGTAATTGTTTTTGTTGTTGTATGTTTTTAAAATTTGTGAAAAAAATGTCAATGAACTAATTTCAATTATTTAAATCCAGAGATTATTTGGAAATTTCTTATTGCTTAGCTGAAAATCGAATACGGATTTCATTTTTGAAAATTTGTTTTATTTTATTGTGAATATGGTAAGACGGAAATTTTTTTATCTCTGTGAGTCATATATGACCTACATAGATTTTTTTTTCCACGCATGAATAAGTGAAGTACACACGCAATATAAAACCACTTAATTTGAAATGAAAAGCACGATTGATGAACTTTAAAAAGTTACTAGGTACTACTTTTTTCTCCAAGTTATGGAATTTAAAAAAATACGCAAGGGACTCTGCTGTAGAGTGTTTACATAGAGCAAATACAATGTTCTAAGTATTTGAGGAAAAGGGAGGATAATCGAAGTTATTGCGATATTCTTGAAGAAACTTTATACATATAATCATACATCATTTTTTCTTTTTTCTATAAAAAATCTTGTTTCCATGAGAGTATGATCTTGAATTATCAAACAATTGGCAAAAATTACGGTGCTTGAGGTTTTAGTGGCCTGTATTCCTGTAGTATAAGCGTTGTACTTCTACATAAAATGCTGTAATTTTAATGTCTTTTTATTTTGACGTGTCAAAAAAATAAAAAAGAATTGAAAACTTAATATTTATGTATGTATCAAATACGTGTCAGAGATATTCTGCTTAGCAAAAAATTTATGCAAAGAACATTTGTTGCTGAACAATAAAAAATATTAATTTTTTTATTCTTTATTTTTCAAGTCAGAGATTATCCATATTTTAGAAAAATAAAAATGTATTGTTTCACAAATGGTTTATAGACTTTTTTTTTTTACTTTATAATGTTTGTTAAATCCAAATTAGGAAATGAAACTTTTATTTAAACACATTTTTTTTCAATAGGTATAAAATCAGCTTAAAAAGAACCAAATGTGAAAAATACTTGAAAGTGTTCTAACAAAACGAAGTTCGAAAATTTGAAAACGAAACTCTGGTTTTTTTTTTTACGTTTTAACGTTAATTGCTTTCTTCAGCTTTGTATCATTTGGATTTGGAACTTCTTCACCAAAAAACAGTCAAACTTGATTATTTTTAATAATTCTTAGCATTCTTTGTCTTTGTAACCCATATGTTCGTAATGTTTTTTTTTTTTTTTGGAATCGGGTTTTTCGATACTTGTAGGGTATTTTTAGTCACATTTTAAGTGCTTTTTATATTAGGTATAAAAATTTAGTGAAGTGTAGTGAAATCTAAAACTAAAGAAAAGTGCAATGGAAGAAAAGCAATTAAGTATTAAAAATAAGGCTTAAATAAAGTTGTTAAATGAACATGACAATTTTAACACGAAATTTACAACAATGATAGGATGTAACAAATCCTCCTCTGCTAGACGGTTTTTTAAATTTTTTTAAAAAATTGATGAGATGAATTGTCAGTCAGGCAGTGGACGAAAAAAAATGTACTACAGAAGACGAAAAATGCTTCCTAAAATGATCAGGGCCGCGATTCTCGAGATCACTCGTAAAGTTACGCATACGTATCTTTACGAGTACTTTGTTTCGAATGGTTTATGTTAGACGTATTCTTGAAATCAATCGAATATTTATCTACCATTCGAATAGATTACGAGTATGGTGAAAGTTCTGAAGTTCAAAACTGGTTTGTGTATCGGATGATTTAGACGAGGGAGATGAAGATTAATGAATAATGAGAGAAGAAATATATATGACGTAAGTCATTTCGCATTTAATAATTATTTTGAGAATATCCAAGAGAAATTTGTAAAATTACTCAGCTTAAAAAAATGTGTATGGTGAATGAAATTAAACAAAGGGTTGTACCTATCAATTTAACAGTTTATACGGTGAAAAAATAATTTGAATTTTGGATTAAATTGGGAGTAGCGTAGAAACGGTAAAATTGGGATTAAAAAAGTACATGCAAACGTTGATATTTTTATACACTTATAGTATACATATTATTCTTCTTCCAATAAAAAAAAGAAGAAGAACGTGACAGCTTCACTTTCGCCATAAAAATTAGAATCCGCCATATTGCATTTTACCTCACACATACATATAAAAAAATTGGGATTAAACCCAAATAAATTGGGCTTAAGCCAAAATCCGAATTATCGAGTTTATACGACAAAAAATTGGGAGTAAACCAAAATCCGTATTAAATTCGGAGCAGTCATAAACACGTATAATAATTGTTATTTTTATTATTAATATAATATTTTTAATTCATAATTTTACTTTTATAGTTTTTTAATGTAATATATAATATATAGTGTGAGTATATACATAAATACATTATATTAAATAACTATTTATTTATTTTAGACAGTATTAACTTAGTACTCGTAAGTAGTTACGAGTGCAAATAGGCACTCGTATCTTTACGAATGGTTTTTATTCGAATATTTACGTATGCGGATCACGAGAATAAGCTATATGTCAAAACCACTCGTAAATGGTGAATTTACGTATGCGTAACTTTACGAGTGATTTCGAGAATAGCGGCCCAGTTCTTAAAAACTCATTCGTAACAGCATCAGAGTTGAAATTGGATCTTGAGAAGTCAACAAAGTCCGTTTTTTTCTATTTCCACAATTAAGATACGATTGGTGCACGAAGGACTATTTGCGTTTAGATCTGAAAAACGGTACTTCTCACAATGAAAATGAGAGAGCTGGACTGCAGTAGGTAGACAAAATTGGACTTTATTTCTCCAATTAATCGAAATTTAATCTTGAATGGTTAGATGGGAAAGCCACAGTTCGTTGAAGAAAAGATGAATGTTTAAAAGATCGGGATCTTTTCTATTCATTTTGTTTGCACTCACTGAAAAAAATTAGAAATAAATAATTAGACACGTCACACAATAATATTAATGTTCAAAATTCATGATTAATTTCATGATTAATGGAAGGATATTGGAATTTGGAGAATTGGGAGAGTTATTTTTTGACATTTTCAGTATTAATACTGAAATTATTGTTAGTTCATATCTTTCTTTCTTTATAGTTGCTTTTTCCGTAAAACATACTTGTTATCTCTTTTTAATAACGACATTAATCATGATATTAATACCGTATCATACAGCCATAAGAACTATTTATACAAAAATTGAAGAAATTACACTTTCATTTAAAAAAAAAATTATAATAAAAGTCAAAAAAGTTACAAATTTTTAAAATCAGTCAGTCGAACTTGGCCCACCCTGTAGTTACTAGAGAAGTTTTCGAACTTTTGCAACAACTTTCAGAGAATTTTTCTAAATTTAAATAAAATTGCTTTCCAGGTAACCAAAAAAGAATAAAAATTAGGAATAACATTAGTTCCATAGCCTGGAAATAGCCCTGATCTAATTCCGATAGAGCACATGTGGAGCCTAATTGGAAAAAAAATCAATCAGAACAAGCTGAAAAATGAGACAGGCAAATGCAGAAATATTAAGAAATCTCTATGATTAAATGCCAAAGAGAGTGCAGAAACTAATAAAATCAAGAGAAGAATACACCAAAGTTTAAATATTATTTTAAAAAATTCGTTTCATTACTAAATAATTCCAAATAATCCAAATAATAAAAATTAAGCGTCAAAAACATATTTAAAAAAAAAAAATTTTAATTTAAGCAATGCTAACCATTAGCTATTACCGTAACATTAGATTAATAAATAATGTTATTTTTAACAATTTTCTAAAAAATTTTAATTTCAATTCAAAAATTCAAACATGAGGACGTCTTCTATTTCCAATATTTTGTGGACGATAAGTTAAAGTTCTGGCAAGATTTGCACCCTCTCGAGGTAAATTATTTATTCCATATCGATTGCCTGTAGAACCTTCTAATGATCCAGATTGACGTGGAAATAATGGTGAAGAAGTTCCAAAAGATACAAAGTTCAATAGAGCAATTAAAGATAACACGAGAATACCAAAGAGTTTCATTTTAAAATTTTCAATTTTTTCTTTATTTTTTTTAAATTAAAATTTAAAACTTTCAATTTTAGAACACTTTCAAGAATAATGATTTGGCTGTTCGAAAACTGATTTTATACCTAATTGAGAAAATGTACCTACATGAAAATTGTGATTTTGGAAAAAATGTGCACAAATAAAACTTGAAAACATTTGTTAAAATATGGAAATTCTCTGATTTTTTGAAATAAACAAATTATGTTTACATTTCTACACGAGCATTTATTCTATTTTGCGTGATTACGTAAGTAATTGTTTTTGTTGTTGTCTGTTTTTTAAATTTGTGAAAAAAAATGTCAATGAACTAATTTCAATTATTTAAAACCAGATAGGTATTATTTGGAAACTTTTAATTGGTTAGCTTAAAATCTAATAGATGCGCAACGTGTCTTATAACATATTTTAAAATTTTAAAACAGCTCAGCCGAAAGAGTGAAGCCGAAAATTTTCAAAACTATTAAATTTTATCACGTAAAAATGGATTTTTTTATCGTTATCATCATTTTGTACAAATATTACTAATTTTTTTCAGGAAATCTCTAACGGTAATTAATGTATCACAGCGGCAACTTTCGGCAACAACAATAACTTTAATTTCCCGCTCACGTACTGATCCTGTTTTTAATCGGCTGGCTAAAATGTGTTACCAGACCAGCCAGTTTTATTTTAGATGATTAAAAATCTTCCTCCAAATAAAGATTTTATAAGAAAAAATTTGATACTTGAAACACACCAAAAATAAATAATCAATTTTAAATTTTATTCATTTCATACAAATTTGTAGTAATCAATACATAATATGAAATTCATAAACATTTTCAATTTAAAAAATCAAACATGAGGACGCCTTCTATTTCCAATATTTTGTGGACGATAAGTTGAAGTTCTAGCAAGATTTGCACCCTCTCGAGGTAAATTATTTACTCCCCTTCGAGTGCCTGTAGAACCTTGTTTTAATACAGATTCACGAGGAACTAATGGTGAAGAAGTTCCAAATGATACAAAGTTCAATAGAGCAATTAAAGTTAACACGATAATACCAAAGAGTTTCATTTTAAAATTTTAAAATTTTTCTTTATTTTTTTTAAATTAAAATTTAAAACTTTCAATTTTAGAAAACTTTCAAGAATAATGATGCATTTGGCTGTTCGAAAACTGATTTTATACCTAATTGAGAAAATGTACCTACATGAAAATTGTGATTTTGGAAAAAATGTGCACAAATAAAACTTAAAAACATTTGTTAAAATATGGAAATTCTCTGATTTTTTGAAATAAACAAATTATGTTTACATTTCTACACGAGCA
Source organism: Bombylius major (assembly GCA_932526495.1). Taxonomy (NCBI): domain Eukaryota; kingdom Metazoa; phylum Arthropoda; class Insecta; order Diptera; family Bombyliidae; genus Bombylius; species Bombylius major. The sequence continues at coordinate 10,507,975 of OW052043.1, forward strand.
TTTATTCTATTTTGCGTGATTACGTAAGTAATTGTTTTTGTTGTTGTCTGTTTTTTAAATTTGTGAAAAAAAAATGTCAATGAACTAATTTCAATTATTTAAAACCAGATATTATTTGGAAATTTTTAATTGGTTAGCTAAAAATCTAATGGCCAGTTCCACAGTCAAAGTTTAAACGGAGTTTAACTCTTAAACTAAGTTTAAGCACTTTTTTCAGTTTCACAATGAACGCTTAAGTGTTAAACTGAGTTTAACTTAATCCGTACGAATTGAGAGTTTAAACTCCATTTGAGGTTTAAGTAAAAGTCAAAAATAAAATAAAAAAACAATTGCCATCTATCTATCTGTTTTGTCCCTAAATTTATTATAAATTGAAATTTATATGAAAAAATTTAAAATGTCACAATAATTGCGACTGCCATCTAGCGGCTATACAATGACATCTTCAAGTTTCTCAGGTTTCAACCTAAATTCATTCACAATGATAGGTTTAACTAAAGACAGTTAAACTACAAATATAAATTGACTGAGGAACGAAAAAAAATTTAAGAGAAGTTTAAACCAGCGATGGCACGTCAACAATTCTACGTCAACAATTGTATTGTTGACGTGTCAACAATACTAATTGTTTACTTAGCATTGTTGACATTGTTGACACTGACTGTTAACGTCAAGTTAACGATTTCATTTTTATTTAATTATATTCCATAAATAAAAATTTCAAAACAAAGGAAGGAAAAATAAAATTTATAAACATAAAAAAATTCTTTAAACATAACATTTTTAGGACGTCCAACTATTTTACAACTAAATGATTTAGTTGCTTTTATAATTTATACCTAGTTTATTTATACTTTATATTTATAAATTTTTATTCTATTTTATTATATATAATTAATATAGTATATTATATATATAAATTATTAAATTAAATCACTTCAAATTTTCAGTTTTTTTCAAGGTTAGGTTGGCTTAGTTAGAATGATTTGATTACAGATTAGACATACGTCAGTTACGTTTCGACTTACGGTTAGGGATAGGATAGGATAGTTGACACATTGTCGACACATTGTTGACAATTTTCAATTGTTGACAAAAATATCGATTGTTGACGGTGTCAGTCAAATTATGATTGTTGACACGTCAACATCCATCACTGGTTTAAACCATGGTTTAGGTTTAACTTAAACTCCGTTTAAACTTTGACTGTGGAACTGGCCATAATAGATGCGCAACGTGTCTCATAACATAATGTTGTTGAAAATTTTAAAACATCTCAACTTAAAGGGTAAAACCGAAAATTTTCAAAACTATAAATTTAATTACGTAAAAATGAATATTTATTGCTATCATTATTTTTGTACAAATATTACTACTTTTTTTTTTTTTTGACAATATAATGTAGAACACAAAAACAACATAAAATCTTATTGTATTTCTCAGTTTAAGAAACTTTTCTCTGTACAAAATATGTTATCATTTTCCTATTAATTCTTGTTTTCTTTTTTCATCTTTTTGTTGTATCTTTTTCGAAATACAAGAAATGAGATAAGATATTTACAATTTTCCAAAACATTATTATATTTTTTGTTTTTTTTTTTTTTTTTTTTGTATTTATAAGGAAGATGATAGTTATAATATTATACGAGTAGCTACTTAAAATATGGCAATTTTAGTTTTTTATATGTACGAGTGTATTTAGTTACTGTTATAATATTTCTCTATATTTGATACTATGGATGGTTGATATCTCATTGATACTGAAAAAAAAAAAAAAATAATAAAAACGACGATTTTCATGTAAATGTAAGTTCATATAATATAAGTAAGTAAAATACAGAAAGTATCTAAAAGTCTATAAAGATATCCGGGGCATCATCAAAATAAAATTATATATAAAACTAGTTTTTCTTTGGTATACATACATCATTCACATTATAATTCCCGGATGTGTTGTTTATATTACATATGCATATACATAGTATATAAATTTTTTTTATTCAAACATTATAATGCATAAAATTTATCGAAATCAGATTTTCATGGGACAAGTACAATTTTCTCTTCTAGTAGTAGATACTTTTTTCAGTTGCAAATTCAAAAAAAGAAAAATACATTAACAAAAAAAAAACAAACTTGAACTAGTGAAATGCTATAATATAGTTATTGTAGAGTGGCATATATATACTATACTTACATATAGTAACAGTTAATGGTACAGACAAATAAATTTGCTTATTTGTAAATCTATTACTTAAATTTTTTTTCCTATATTTTGATTTTTTTTTTTTTTAATATACCACTCTCTCCAAGGAGCTAAAAACCAACTATTCTTTTCTTTATAACCGCTCTTTTCTCCTTTTTTTCACTTTTAGATATATTTCTTACTTTGGGTTTTTTTTTGTTTTTGCAAAAAATCAATAAAAGCAAAAAAAAAGAATGTAATTTTTGAAGAATCACAAGTCCTCCAAATCATAGAGGAAAATATTATAATTTAATTTTCAACTCTTTTTTTTCCAACTTCTTCTAATGCTACATAAACACGGTCCAACTTGGTTCAACAACTTGGTCGAGTTGGATAAGTTTTGTATAATTTGTAGGCAGATTGGCAGACGAATTTTCAAGTTTGTCGAACTGTTGAATTAAATTTAAAAAAAAAATTTTTTTGTGGAACGTGGCAATTTGTACAACAACCAAGTTAGACCGGATCGTGTGTACAAAGCATACAACCTGGTTGACGAACAAGATTGTGCAACAATCAAGTTGGACGGATTGTGTGCATATACCATTAAGATATTTTCTTGGGCGTTAAATTTCGACTTTGTTTTTTCTTAAAATTTAAAAAAAAAAAACGATCACAATAAAATTAGCTAACAATTTTATAATTTTTATATTGCATTTTATTTGCTTTTTTTTTATTTATAATTTATAACTTAATTTTCGTTGGAGTTCAAAAACTTCAAAAATGTTGTTTGATTTTTCCCATTTTTTCTACTCTTTTTTTTTTCTTTTCTTTTATTGTATCTTTTATTAAATCGATTTTCACTGGCTAACACAGACTTTTATAGATTCACCATATCAGATACTTTTAAAAGTATCGATATGTTTTCATTATTCTACCTGTTTTTTTTTTATTATTATTTCGATAGTATGTACATTAAATGTATGAATTTTTATGCATTGAAAAAGCATGCTACATAATAGAAGATGAAAGTTAGAAGCTGATGGATGGGATTGTTTTTTAATAACTGAAAGCTTTGGACATAATACTTATATGTATGTATGAATTCAGTGTATGATTTCAGTTATAGATGCGTATATTCATGCATATACGAAACGGATATAGGTACATCATAATGTATGTTATATGTAATTTTTCTTCTTTTTCAAATATTTAATATTTATTTATAGTTAATGTTTCGGTTAACTACTTTATTGCGCTTTTTGCTTGATGTTATGTGAATTTTGATACCAGTTAGTTGTTTTTTTCTATATAGTTTTAATTTCGAACTTGTTAAATCTTTAATGGCCAGTTCCTCAGTCGAAGCTTAAGCAAAGTTTAACTCTTAAACTAAGTTAAACCACTTTTTTCAGTTTCACAGTGAAGGCTTAAGTGTTAAACTGAGTTTAACTTAAGCCGTAAGAATTGATAGCTTAAACTTTATTTGAGGTTTAAGTAAAAGTCAAAAATAAAATAAAAAAACAACTGCCATCTATCTATCTGTTTTGTCCCTAAATTTATTATAAATTGAAATTTATAAGAAAAAGTTTTAAAATGTCACAACAAATTGCCACTGCCATCTAGCGGCTATACAATGACATCTACAAGTTTCTCAGGTTTCAACCTAAATTCATTCACAATGATAGGTTTAACTAAAGACAGTTAAACTACAAATATAAATTGACTCAGGATCGAAAAAAAATTTAAGTGAAGCTTAAGCCATGTTTTAGGTTTAACTTAAACTCTGCTTAAGTTTGACTGAGGAACTGGCCATAAAGAATTTATTTGTAGGGTGTATCTACAGTAAATTATATTATTTTATTTCTTGATAAATATAAAAACAGTTTTTTTTTATTGTTCCAAACTTTGAGGCACGTTCAACGTTTACGTCTAAAGGAAAGAAAAAGTTAAATGAAGGAAAAGAAAGAAAGTAAGTGATTTTTGTTTAAACGTAAGAAGAACATGAGGTGATGAGAGGTAGTACTTGGCGGTTGTAAGGCGAATTTTAGTTTTTAGAGGGTCATCTAAAATGTCTAAAACATATTTGATTTAAGTTTTGTTGATAACTATTTTTTTTTACAATATCGCTAGTGGCTATCTATCAACAATATCTATATATAGATTTGCAAAAAGGAGAAAAAAAAATTAAAATCATATGTAAGTGTATGTACGTACATACTTCAATTTAAGTTTATATGTATTTTACCCGTACATCATCTAGAGTTATTTTACAGATTGTTAAAAACTTAAAATATTAAAACAATTTTCGAACTTAAATCCGCCACTGCAATAGACCCCAATAATAGACGAATTTAATTTCGACTTTAATATAACTATATAAACCTTAAAAATAAAATCTGTTTGAACAGTCACAATGTTAATTCTATGGAAAGTTTTTAAAAACTAAAAGTATTTTGAAATATGTAAAATGTTTTTTTATTTTTATTTTGCCGTTTGCTTAGAAATACGGATCATAACCATCATAACTGATAACCAACAGAAAATAACTATTTCAAATTGCACTGGCACGGCACAGTATTTTTAGTTGATAAAAATTTAATTTACAAAAAATTTCTATGAATTTCTAAATTAAAACAAGAAAAAAGTGCAATTTACAAAATTTAATTTTTATTGTTCAAAATTTACATCTTAAAAAAAACATAATTATCCACCAATTGTAAACTGTTCTTTTTCAATGATTAAAAAATCAAACAAAAATTCTTTTTTCGTACAATTTAGATAGATAGGTTAAATTATGATGTGGTTTTAGATTATTATCAACCTTAAGGAACAGTAGTTTGATTAGGATCAGCAGTAGTAGGTGGATCAGGAGTAGCAGTAGTAGGTGGATCAGGAGTAGCAGTAGTAGGTGGATCAGGAGTAGCAGTAGTAGGTGGATCAGGAGTAGCAGTAGTAAGTGCAGCAGCATTAGCACTTTGATTCGGATTATAAGGTGGAAGCAATATATTCCTAAAGTAATTTAAAATATCACGAAGACATGGTGCTGGAGCAGCTGACGCACTCACGAATAAAAACACAAAAATGAAAGCGAAAATTGTATATAATTTCATGTTGAAAATCCGTCTCTTTTCGTATCTTCCAGATCCAGTAAAATTTATGACTCCTTATTTTAATATACTGTTTATGTTGAAAGAAAATTTATCTTTTTTATATTTATCGGTAATTTTGAAACTTCACTTTTATATTATTTCTCCTTGAATAATTTTCGACTTTATATTGTTTTCTTAGAAAAATAAAATTTGCGATAAAATGATTATCTGATCTGTAACTAAATTTTGTGTCGAATGATACTTTGGAGTTATGTTTCTTAGGCTTATATGTATATACGAAAACAAACAAACATTAAAACTGACGTTAGATTTTAATTATTCATTTAGTACACAGTACAAGAAAATAGTATTGAAATATTTTTCTTGTTTAAAAAAAACAGAGACATTTGTTGTAAATAAATATTTAAACAAATTTTTCAAAGTGAACAATAAAATTGTTTCCAAGCAAATTTCGATATTATACGTCTTTTAAAAGTTTGAAAAACAAAAAAAAACTAATTACGTGTAAATTATTATTTTCAATTGATTGGAAAAACAATCAATTAATTAAAATTTTCTGGAAAAATAAGTTCAAATAGGTGACAAGCATTTTTAAACATTTTCAAACAAGCTCATACTTTGATTGGTTGAAACTGTCTATTTGTCATATTAATTTACGCATGTTAACTGTTTATTTATTTTGTTTTTTATAGAGAAAAACAAGTGTTTGTAAATGTATGCAATGAATAACAAAAAGAAAAAAAAATGTTACGGAATTGGAATGTGTACGTCATTGAAAATTCTGCAAGTTGAAGGATTTTTTCTTTTATTTTCTAGAAATATGTATATAAAAAAAACTTTTAATATATGTACATATTATGTGTATGTAAAAGTATCATTATTGCAATTTTTTGTTTTTTAATAATCTTAGATGCAAAGTGTTAGTTCAAAGTTTTCAACATAATATTAAAATCTACATATATGTATATACATAGGTACATGTATGTATCGTATATACCATATGTATGTACAATGTCCATAAACAAATGTCGAAAACAAAAACCATTTTATTACAAAACCATCATGTAATGTAATTTTTGATCTAACGATTGTTATTGATGCGTCACATCACAATAAGAATAATCAGAATCAAATTCTGATGAGGATTATTATAGAATTGTCAGAAAAACCAATATGAATAAAATTCATCGCTTTAATTCAACTCTAAACCTTGGTAGTAGATACGGCCCTAAAAAACACATTTTTAATAACAAGTCAAATTTAAAAGAAAATATTTCAATTAGACAATTTATACATAAATTTATAGTTTAAGGCCCAGTTTTACAGTCAACACTTAAGTGTAATTCTACGCTTAAGTAGAACTTAGGTTACGCGCAGACAGAAATCGGAGCTGAGCTGAACTTATCAGCTTAGAATGAAAGAAACAAACAGGCAATGTATTGGAAGCAATACTATAAGCAGCTTATGTGCGCACACCAACTGCGTAACTAATCTTATCGGCCCTGATTTCTGCAGTTGCTTATTGTTTGTTTCGATCAGCAGAATGCAGATTCAGTTGCTGATTGTAAAAAGTAAAGTGTACAGTGAGAGTGAAAATTGAAGAATTAATTAGCTTCACTTCATTTCACTCATAGAATAAGCTCCGCTTTCTATGTGCGCAGTCGAATATATTCTTACTGAGCTGAGCGGTACTTATAAGCAAAGAATATAGATTTATAACAAGAAAAGACACTCATTTCCCCTTAAAAAATTTGTATTGAAATTCAACCCAGCATGTACATTTTGTTGGTGCATATTCTAGGTCGCTGTCGCATACAAAAAAAGGATAAAGTGTCCACACTTTATAGTAACTGCAAACGTAAAAATATATTTAATTTATATGTACTACACGTCCTTAAAAATTTTATTAGTTTCTAGTTAAAATATTTAAAACAATAATTTATAAAATTAAATTCCTTTAATAATTTCTAGTTACAGAATAAACAAATTGAAAAAAAAGTTAAGATAAAATGTCTTCAAAAAAAAGTGACAAATACTCGATTGATACGCTTCAAGAAGCTTTAAGTAAAATAAGAAATGGAGAAATGAGTATAAGAGAAGCGAGTAGAATTTTTAATATAAGTACCAAGAGATACGCTTCAAGATAGAGTTAATAAACGAAAATTAGATAAAAAGTGTAAAAGAGGCAAAAAAACTGTTTTTACAGCTGAAGAAGACGGAAAAATAGCTAATTGGTTATTAAATTTAGCTAAATGTGGCTTTTCTCAGAAGAAAAATGTTCTTTTATGTGCAGTTAATAACATTATTAAAAACACCGAAAGAAAAACAAGTTTCAAAGACGGTATGCCCGGAAAAAAATGGTACTACTCATTTTTGAAAAGGCATCCAGAAATAACTTTAAGATCTGCAGAAGTTATTTCTAAAGGTCGTGCAGTAGTAACAGAAGAAAGTATAAGAAAATGGTTTAGAGAATTGGAAAACTATTTGATAGAAGAAGCTGCTGAAGACATTTTAAACGATCCTTCAAGAATTTTAATTGGAGATGAAACATCTTTTTTTTTATCTCCAAAAACAGGAAATGTTTTAACTCGTAATGCATACATAGTGGAGAAATCAAATGAAAAAGAAACTAACCTTTTTATTAGTCTTCACAGCTGCAGGAGATATTTTGCCACCTTTAGTTGTTTTTCCTTACGTAAGACCTCCAGCAGCTCAGTAGTTCAAAGTATGCCTGATAATTACCCAATTACTAGGAAGGTCTGAGACTGGTTGGATGAGAATGGAGACATTCTCTGACTAAATTGCGAATGATTTCAACAAATGGTTAAATGAAAATAATATTAAACGTCCAGTGCTATTTTTCTTGGATACCAATTTTATTAAAATAGTTTTTAGACATGTATAATACTTAACTTTATATACTATTACCCAGTATGCAATTTGGAAGATAATCTTCTGGAAGAAAGGAAAGCGATATCTTCCACGCGAAATTTTTATCGTCTTTTTATCGTATTTCTATTGCTGACGCGATATCATAAGGACGAAAAAAAAGGCGATAAGAATTCAATTCGTTTTGCTGATAATAAGAAGAAGCGGAAGATATGTATCTTCCTTCTATCTTCCTTCAGATAAAAAAGCAATAATGTAGTATCGCAGGTATGTTAGAAAGACGATAAATGTTACTGTTTTATCTTCTTGACGATAAAAGGACGATGAATATATCTTCCTTTTCTCTTCAGAACGACAAGTAAGGGATAACGTGCTATATACAGGGTGATTCCGTTACGGTGTCCGATCGGGAAACTACGGATAGGTCTCGGCGAAGGGAACAAAAAATCGTATTGGTGGGGAGGGGGGGGGGGGGAATCACAACGGTTTAGGAGTTAGAGGGGGTTAAAGATTTTTGGTATTTTTTTCATATTTTACCCTATAACTTTTTACAAGGGCACGCTAGGCTCACCAACTCTTTTACATAATTGTGAAGGACTCCTGTGCCTTTTCATAAACATCTTACCTGCTGCTGTGTATCCGACCATTCAGAAGTTATAAGGCCTCAAAACCATAATTTTGTCATTTTTTCACAGATTTTTGGACTTTAACTCTGCTTTACTTAAAAAAGGCTTAAATTAACCTTCATTTTTTATTGCAGAAAATGAAGGCCCAATTAATTCTACATCGATTTGCTATCTTCATTTTTTTCAAAAAATGTTAACTCTTGTTAATTCTTGGAATGCTAGTTTTCAAGTGCAAATATCTCGAAAACTATGCATTTTTTTTAACTAATCAAAAAAGAAGAAGACATGTTTAAAAAGTTGACTGTTTATGAATTCTAAATTGTCAAGATGGAATATGAAGTAGAAGTACTTACTCACTAAATTTAATTAAGTTTTTCACTAAAAATCAACTGCCTATGTACATAAAAGAACTCGAAACTTCAACTGACAGTCAACAATCAGCTAGCTGATATTTTTGACGTTCCAGTCATCCAAATTTTTCAGTTTAATATCAATTTGTACGATTTGAAGCTTCGCTTATTTTAAATCAGAACCGAACTGATAATATCAGATAAATCTTGTGATTCGAACGCACTTATTATCATATTTTAATCTCACTGTTTCAGAGCTATTTTTTCTTCCATTTCACTTTTTTCTATTTTTTACATATAAAAATTGTGAAATATGAAGTTGGTAGTAATATGAAATTAGCAGAGCTGCCACATAAGCTTAGAAAAGTC